>JBAMMX010000003.1:18336624-18715968 GCA_037126225.1 Dillenia turbinata
GGGCATGATAACTAATGGTATCAAAACCTAGGTTAGGAGACTAACATTTGAACGTATGTATTCATCATGACTAGGAATAGCTATCATGCCACATGAAAATTTTTATTGTTTGAAATTTTATAGCAACGAATCTGAATGAAGGTCAGTTTTCAATAGAGGAAGATCCCTCTAAGAAAATTGAAGAAAGAGTTGATGAGCCAAATAATGAGACCTATTACATTTTAATAGAAGATAGTGAAAAAGAAGTAGAGTCTACTAAGTAGTTAAGGATTTGTTAATGGATGCTTAAATAAAAGAAATTAATGAGTTACAACAAGAATTGTTTCGTAGTCACAAGTGTGTAGCCACTTCCAACAACAACTAGTTGAAGCTAAGGAGGAAATTGAGGTGGAACGGAGATTAGCATATGAGGCTTGTTTCGGCAACAATAGGTGCAGGGAAGAATCGGTTGCGATGGAATACGAAAATCTTGTGCTAAAAAATAAACTCAATTATCAAGAGAAATGGGGCCAGTTCTTGGTTGAATA
Source organism: Dillenia turbinata (assembly GCA_037126225.1). NCBI lineage: Eukaryota > Viridiplantae > Streptophyta > Magnoliopsida > Dilleniales > Dilleniaceae > Dillenia > Dillenia turbinata. Next base: position 18,337,152 of record JBAMMX010000003.1, read on the forward strand.
TTGTATTAGGGCAAATAAAGAAATTGAACAACTAATCAAGATGAACATGTCATTGGAAAATGAAAATCTAAGATTAGCAATAGTTATCCAGAACTATGAAGATAAGATCCAAACTTTGCAAATGGGTCTACATGATCTTTGTGATGTGGTAAGAAGAGATAGCCGAGAATATAGCCAAAACTCAGTAAACTTGCCGAAATTCATAGCATAGCTAACTAAATCTCTTAGAATCAAATCATGGGTATTACTAAAAGTGCTTAGGAATATGTTTTGTTTACTATAGTAGGATAAAGGTAAAGTAATATAGTTGTCAAGAAGCTATACATTATTGAGTTTTATTAATATTATAGATCTTTTACCATCTTTTTGACTATTTTGAAGGTCTCTTCTTGGAATATTTGTATTATGATGGTTAGAACAAGACGTCAACAAGAAAACCAGGTTGAGTGAACTGCAGATTCACTAGGCAAAGTAATTACCACATTAGACAGGGTCTCTCAAATAATCGACCAACAAGCAAACTTAGTGGCTAACAAGCAAAGTCGTCATAACTCATTGCAAAGCATCGAACAACCTAAAGATGTTGTATTAGAATGATTTCTAAAGTTTCATCCCACAAGGTTTGATAATGAATATAGTGGAGATGGAAAAGTGGAAATATGGCTAGAAGAGTTAGAGGGAATCTTCTCGGTACTAGATTACTCGGATGAACGTAAAATCAAGTTGGTTATATATCAACTTTTTGGGATAGCTTGAGAGTGGTGGCGAACCATTTCGTATAAATGGGAACAAAACACTAATCCACGCACTTGGGAAAATTTTCTATGAGAATTCAATGAAAAATATTATTCACGACACATATGAGAGAAAAGGGAAGAAGAATTTCTTACCATTAAACAAGATTGTATGACAGTGAATCAATACGAGAAAAAGTTTACAAAACACTCTAAATTTTCTCCTTTGTTGGTAGCAACTGAGGATGATCGAGTTAAACGATTTATTGGTGGATTATATTGGGAAATTTAGGATGCTTTTGCTCCCATTAGTGTAGAAACCTTTTCTAAAGTAATAGAGTTGGCATATAGGGTGAAGATAAGTAAGAACAAGCGGCAAATTGGGAGGTCTACTCCACCAAATTGGCAACAAGGAAGGACCCAAGGAAATGTCAAGGTGCCAAAAAGGAGTCAGAGTGGCTCAACATACCAAAGTCAAAATAATTAGGAAAAAGGTACACCTAGTCCTAGCAATCAAGTGGGACAAAAGGACCATTGTGATTATTGCCAAAAGTCAGGACATCGTGAAAATAATTGCTGGCTAAAAGTTGACAAGTGTACAAAATGCGGGAGTGATAAACATTATCTTAAGGATTGTCCCAGGATAAGAAACTTGAATCAAGGGCAAACAAATAACAATCAGAATAATAAGTCAGGATACAAGGTAGAGTCTTTACCATAGAGGGAGAGGAAATTCCTGAAGCATCCAATATGGTGGAAGGTAGCTTCAATTCAATAATCATAAAGCTAAAGTATTGCTAGATCCTGATTCCACACATTCATTTATTACTCCTAGTTTGGTAAATGTAATAGATGTTAAGGTTGAAAAGTTATCATACATACCAAAAGTAAGTACTCCAATGGGAAGTATTATGAATATTGAACTTGTAACTAAGTCATGTAAGGTTGAGATTACTAAACAAGAATTCTTTCCAGATCTAATAGTTTTACCTATCTAAGACTATGACATTATATTAGGAATGAACTGGTTATCTCGGTATCATGCAAAAATGGATTGTAGAACAAAGGCAGTAAAACTTGGTGTTCTAGGACAAGCTGAGATTGAATTGATAGGAGATAGAGAACTCTTTTCTGGAATTATTATATCTGGGGAACATTTTAGAAAACTTCTTTATAAGGGTTGTACTGGATATTTGGCCTATCTAATGAATCAGTCCACTGAGAAAAAGGAAATTGAGAATGTTCCTATAGTAAGAGAATACCCAGATGTATTTCCCGATGAGTTAATCTCTTTACCTCCAGAAAGGGAAATAGAATTTGGTATAGATCTTGTTTCCGGAGCCGAACCAATATCTAAGACGCCATATAGAATGACTCCTCTTGAACTAAAAGAACTTAAGGTGCAATTACAAGATCTACTTGAAAGAGAGTTTATTAGACCAAACATATTACCTTGGGGAGCTCCTGTATTATTTGTTAAGAAAAAAGATGGTACACTATGATTGTGTATTGATTTCGAGGATTAAATAATATAACAATAAAGAATAGGTACTCCTTGCCTCTGATTGATTATTTGTTTGATTAACTACAAGGTGTAAAAGTTTTTTCTAAATTTGATTTAAGACAGGGGTATTACCAGTTGAGGATTAGACAAGAGGACATTCTAAAGACAGCCTTTAGAACTTGGTATGGTCATTATGAGTTCATTGTCATGCCATTTGGGTTAACCAATGCACTAGCCGTCTTTATGGATTTAATGAATAAGGTCTTCCATCAGTATATTGATCACTTTGTGGTGATTTTTATAGATAATTTATTGGTATATTCAAAATCAGAGAAAGAACATAAGGAATATTTGCACTGCGTGCTTCAGACACTTAGAGAAAACAAATTACATGCCAAATTTAGTAAATGTAAATTCTGGCTAGAAAAGGTCACTTTCCTTGGACATGTGGTTTCTACAGATGGAATATCTGTTGACCCTTACAAGATAGAATCCATTTTGTCATGGAAAACACCAAGAACAGTAACCAAAGTATGAAGTTTCCTAGGACTAGCCAGGTATTATAGAAGTTTGCGTAAGATTTTTCAAAATTAGCTGGACCTTTGATGAGCTAACTTGAAAGAACACTAAGTTTGATTGGAACAATGAATGTGAAAGAAATTTCCTTGAATTGAAGAAAAGACTGACTATAGCTCCGATACTTACCGTCCCCAAAGGAAGGGATGGATTTGTGGTTTATATTGATGCATCAAAAGAAAAATTAGGCTGTGTATTAATGTAAAATACAAAAGTCATAGCATATGCATCACATCAATTGAAGCTCTACGAGCAAACTATCCCACTCATGATTTGGATTTAGCAGTTATAATATTTGCCCTCAAAAAGTGGAGACATTATCTGTATTGGATAATTTTTAAGGTGTTTACAAATCACAAGAGTTTAAAATATCTATTCTCTCAAAAGGAACTTAACATGGGACAAAGAAGATGGATGGAATATTTAGAGGATTATGATTGTACAATTAATTACCATTGGTAAGACCAATATAATTGTAGATGCTCTCAGGAGAAAGGTAAAAATAGCAAAATTATGGGTAAGGGAATAAGAGATGATAGAGCAATTAGCCCATTGGAAGCCTATTAAGATTTATTTAGGGATTAGTTGTGCCAATATGAGAATTCATGTGGAATTATATTCCAGAATTAAGGTTGCTCAGGACCAAGACCAAGAGCTACAAAAACTCAAAGACAAAGCTAGAGAAAACCAGTCCTCAGATTTCCAAGAAATTGAGGATGGAATGCTAAAATTTCGAGGAAGAATAAGTGTACCTGATAACAAGGTTTTATGAAAAGAAATTTTAGATAAGGTACATTGCTCGAAATATACTATCCACCTTGGAGGGACTAAGATATATAAAGTTTTGAAGGAACATTATTGGTGAAATAACATGAAAAAAGATATTGCAGAATATGTTTCCACATGCTTAATCTGCCAACAAGTTAAAGTAGAACATAAAAAACTATTAGGCCTATTACAACCTTTGCCAATTTTAGAATGGAAATGGAATGAAGTAACCATGGATTTTGTTAGTGGGTTACCAAGAAGTAAAGAAGGATATGATACAATATGGGTGATTGTGGATAGATTTACCAAATCCTCTCACTTTTTACCTATCAAAATAACTTATCCTATTAAAAAATTGGGACGAACATATGTGGATGAAATGGTTAGGTTGCATGAAGTACCTCATAGTATTGTATCTGGTAGAGATCCAAGGTTTATCTCTCGATTCTGGAAATAACTATAACAACTTCTAGGTACCAAGTTGAAGTTTAGCACAAGCTTTTATTCTTAGATTGATGGACAATCTGAATGCACAATTCTGGTCTTAGAAGATATGTTTCGAGCATACATTTTAGATTTCAAAGGAAGCCAGGACAAACATTTACCTCTTGTGGAATTTGCATATAATAATAGTTTCCAATTCATGATCGGTATAGCTCTTTATGAAGCATTATACGGAAGGAAATGCCAGTCACCAATTCATTGGGACAAAATTGGAGAAAAAAGTATTAATGCACCAGATATCATAACATGGATAAAAGAAATGCTTAACAAAATCAAAGTGATAAGACAAAGAATGATGGTCGCTCAAAGTAGACAAAAGAGTTACGTTGAACATCGTAGAAAAGATTTGGAATTTCAAGTGGGAGATCAAGTTTTCCTTAAGGTATCCCCTTAGAAAGGAATTATCCAGCATGAAAAAGTGGGAAAATTAAGCTCACGGTATGTTGGACCTTTTGAAATACTAGAGTGAATCGGAAAAGTAGCATATCGGTTAGCTTTACCACTAACTTTATCTAGAATCTATGATATATTCCATATATCATTGGTTTAAAAGTATCGACCTGATCCGAACCATATACTAGATTATTAACCCCTTTAACTTCATCGGGATCTGACTTATGAAGAAAACCGGTCAAGATTTTAAAATTTGATGTAAAGAACCTTAAATCAAAGGAAGTAAATTTGGTAAAAGTATTTTGGAGCAACCATGGAATAGAAAATGCAACTTGGGAGCTTAAAGATGAAATCCAGCAAAAGTGTCTTGCTTTGTTCTTGTAAACAGGTATGAATTTCACGGATGGAATTTTTTTAAGGGGGAAGGAATGTCACATTCCTCAATTTGATTGAATTTATTTACAAGAAATAACTTATTATTACTAGTAGAATAGTGATGCTACTCAAATAAGTGAGTTGGAAACAAAATTGAACACAAGTTTGACTAATTTACTGGAAACTAAGTACTCAAAAATATGCGTATTTAAAATATTAGGAAAATAAGAAAGAAAAGTCCCGGTAATTGTTTCTCATGATTGAATTAGGCTAAAACCTTTTTTTCTAGAATTTTTCCTAAGTTAGTAACCCTTTAAACAGTATCTATCAAAATTAGATATTGTGAATTTTGTTTTTGAAAAGGAGAGTTGACTTTTTATCCTTAAAGAATTAGGTTTTCAAACAATTTTTATTGAATTCAAATGGGGGTATTTTCTTATTTACGTGTAATAATGATATTACATGGAAATAAGTACCCCAAGTGCTGGATGCCTACAAATTCTATACATAGTGAAAGTATATTAAACCTGGTCACCAAGCAACAGCCTTACCATCGCCATCCAACCGCCCTACCACCACCTTCATGTCCTCACGCATGTGTTCCTTATGCCACCATGTGACACACGTTTCAATATGTGTCAGTTTTCTTGCCATGTGTCCTAGCCTCAACAATCCAAGTGCTGACTCATCACTAAAACCAATGCCTATAAATACCCCCTGCCCCCTTCCATTTCAAACCAAATCTAGCCAAGGAAAAGAAAAGAGAGATGGAGGGGGGGAGGGAGAGAGAGAGAGAGAGAGAGAGAGAGAGAGGATAGGAAGTTCATGCAAAAAAGAAAAAGTTAACTTTCATCACATAAAACAGCTCTTTAAGGTGAGTGTCTACTGTATTCATCTTAGTATGCATATTATTACTTCCATTTCATGCATATAATCAAATTTGCATCATATTTTCATACTAAAATCGAATGAAGTGATTCTTGATAATGCATGATTATAAGGTCATGTGACTGTGGCGTCGGGGGTGTACTTTATCTCAACTGGTCCCCCACATCATCTTGACTTACAAATATTACATATTCTATCAGTGCATGTGTTTGTGCTTGTTATGCCAGTTGTGTAGTTTATCACACCGGTAATAATGATATCCAGTATCGTGTTGAGATCCGTCGAGCAAGCAGCACTCTCCAAGTGTGCTTGTTTCCCCCTTCTTCCTTACTGTGGTAAGTCTTTGTGAAATATCTCCGATGAGAAAAAAAGGGAAGGCATTAAGAGACCCTCTTGGCCCAACCTGTGATAGATAGTGATCTATCTTGATTTTATATTGTTCTTCCTTTTTTAGTATTATGAAGGACAGAAGTCCATCACGGAATCAAAAGAATTAATTTTATTGAGAAATTTATATCTCAAAGGGTATTCACGTTTCGCATATTTCGGCACTGACCAAGATCTTTGGAGATGATTCCATGTAATTGCTATCTAATTAGGTTTGGCCATTATAGCTATTTGGAATCTACAAACCATTTCGACTGATGGTCAAAATTTCTTTGGGATTGAGCATAGTACAAAGATCTTGTTGCATATATTTTGTATAAATACATACTTATCGACTTTAGCTAGGTTATTCGTGACTGCATATTTGCAATATAGACGTGGTGACCAATTGAAACTTTCTTTCTATCTACTATTATCCAAAAATAATCAAGTTATTAATGACCGGACGAAACCAAGAAATAACCTCTCATGTACAAAGTTATAGAAGATCGCCTTCTTCTTCCCTTTTTTCGGAAGAAAAGGAGGATGCAAACAAAATCGATGAAACGTAAGAGATACGAGTGAATGTAAAGAAAAATCCAGTGTTTTACTAGGATTTCAAATAGCTATCTCAAATTAAATTCAAGTTGATTATGTTTCGCCTAATTTAAATTGATTTTGATTTTTGTGTGTCTTCAAAAATAGCTTAGTTAATTATTACTGATTTAGTCTTTTTTCTAGTAACTTGATTTTTTTGATTCGATTATATCATTTGACTAATTGTATGTAACTTTTATAATATATAAAATATAAATGGGAGAAAAAAAGGGTCAAGTCCTTTACCTTAGGGGAATTTACTTCATCATAAAGGGGGCAAAATTGTTTGACCCTTCCTATCGATAGAAAAGGATCCCATGATCCTTATTATTTGTAGCAGTTCTTTACTTTTGGGGTTGGGATCTCTCTTTTCCGTACATATTCATTCCTGAACTTGGTAAAATGAAATGGTTGAATAATTGAAAAATGAGATTATTTAGGAATACACATTGAAGGATCTCATATAAGCCTTTATGGCCCTGGCCTGTAAATGGACCTTTATGAGCCTCTAAAATATCTTTTTGATCTATTTATTTTTATTTTGGTTGGGTCATCTTCCATATAAAAACGAATAAGAGTCAAAGAAAAAGTGGTAATCCAAATCAAGATTTCTCTAGTACCCCATAGTCAAATTGTCAAATCATAAGAAGAAAATAATTTGAATTGATCTAATTGATTCTTTTATCCTATTGTAATATTTTACATTATTGAATAGACCCATTCGAGAACAATTGGATGATGACAAGTTATCTTACATCTGAATTGAATTCTTTCTGGTTAAAGAATCTCTTTCTAGTTGCTTTGGAACATTTAAGAGATACTCTAGAAGAAAAACAGGGTTTTACGTTGTTTGATCCTTATGGACTAATTGGAAAAGTACAATCTATAAATCCAGCGTGGGGTATGGAAGGGTTTCTTTGATTTTTATTTTTATTTGTACATTGAGTCCCTAAAATAGATGTGTTTTTTGAAATAAATGTTCTGTGGGGACTAAAGCCATTAAAAGAACACCCAATAACTTATTTGACACTGTACAAAGTATTCAAATATGGGAAAAAGTACTATTTAGGTAATATTTCAAAAGGACTTGCAAATGGATCTACCGAATAATATTATTGAATCATCAGAACTACTTGGGTTTTGTCGTGTCTCCAACTATCTCTTCACTAAGTAGGGTTTTATTGGCCCAAACACTTATTTGTTGAGGAAAAACTAATCCAATTTGGAGTTGTTGATATTTATACCGATCGATCATAGAAAAAAAATTTTGATTCATTCCGATTAAAGGTTTGTCCATGTAATGAGGTGGAGAGTGATAGACTTTTCCAGAAATGACATCTTATTTGGAGTTATAATTCTGCATTTGTGATCGTGATGGTGGTATAAACTCATTGCTAATAAACAGTGCTTTATCCTTTCTTGTAATATGCAAATGCTATTGTTAATTTATTGCTTTCTGCATCCTTGTATTAAAAATTTAATCGCACATGCATACATGGACCTCACTAAGCTGTCAAGCTCACACCAAAAAATTATTTTTCTAGACCATACAGGAACCAAGGACAAAGAAGTGTAGATTACCTAGCATATGGAGTGATACCCTGAGTTGTAGTATATACGTCTCAGGCCCCCCAAAAAAAAATAGAGTACTAAAAGTTGTAATCATGCCGCTACCTTGCTATATACCACCAATATGGTTAATTATATGAATAAAAGATCTATTTTTGCATAACTTGAGTTAATATTTGTATATAAGTAAGCAGTGACCACATCCATTAAACGTATCATGAGTTTTTCATATGCCACTAAGGTCAAAAGGAATCATAATATAATTGCATCCACTACAGGGGAATATATCTCATTATAGTCAAGACCTAATATTTGCAAAAACCCTTGTACTACAAGATGTGCTTTATATTGTATAATTTCATTTTTCTTATTTTGTTTTCGCATAAAAACCCATTTAAATCCGATGGATTTTACACCTTTGGGTGTTTGGACTATAGGTCCAAAAACCTTGCGTTTAGTAAGTAAATCCAGTTGAGATTGGATTGTATTTTTTTATTTTGTCCAATCATTTCTATGCCGACATTCCTCAATCGATTTTGGTTCAAAATTCTCGATTTCTTTCATAATTTCAAGTGCCACATTATATACAAAAATATCATTTGCTTTTGTTTCTATTCAATCCCAAAATATCCTTGTACTAGTGAAATTTATGGAAGTTTTATTTATATATTCTTCAGGAGTTTGAAACTTGTGCTCTTCAGGAGCTATATCTGGCTTTGCGAGAATATGAATTTTGTCATAAAAAACCTCATGAGATTCTTTATTGTTTGACTCATTTAAATACTCATGATCAATAGATCCTATTTTCTTTTGAGAATTTTTATCTTCGGCGTCAAGAGGTTTACCATGCTTTAAACGTGTTTTAGACTCATTTGCGATAGCACTTGGGGATTGCTCAACTGGAACATCAAATTTGATTGGCACATTTTTAGTAAGAAATTGTGATTTCGTAACTCCTTTTGAGTCAATGAACACATCAAGCAATTGATTTGCAATCCTTTGCAAATGTATTATTTTTTGAACTTCTAGTTCATAAATTTTCATATGAGAATTAAGGGGAGTTAATGATGATGTGTGCCATATAATTTTCTTTTTTGATTGTTCATTCCTCTCCCTAATTTTGGAAAATTAGATTTATCAAAATGTCTGTCTACAAATATTGTAGTGAAAATATCACTTATTAAAGGTTGAGGATATATGATGATTGAGGGTGACTCATACCCAACGTATATTCTCATCCTTCTTTGGGTTCCCATTTTAGTCCGATGTAGTGCCATTAAAGGGACATAAACCACACATCCAAAAATATTTAGATAGAAAATATTAAGTTCATAGCCAAAAGCCAATTGAAAAGGGGAGTATTTGTGATAATTTGTTGGCCTTATAAGTACAAGTGTTGTTACATGTAAAATAGCATGTCCACATGTAGAAATAGGGAGTTTTGTTCTCATTAATAATGGTCTAGTAATCAATTGCAAATGCTTGATAAATGATTTAGTTATACTATTTTGTGTATGAACATAAATTATAGGATATTCAACACTGATACCAATAGACATACAATAGTCATCAAAAGCAAGAGATGAATATTCACTAGCATTATCTAACCAAATTGTTTTAATTGGATAATTTGAAAATTGTGCTCTTAACTTAATGATTTGGGTAAGTAATCTCACAAATGCCAAGTTGCAAGTTGATAATAAACAAGCATATGACCATCTTATAGATGTATCAATTAACTCCATAAAATATCTAAAAAGTCCACATGACGGATGAATTGGTTCACATATATCACCATGAATTCTTTTCAGAAATCCAGGGGATTCAATTTCCACTTTCACTGGTAAAGGTTTCGTAATAAATTTTTCTTGAGAACAAGTAGCACATGAAAATTCATTTGATTTTAACACCTTTCAATTTTTTAACGTATGAGTATATGAATTTTCAATTATTCTTCTCATTATTATTAACTTAGGATAGCCTAGTCAATCATGTCAAGTGAGAAATTCATTGGGATCAGTAAACTTTTGGTTTATTAAAATGTGTATTTTAATTGTATTGATTTTGGTATGGTATAAGCTATATGAAAGAGAAAGTAATTTTTTGACAACACATTTCTTTCCAACAATGATACTTATAATACATAAATATTCTGTATTTGCATTACTCATTGTCTTAATATGATACCTATTTCGGCGGATATCTTTCAAACTTAACAAATTGCTTTGAGACTTAAGTGTATAATGCATTATGTATAACTAATTGTGTTCCTTTAGGAAGACATATATTTATTCTGCCAGAGCCCTCTATTAATTTCGCAGTACCACTTATAGTATTAACATTTGTTTCTCCTAATTTCAGGTTGGAGAAATAATTCCTATTCTTAAGTATGGTATGTGTTGTATTACTATCAATGAGACATATATGTTCTTCATTTCTCATGGATCCCAAGTTATTAACAATATCCATATCTTATTTAAGAAAAATAAAAGAGAGAATTAATTCTTATATGCACAATTATAAACAAGTAAGATCAATTAGAAAATAAACAATAAAGTACATCATATAACAAAAATATTAAAACTAAATTTATGTATTTATAACATATATCATTGATCAAATGATCTATTTTTCCTTCAGGATTTTTAAAGAAATCAGACATATCAAGATGAGTTATATCTATATCATTATCACTACTTAGATTGGCAAACTCTGTTTCTACATCTTTGTCTTTCTTCTTTAAGGAAGGTTGATATAGTTTGATAAGATATTTTGAAGTTCGGCATATACGTAGCCAATATCCCTTGGCACCGCATTGATAGCAAATATTATTGGAACCTCTTAATGATTTCTCTTTTCCTTTTCCATTATTATTGATCTATTTCTTGTGGTGATATTTGGCCTTTTGATTTGATGGGTCATGGTTACGAGTATCATTATTATATTGATCATTTCATTCTCAACCTTGTCCGTGACCATAACCACGACCATGATTATGACCCCAACCCCTTCCATATTCATATCTCGTCGCATTCACTTTAGGGAAGGGACTACTACCAGTTGGTTGGGTACCGTGATTAAATAGTTCATTATTTTGCTCAGTGACAAGAAGGCATGTAATTAATTCAGAGTACTTTTTGAATCCCTTCTCTCGATATTGCTGTTACAAGAGCAAATTTGAGGCATGAAAAGTGGAGAACGTTTTTTCTAACATATCTTCTTTAGTAATGTTTTCTCCACATAATTTCAATTGAGATGTGATTCTAAACATTGTAGAATTATAATTACTAATAGACTTGAAATGTTGTAGTCTCAAATGTATCCAATCATATTAGACTTTAGGAAGAACAATCATCTTCAGGCGGTCATATCTTTAGTTTAAATTCTTCCAAAACTCAAGAGAGCTTTTGACAGTAAGATATTCTGTTTTTAAATTCATCAATATGATACCGAATGAAAATCATTGGTTTTGCACAATCTTGTATAGTAACATTCACCACAAAAAAAATACCCTATCCAGGCAGATGAAACCATCTGCAAAATCCACTAAAACCATCGGTATAGTCTTCTTCGATGGACAGGCCTTCAGCTGGCTATACATCAGTCAGGATAGGTTTATCCCAACGGTTTTGGTCACTGTTGGAGCATGTCCTGGGTCTATACTGATGGCTAGAAAACTGTTAGTAAAAGTTATTATCTTTTATCATCGGTTACAACATGTGTTAGAAAAATTACTGTCTTTTATGATCGGTTTGAAAAACATTGGTAAAAATTATTTCATTTTATCGTTGGTTACCATATGTGTAGGAGATATTACTATTTTTTATCGTTGATTAGCACAACTATTAATAAATGTTACTATCATTTATCATCGGTTACTACGTGTATTAGGAAATATTACTACTTTTTATCATCGGTTACTATAAGTATTAAGAAATGTTATTGTTTTTTATCATCAGTTATAACAAGTGTTAAGAAAAGTTACTGTCTTTTATCGTCGGCTAGAAAAGCTTTAGGAAAAGTTATCTTTTATCATCAGTTACCACATATGTTAGTATAAATTGCTATTTTGTGTCCTCAGTTGGCATAAGTGTTAGAAAATGTTACTATCTTTTATCGTCAGTTACCACAAGTGTTAGAAAAAGTTATTGTCTTTTATTGTTGCTTACCACAAGTGTGCATTTTATCATCGGTTACTACGGTGTTAAGAAGAGATAATTACATGTCCGCTCCCTAAACTTTGTTCAAATTTTACAAATTAGTTCCTAAAGTTAGAAATGCTATCTTGTGGTTCTCAAACTTACAAAACCTATCATATTGGTCCTTCCATTACTGACGGTGACAGGATGGCGATTAACTGTTGTCGTAGAATGACATAGCAACTTATGTGGACGTACGGATGTTGATGTGTCATTGCTACATCAGCACCAAAGACATCTCATATGTGTCACGTCAACATCTTGCCGATGTTGCAGTGCCATGTCAGCAGAAAAACACTTCTCCAAAAAAAAATCCCCTTTCTCTCTCACTCTTCTCTCTCTTTCCTCCCCTCCCCCTTTCTCTCTCTTCTCTCCTCTCTCATTGGAAAAAAAAGAAACACTTCTCTATCTTTCCTCCCCTTCGCCTTAAGAAAACAAAGGTATGTCGATATTTGAGACGTCCATCCAACACGACATCAATGGACACATTCAAATTTACAATTGTGTATATGTTTTTACATCTTTGTCATGTCACTATATCCATGAATAATGTATTTCTATCAGATGGGACTCTTAGGTGACTTGTTGAGAATACATTGACATATTCCACGAAAACTCCAAGCCCTAAAATTGGAGGTTAAATAAACTACTTAAATCACAAGTTCAGCTAGTTGGAGAAAATATCAATAAGTTACTCTTTCAAGAATCAATTTTTCCCTAAATTCACTTCGCCAACCAAACACAAACAACATAGGCTTACAAACAAATAGCTAAAGATGGTATCCAAAAACTTCTCACAAAAGATTCAGTATTCCAAGCGAGCCAAACAGTAGAGAAATGACCCCAGCCAAGCTTACTGTACACAACATACTATCCATTCTTCAATGAATCACCGACTTGAACAATGTGATACCCTCCGCGATGGTAGTTCTCAGTCTCTTCATCTTCTGATGTGTTCTCACTTTTGCTCTTCCTCCCACAATCCACTTTCTGGTCATCTTCCATCTCGGACTGGTAGTTGGATTTGAGAGAAAAACCCTAGAGAGAGAGACACAGAGAGAGAGAACAAGAGAGAGGATTTGGGGAATGGTCCTTAGTGTTTTGTCTCGGACAAAGAAAATTAGGATAAAAAATTGGTCTTGTCTTAGAGGCAATTCGAATCACCATCGTGGAGGAAGATGATCGGTCATTATGGGAAGATGATTCTTGTCAAACTGCCATGGTGAATGGTCATTACTCGACTACCTCGTTAGTCACCATTCGAAGGTTTCGTCAGATTCTAAAATAGACGTAACATGTAGAGATTCAAAGAAGAAATCACAAGGTTGCCAGAGGAATCACTCTAATCAAATCTCAGATTGCCAGAGGAATCACTCTAATCAAATCTCAGATTCATCATCACCTCACTCAGATCGATCATCCCTGGCATTGAATTTCATCATCGGAGATCTTGTCGGCGATCATACATGAACAAGCATTGAGAGTCGTGGTGACTGAAATGATGACTTCTAACAGGAAACAGGAGGATCGGACCTCAGATCCATCACCAATGTCGACCGATTTATCTTCCCCAACATCAAAGTTCGTCATCCGATGGCATGGTCATCGGCGACGTAATGGACGGGTAGAGTAAAGAGAAAGAGAGGAGAGAAGAGAGAGAAAGAAAGGGGAGGGGAGTTGAAAGAGGAGTTTTTATTTATTTATTATTTAATTTAAAACTGGAAAGCCCTTCTGGTGCTAACGTAGTAGTGCCATGTCAGTAATTTTCCAACGTGGCACTACCACATCAGCATGATGCTAACATGGTACATATGAGATGTCTTTGGTACTGGCATGGCAATGACACATTAGCATCCATATGTCTACATAGGTTACCATGTCATTCAACGTCAATAGTTAATGGCCACCTTGTCACCGTCAGTAACGAAAGGACCAATACGATACGGTTTTGTAAGTTTGAGAACCATAAGATAACATTTCTAATTGTAGGAACTAATTTATGAAATTTGAACAAAGTTCAGGGACCGAATATGTAATTATCTCTGTTAGGAAATGTTATTGTATTTTATTGTCAGTAATAGGAAAATTTATTACCTTTTATCATCTATTACCACATGATATCGATAGTAATAGTTTTTGTAAGATCGTGTAGATTTGATTTACTATGGTACATTAAGAGACTATAAAATAAAGAAATTAAAAAAATAATATAAACGAAATAAAGATTGTATTAATATGCGAGAATGATTGATACATTGATTTGTAAATAGAATGACTGATACACATGAGACCAAAAAGATTGCATGTCCCACAACTGCATGTCTTCTTAGATGCTCAAATAAAAAATATTGACTTCAATCACAAAAAATGTTACCATCACAATTTGAAGGCACCAGCATCAAAGCCAGATAATTCCAAAGCTAAGCAGATAACTGAGTAGTAGTGACCAACTTTATACTTCATGTTAATCTATTAATAAAAACTAGTAATGAAATGAATATAATAACATGGTAACATTGTAACGAATGGTTGTAAATGAAAATATTATCTTCTGGGATAAAATCAAATAGTGATGATGATGGTTAACTTTTATGTGCACTCCCAGCATCTCGTATTAGGAGCCTAACAATACAAATAATTTGTATTATTATTCAAAAACAAATGTGAAATTAGTAAGATTATGCTGAAAATCAAAGAAATGACATTCAAACTAAATAAATAAGCCTTGCATCATTAACTAGGTTCATCATCTTGCTATCCACTTCCTGCATGCATAGCAATATGCATTTGAACATTGCTCACCAAATTAGTAAGATTGTGATTTTGTTCCATTAATTGTCCCATCATAACAGTCATATCTTCATTCTCAGGTCTAGTTTGAATACACAGATTTACGTTGTGATGGTATTGTAACATCCCCACATATCTGATTCTTCCCCTCGAATCAGATCCATTAACTTTAGATACGATGTCACTTTCCCAAGACAAATTTGGTCTTTCTACTTTCCCTTCTTCACTGCCAATAGACTCCATTCCACCCTTAAACATTTCCTATAAGAAATAAAGTGAATCAAACCTCAATGTTCCATAAACATATCAATTAGAATTACATGGAAGAATCATCCATGCCACAACTTCTGATGCTTTCGTAGAAACTAGACTAGCATCTGATCGTATTCTACTTATAATATAAAGCTCAGCTCAAGAAAGTTTTGGCTCATCTAATTGTGTCATTTGTAATGATAAAAATAAACCACTTTGGAATATTATGTGGGTAAAAATAATTACAAGTATAATTAAATATTTGTCCGTTGTTTAGTTCGTCCCATATTTATAGTACCTAGCATAACAAAGTGACTTTTTTATTAAAAAAAATGTGATTACCTTTTGATGAAACTTTACAAGGACATTGTTGAATAGATTTGTTGGTATTTGAATATATGTTATAAAGAGCTTCAGTAAGAGCTTCAGTGAGAGTTTAGATATGTCATATACCCCAATTTAATTACAAGAAATAACTTATTATTAATTGTGGATTAGTGAGACTACTCAAATAAATGAAATGAGTATGAAATCAAAGATTTGGAATGCTAAAAACATAGGTTTGACCAACTCAAAATTAGAAAAAGAACACAAGAAACATTTACATTGTGTACTGCAAACACTAAGAGAAAATAAATTATATGCCAAGTTTAGCAAATATGAGTTTTGGTTAGAAAAAGTTACTTTCCTTGGTCACATAATATCTGTAAATGGAATTTCTGTTGATCCCTCTAAGGTAGAATCCATTTTATCATGGAAAATACCAACGACGGTAACTGAAGTGTGAAGTTTCTTAAAATTAGTAGGTTATTATCAAAGATTTATACAAGATTTTTCAAAATTGGCCAGACTATTGACAAAGCTAACTTGGAAGAATACTAAATTTGACTGGGATAATGAATATGAGCAAAGTTTTCTTGAATTAAAAAAAAAAGATTAACTACGGCTCCAATACTTGCCTTGGTCAAAGGAAAAGATGGGTTTGTAGTATATACCAATGCATCAAAAGAAGGACTAGGGGTGTGTTAATGCAAAAAGGAAAGGCTATAGCTTATGCATCATGACAATTGAAACCCTATAAGCAAAACTATCCCACACATGATTTAAAGTTAGTTGCTATAATATTTATCCTTAAATAGTGGAGACACTATTTGTATGGGGTTACTTTTGAGATATTTACAGATCACAAGAACTTAATGTACTTATTTTCTCAAAAAGAACTCAACATGAGACAAAGAAGATGGATATAATACCTTGAGGATTATGATTGTACCATCAATTACCAACCAAGGAAAGCAAATATAGTCGCAGATGCCCTTAGCAGAAAGGTGAAGATAGCCAAAGTAAGGGTAAAAGAATGGGAGATGATAGAACAGTTGATCCGTTGGAAGCCTATCAAGATTCACCATGGAATTAGATATGCCAATATAAAAATACACATCGATTTGTACTCAAGGATCAAGAATGCTCAAGAATAGGATCAAGAACCGCAAAAGATCAGGGAAAAAGTTAGAAAAAATGAATCGTCAGATTATCAAGAGACTAAGAATGGAATATTAAAGTTCCGAGGAAGAAGTTGTGTACCTAAAAATGAAGTCTTGTGAAAAGAAATTCTTGAGGAGGCACATTGCTCAAAATATGCTATCCACCTTGGATGAACTAAGACGTATAAAGATCTGAAGAAACATTACTAGTGGAATAACATAAAGAGAGATATTGTAGAATATGTTTTGACATGTTTGACATGTCAACAAATTAAAACAGAATATCAGAAACCATTTGGATTGCTGCAACCCTTTCCAGTTCCAGAATGGAAGTGGGATGAGTAACTATGGATTTTGTTTGTGGATTACCAAAAGGTAAAAATAGGTAAGATGCAATATGGGTAATTGTGGATAGGTTCACCAAATCTTCTCACTTCTTGCCAATCAAAATGACTTATCCCATTGAAAAATTGGGTAAGATATATGTGGACAAGATAGTTAAATTACATGGAGTACTTCTTAGTATTGTTTCTGACAGAGATCCAAGATTTACTTCTTGACTTTGGAAACAACTACAATAACTTTTAGGTACCAAACTGAAATTTAGTACAAGTTCTCATCCTTAGACCGATGGATAATCTGAACGCACAATTCAAGCATTAGAAGATATGTTTCGAGTTTGCATTTTAGATTTCAAGGAAAGTTGGGATAAGTATCTACCACTTGTAGAATTCACATACAATAATAGTTTTTAATCCACGATTGGTATGGCTCCTTATGAACCATTATATGGTAGAAAATGTCGATTACCAATTTATTGGGATAGAATTGAGGAAAGAAATATGAATGTACCAAATATCATACCATGGATGGAAGAAACTCTTGACAAAATCAAAGTAATAAGACAAAGAATGATGACCGCTCAAAGCAAACAAAAAAGTTATGCTAACCATCGTAGAAAGGATTTGGAATTCCGAGTGGGAGATCAAGTTTTTCTTAAGGTGTCCCCTTAGAAAGGAATTATTCAGCATGGAAAAAGGAGAAAATTGAGTCCAACATATATTAGACCAGTTGAAATATTGGAACGAATTGGCAAGGTAGCATATCGGATAGCCCTACCACCAGCCTTATTTAGAATCCATGATATATTTCATGTATCATTGCTTCGAAAGTATCAGCCCGATCCAAATCATATACTAGACTATCAACCACTCCACTTCGTCAAGATCTAACTTATAAGGGAAAACCAGTCAAAATTTTAGAATTTGATGTAAAGAAGTTGGGATCAAAGGAAGTACACCTGGTAAAGCTACTTTGGAACAATTATGGAATGGAAATACTGCATGGGAACTTGAAGATGAGATCCGGCAAAAGTATCCTACTCTGTTCTAGCAATCAGGTACGAATTTCGAAGATGAAACTTTTTTAAGGGAGAAGGAATGTCACATACCCCAATTTAATTACAAGAAATAACTTATTATTAATTATGGATTAGTAAGACTACTCAAATAAGTGAAATGAGTATGAAATCAAAGACTTGGAATACTAAAAATACAGGTTTGACCAACTCTCTAAAAACTAAGTACCCCAAAAATGAGGTATCTAAAATGTTTAGAAAATAAGAATAAAAAATCCCGATAATTATTCCTTATGATTAAATTAGGTGAAAACCTATTTTTCTAGAATTTTTCTAAGTCGTTAGCTCTACAAATAAAATTCAACAAAATTAATCATTCTGAATTTTGTTTTTTGAAATGAGAGTTGACTTTTTATCCTTAAGAAATTAAGTCCTGAAATTATTTTTATTGAATTCAAATGAGAGTATTTCCTTATTTATGTATAATTCTTAAGTAAATGACATTTACTTAAATGACATTACACGGAAATAAGTAGCTTAATACCTAAAGAACATTGAACCATCAACCAACCACCTAAGGATAAACATGCACCGATCACCACTGTTTATAACACTTGTCTTGTAAAAAATTAAACCACATGAAAGCCAAATGTCATGCATAAAGGATAGGTGTCTTCGATAGTTGACATATGGGAGGACACTTGGCTTGCATTAAGAACAAGATCCTTACATGAAGAACAAGTGTCCTAATACATATCAAGGATCCATGGCAACCCAAAGACTATAAATACTCATCCCCTTTCCATTCCAAAACCATCAAGCAATTTGTAAGGAAGAGAGAAAAGAAAGAAAGAGAGAGAAAGAGAGAAAGGAAGAGAAATAGAGGAAGAAAAAGGAAAATGAAAAGGAAAAAGTGCTAAGGAAAAGGCAAAGATCTTAGTTTACACTTTGAGTTGAGTGTTCTTTATATTCATATATTTTTTATGCATAAATACCATGATTTTCTATGATTATCATGAATTATTACTATTTTCATAATTTACTACTAGTATCATGATTTTCTATGACTATCATAATTCAGTACTGTTTCCATTACTACAATATTTTACTACTGTTACCATGATTTACTCTTACTCCATCAATTTATGTGTTTGTGATTGCTATATAGCTTATATGTGTGGAGATTGCTTGAGCAAGCAAGGGCTTTGTCGAGCATTAAAATACATATTGGTAGTACCCCATTATTGTGGATATGAGATTTGTCCACTTAATGCGGGGGAGACTCATAGGCCTTTTCGAAAATGGACCTCCTGGGAGAGATAAGTAGACTGTTCTTGAAATGGAGAGATAAAATACCGGTGAACTGTCACATGTACAGTACTGTTACGTTTGCTGTTATTATTTTTATTTGTGTATGTTGTTGCTGCATTGAGAACTTTTTAAAAGATTTTACAAAGAAGTCATTATCGTACAATTTTACAATGAAATTATTTTCACACATGCACACATGAATCTCACTAGGCTGTCAAGTTCACAAAAAAAAATTATTTCAGATCCTATAGAAATGGAAGTCGAGAAGAATTAGATAAGCGGGTAGGGGTAGCCTTGTTGTGGATTATCTTTCTAGTATAGAAGTTTCGCTACTTTTCACGTATAAAAGATCTTTGTAATATTTATAATGATTGAATATAGAAAATCTATTATTTTAGCATGACTATTGTTACTCATGTAAGTTACTGAGCCCTAGCGAGAACCAGGCAGTCCATCGCTAACGAAGCCCCGACGAGGGGGCGGAGTTGGGGCATGACAAGATGAGTCTGAAGGTTGAAAATATATTCAGTTAATTTTATAGATTTTAGGGGAAGGAAAGCTTTTGATTTTTTATTGAAAATATGTTTGATTGAGTGAGAGTTTTCATTGGATCATGAGAGATTTCAGAGAAATGAGGCTAAAAATATGTTTGGTTGAGTTATAACTTTTGATAGATTTTGAGAGCTTTGATGGGAGGAGAGCTTTCAAGAGAAATGAGAGCTTTAATGGTTTTAAGGGGATGATTTAAAATATATTTAGATTTAGTCATTTGACTGCCTTACTTTCACAAACAAATTTTTAAAACCCATCTTTTTTTTTAGCCTTTTGTCTCTCTGTAAATTTTTTCGAACTGTTTTTTTTTCACACTTTTAGTCTTTACTTGCTTATTTTTTCATTACACATTTTTTTTCCACACATTTAGTGAATATCTACCATGTGTCTTTCCCATAATTTTATCAATAGTATAAATAAGAAAAAATCATACTTGTTACCACTTGTTATCACGTATTGTAGCCATATCACTACATATCATGCACCGAATAAAATAGAGAAGATATCAACGATTGCATAATATATAAACAAAATCTCATTACATTTTGTATCTATATGCATCCCATCTTACTCTATCAACCTCATCATCCTCATTTATCTGTGTTGATATATCTGCTCCATTTTCATCAACATTAGTTCGAACCCACTCCTTCTTGCTTTATCACCCATGTCAAATTCATCTCTAACTTTGACATGCTTTACAACAAGTTATCTTTTATGCCTTTATCAGCCATATAAAATACCTTCTTTACTTAGGATGCCAACACTTAAAGATCATCCAATAAATTGGCGCCCATATGATTTAGATAGGAGAAATTCAAAAGTGTTGAGTCAAATCTATCCTTCTTATATCCTTGTTGTAGGTGGACCTAATCACACTGAAATAACACAAATGTATAAATTCCATTATATTTTACTTAAATGATTTTGTTTTAACATTCCATTAACTTTAACTTCAATGGGCCTTTTATCCCTGGCACTTGCATAACTAACATCATCCGCTGCTACCAAAATTCCTGAATTCTCAGTTTGAAAGCACTTTTCATGATCTTTTATATGGAATTGATATCCATTGATTACATATCCATTGTAATATCTAACCAATGGATTTGATCCACGAGTAATCCATTTAACTTCGTCTGTAATCTCTCTAGAGTATTTTGGATTCATAATTTAGAAAAGAAATCATGTAAGTGAATTGATATCCATTGATTACATACCTATTGTAGTATTATAAATAGTAATGTAACATTGATATTATGTTATTGGAAAATCAATGGTACACTTGTATGCCACGAAAGCAATCCCAAATTGGTTTCTTTTCTGCCATGTTGTCAATCTCAAATTGGATAAAATCATTTCATCTAACGGTTGGGGCAAACTCTGTAATGGACATATCACATTGCAATTGATCCAATAGCTGGGGTAATTGGTTTGATGTTCTTTCAGCTTAAAATTATATAATATTGATAATTATATTATGTAACATTTTATAATCCTGATAATTACTAAGTTTTAATTACTATTTTTTATTACTAATATTGATAAATACATTATTTACATTACTAATATTGATAATTAATTACGTCATGTAATATAAGATCATTATATACCATTACATTTCTAATATGTGAATTGTCATAATATCATATTGTAAGACTATATTATATAATAATAGGTCATAATCTCCAATTGGTCAATGAATATCAACGACTGACATTACATAATGTAATTTTGCATTACATATAATAATGTAGCAATATCGACATTACGTTATTAGAAAATCAATGGTGCACAAAAGCAATGCCAAATTGGTTCCTTTTCTGCCACATTGTCAATCATAAATTAGATAAATCATATTTTATCTAACGGATGTAGAGAAGACTGTTAAATGAACATATCACACTACAGTTGATCCAATGGCTAGGGTAATTGTTGGATGTCCTTAGGAGAAGTTATTTCATATTATTGATATATCACACTGCATCTTTGCTTGTCCTTTCAACTTAAATAGACATATCACACTGCAATTGGGAGTAATGTCCTTTCAACATCTGATCCAACGACTGGTATTATGTTAGAAGAGGACCATCCAGCTGTTATGGTGAATCCCATTTTTAGAGGGAATTGAAGGAGGGAAGTCTTCGAGGGAAGTTAGATTTTCAAACATAGAAGAGGAAGTTTCTAAAACTTTCAACACAGAAACTAGACATAGATAGTGAATTCCATTTCTAGAAGCTTTTAACGGCGAATCTTTTGTTTTTATGAAAATTTTTCGACGGTGAATCCTTCTGTGAGAAGATTTCAAAGGTAGAACCAGAAATAGGGAAGAAAGATCAAACTAGTAGGTCAACAATGAGAAATATGAGACTTCACATCCTTTCTTCAAGCATGGAGAAACTTAACTAATCTCACTGGCATGGTCTATAACGCGCTTTTGCGATCTACTGCCCAAATGCGTGGAGCATGGTAGACCTGTGCTTTCACGGTCTATTATGCAAGCTTGCACGGTCTGCCGTGTGAGCGCGTGGTCTATCGTGACAGCGCACGGTGTTTAAGAAATAATGAATAAGATATACCTGTATATATTTGTATATCAATTAGAATATTGAGAACGAATTTAATATTTCTTGTTTCTTTCATTTTGGTGGGAATCTTCGCTGTCTAAGAAACAATTTTTGATTTAGGATTAAACGAACATTTTTTCAAAAGGATTTTGGTGTGTTGATCAAAACTTATCGCTTTGCCATGGGCACCATCCTATTTTGCCCAAATTCCATTATTTTCAATTTTTTTTATTTTTTTATTTTTTTATTTTTTTCTAGATTTTCAGTTAAATAACGAAAACTAATAAATTACCCACCATCCCTAAAGTTAAAGCTAACACATGGGTTAGCATATAGACTTATAAACAAACATATAGACAGTAAAAATTACCCACCAACCCTAAAGCTGACACATTTATTGAGGATGACGAATTGCAAAGTTTGATGCATCAAATTTTGTTCAACTATAACCTATAATGTTTTTATTAATTTCTCTAATTTCACTTCATAGAAGCACAGTAGGCTAACACGCTATGTATCTCTGAAATTCACTACATGATTTGAAGTTAATGCATACCCATAAAATAATTTCCTATAAAATAATTTTTATGATTGTGGAATATTTGTTATGAGGTTTTAAATCCACCAAGTCAAGAGTATGTTGTTAGAAACCATTGTCACACCTTATGTTATCCTCACATTTTTGTATTGTAATTACCAATGGCTTCATTTTAGGACCTAATGTAATTACTGATGGCTTCATTTCAGCACCTTAATTTCTTGAGAAAGAATATTTTCTCAAACTTCTAATGTCAGAGCATAATTCTAATGTCAGAGCAAAATACAACCCATCCCCAGATCATGTCCATGTCCATGATGGAGAAGATGCAGGAAACAAAGAAAAAATCAATTAAACCAAAGTCTGAATGAGAGTAAAGAAAAGCAATTAAACCAAAGTTTGAACGAGTACAAAGGAAAATTATGAAAAGAACTTGAGAAATAAACTTTGATGTTCGAAGTAAACAATTGATTGTAATTGATTGAGATGTACCAGGTCAGATTGCTGTATTATATGATAATAATCCCATATGAAATAATTTTTTAAACTTATTAGAAACAATAATAGTCTATATTAATAATCCTAATAATAATCTATAATGGGTAAAATTTTTACCATTATGCACAACACGTTACTGATATCCAGTATTTCACTCCAATGCATATTACCATGCAAATTTATCACCTATTTTAGCAACCTTAATAGTAACCCTAATCTTACCACTTTTTATTTTATCACAGGCTGTTATTGCAATTTGATCATTAGGTATCGCAACTCCAATGTATAATAATATTACCATATTTTACCACCTATTACTGTATGTGGAATTTAGTACCTCATTTCACTCCACTAATAACATTATCACATTATATTACCACTAGTTATCGCAAATTTACCGCAAGTTATTGCAAAATTACCATCAGTTATCACGAACTCGTCCTCCTATTATAGCAACGCATTGCGTCATTTGTTATCCCAAATTATCCCCTATTATTGCAATTTATCAGATACCTTTACCTTTAAATTTTTAAACCATCCCTAGAGATGGCACATATTAAGACTATTTTCAAATAGTCTCTAAAGAGTACCATATTTACCAACAAAAACTAATAATCATTAGTATATGGCATTTACAAACGGTTAGTTGAAGAGTGATCATTTGGGTATGTTTGGACAATCATATCTTTTTATGTGTTAAAGTATTTTTAAAACCAAAAATTATGTTTCAAAGAGGGTATATGGAACTTCAATTTCAAGTATTTACAGTACAAATATTTTGTTGGTATGTTGGAGAAAAATCTACTGCAAATTGGTTGGTTATCCATTTTTCACAGCAAAATTGTTTTTCACAAGTTAGGTCTCAAGGGGTATTTGGACATCGATAACTTCACAACTGGTCAAGAACTTAGGAATTTAATTATTCAACATTATTATACTATAGTTGGACAATAGATATGAGGATTCATGGCACAATTATTTCGAGTTTTGGTGGAGAAATAAATGGGCAAAGTTAGCAAGTTGTTCTGAAAAATTCTGAATTGGAGTTGAATTTCTGGAGTGATTTTCGAATTTTATGGAAGAGCTATCATATGGATATAACCAAAATAGATTTTGAATATGTTAGATAGATGTATAAACTTCAGAACAAAATTATTTACTACTGTTAAATCTCACAAATTAAGGAAGATTTACAGCCTATTTTTCAGGTTAGTTGCTAGAGTTGTTGCAGTAACTTTGGAGACTTTTTACTGCAGTCTGTTGTGCTTCATTGTCATCAAATAATGCAGTAATACAATAGTTTTTTTTTGTGAACTTATAACAGTACTTTAGCAGGGGTAAAATTCATCTTTTATTGTAGTTTTTAATGCCTGACTATAACAGAAATTTGCTGGATGAAAAAGCACATACTTGAGAGCAATACTGGGCTACTTTTGAGGACATATTCACAGGAAACTTACTACATTCTTTGAGCAGTAAATTCATATTTTATAGCAGCCTTTTAAGTCTAACAAATGTAGAAAATTGGAGGATGTGAAGCATAATTTTGAGAGGAATATTCAGCATCATTTTGAGAGCAATCTTATAACAAAACAAAAGAAAATTTCTGCTCTTCGAGTTTTAATACATGTGCTGTCTTCTGAGTTGAAAAATAAATTCTTGTACACTTTTATTTTGTTGAGTGTTGAGTTATGTTGAGTGTTGGGTTGTGCATTGGGTTGTGAATTTGAATTTAGTCTTCCATTATTGGACAAAGTTATCTTCATGGTGTGAAGATCAGAAGTCGACAAGTGGTTGTACACTATAATCTTGGATTATAGTGGAAACTAGCAGGTTGCTAGATCACGGCTTGCTTGGCTAGAAGAGTGGATGTAGGTAGAAGGCCGAACCACTATAAAAAGGATTTATATCTCCATCCCTAATTATGTTTTCTGCTGCATATGATTGATTATAGGATTAAACTAGATCTAAGTGGAGTTAGATAAATTTTTGAAAAGCTGAAATTTTAACAACTAATTCAACCCCCCTTCTTGGTTGTCATCGGGACCAACAATTGATATCAGAGAAAGGTGCTCTACTCCACAAAAGTGACTACTTTTGAGAAAAATATCCAATAGCTACAAAATTAGTATTTAACCAATCTATAAATAGAACTTCATATTTTGATGGAAAAAATTTTTCTCATTGGAAATATTTATTAAAGCCACAGACTATGAGACTTGGGAGGTTATTACCTCTAGAGATCTAGACGTAAAATGTCCAATAATAAGCGAAAATGATAAGAAAATGATTTTTATAAATTTTAGGGCCAAACATTTGCTTCTTTGTGCTATTTCTCCCATTGAATTTAATCTCTTTTCTTCATGTTATACAGTTAAAGAAATTTGGGATAAACTTTGCATTATACATGAAGGAATTAGCATCGTAAAGGAAACACAAATCAACTTCTTGATGCAAGAATATGAACTTTTCCGATTTCAGCAAAGAGAGAATATTAAAAATATGTTTAATCGATTTTCAATAATTAATAATGAGCTTGATTCTCTTGGTAAAAAGATTTCAAATGCAGATTAAGTTAGAAAGGTTCTCCATATATTGCCAAGAACTTGGGACGCTAAGTAGACTGCCATTAAAGAAGCCCAAGATTTAAACAAGCTATCACTAAATGAACTAAGAGGAAAATTGATGTCCTATGAAGCTGAAATTTTCTATACTACTGAATCTGAAAATAAAAGGAAAACAATTGCTTCACAACAAATGAAGATGAAAGTTCAGAGGATGAAGAAGATAATGATCAAGAGTTATACATGCTAGCAAGAAGACTCAATCATGTTCTTAAAAATAAAAGTAAGAAATTTTTTAAATCTGAAAATTCTAAAAACTCACGAAAGTTTAAGTTTAGTGCAGGAAAAGACATCAAAGAAAAGAAGCAGAAGGAGGAAATAATTTGCTACGAGCGTAAGAAGCCAGGTCACATAAAATATGAGTATCCTATTCTAATAAAAAAATTACAGAAATTTTAAAAAAAGGAAAAGGCTAAGATAGCAACTTGGAGTGATTTAGATGAATCCGATTCAGAGTCAGAAAGTTCAGAAAGTACAGAAGAAATAAACTTTTGTCTTATGGCAAATAATGAGGTAATTTCTGAAAACTTATTTGATTATCATTTAGAAAATGTTGTTGAATTTGACAACATGCTGAATATAATTTCAGAGCTGAAAAATAAGGTTGTCACACTAAAAAATAAAAAGAAAATGTTTAGACAAACTAAGTATTTGTTGAACTCTGAACTTGATATCATTAGAGCTGAAAATGAAGTATTAAAAATAGAAAATAATGGACTGAAAAATGAAATAAACATTCTAAAAAATAGAGTAAATGAATTATCGAAATCAATAGAAAATACCTTTCAAAAATTTCATAAAAGTGATGAGAAATTGACAAAATTACTTTTAATCCAAAGAAGTGATTTTTCTAAAAGAGGTTTAGGTTATGTTAATAATTATAAAGTAGCTTCAAAGTCTAACAAATGTAGTTTTGTTAAAGCTGTAGAATCAAAGAATATGTGTATTTTGGGACCAACAGAAAATATTTATAAAAGTGATCAAAAAATTGTTGAAAATAATCAAAATTTTGCCCCACAAGATGCAGAAAGACTACACAAAAATATTTCACAATCGGCACAAAATAAACATAGAAATACTTCATAGACTGCACAAAAATTTTACAAAATGTCACAAAGAAGCACCCATAAAGGCACTACTGAAAAAATGAAATTTCACAAAAAAATCATGGATTTAGATGTAATAAGTTTGGGTATGTTCAGAATAATTTTGGATATAGACCTAATTATTTGATAAATAAAAATAATTTGTCTTGCTATATATGTCATAAAAATGGTCACTTTGCTAGAAGTTGTTTTATGAATAAGTTAAGTACAGCACAAGAAAATTTTAATTATGACACAAAATTATTTTTTAGAGAACCAAAACTTGTTTGGGTACCTAAAAATAAATGATTTTGTTTTTAAAAAAATAAAATGATGCGTTTGAGTTATTTAGAAAATTGGATCGAGAGTTGGATGTTTAAAAGGCAAAATTAAGTTACTTTATCAATAATTGAGTCAAAATACATCTCAATTGGAAATTGTTGTTCTCAAACCTTATGGCTAAAATAAAAAAAAAAAAAAATTGAGACTTGTATGGTTATTCTCAAATTTTTTTGTGTGATATTTGCTATATTATCTTTTTGATGAAATAAAAAAGGGGAGAATAATAGAAAAAATAAAAAATGCATATATTAAGGGGAAGAAAATTAAAAATACATCTATTGAGGGGGAGCTTTACATGTGAAACTTACTAAATGAGTATTTAATATGCATTTGCTTGTGTTATTTGAAAATGTGCAAATGTGATTTGAAGTTGTATATTTATACATGTTATTTGAGAATGTAAACTATTGAATAATTTTTGAACATTTATTTTTTAAGCTTTTATTGTCATAAAAAAGGGGAAGAATGTTGAGGAAATTATTGTTTCCTTAGTTTTGATGATAACAAAATATCTTATATTGATCTAACCAATTTATTGAGTGTATAGAAGTTATATTCAATAGACAGCTCTTATTCAAGAAAAGTCATAAAACCAGTCATAGAACCGATCATAGAAGCATGACTTATTTGGTCATAGAAGCAAGATTTTTTGATAATGGTTGAAGTCCCAGCCAGCAAGGTAAGTGTAGCTTGGGTACTACACTTATCCTGTAATTAATCCTAGTTATGCATAAAAGATCTCATAATATGAGAATAATTCATATTTTAATACTTAGAAATTTTTCTAAGTGTTGAAGAGTGATCATTTTGGTATGTTTGGACAGCTATATCCTTTTATATGTTAAAGTATTTTTAAAACTGAAAATTATGTTTCAAAGAGAGTATGTGGAACTTCAATTTCAAGCATTTACAGTACAAATATTTTGTTGGTATATTGGAGAAAAATCTACTGCAAGTTGGTTGGTTATCCATTTTTCACAGCAAAATTGTTTTTCAGAAGTTTGGTCCTAAGGGGAATTTGGACATCGATAACTTTACCACTAGTCAAGAACTCATGAACTTAATTATTCAACATTATTATACTATAGTTGGACAACAGATATGAGGATTCATGGTACAATTATTTTGAAATTTTGGTGGAGAAATATATGGGCAAAGTTAACAACTTGTTCTGAAAAATTCTGAACTGGAGCTGAATTTCTGGAGTGATTTTTGAATTTTATGGAAGAGCTATCATATGAATATAACCAAAATAGTTTTTAAATATGTTAGAGGGACGTTTAAACTTCAAAATAAAATTATTTACTACTGGTAAATCTCACCAATTAAGGAAGATTTGCAGCATATTTTTCAGGCTAGTTGCTGGAGTTGTTACAGTAACTTTGGGGACTTTTTACTGTAGTCTGTTGTACTTCATTGTCATCAAATAATGTAGTAATACAACAGTTTTTTTGTGAACTTACAGCAACACTTTTGTAGGGGTAAAACTCATCTTTTACTGTAGTTTTTGATGCCTAACTATAGTAAAAATTTGTTGGATGAAAAAGCACTTACTTAAGAGCAATTTTGGGCTACTTTTGAGGACATATTCACAGGAAACTTACAGCATTCATTGAGTAGTAAATTCATGTTTTATAGCAGCCTTTTAAATCTACCAAATGCAAAAAATTAGAAGATGTGAAGCACACTTTTGAGAGGAATATTCAGTATCATTTTGAGAGCAATCTTACAACAAAGAAAGAAAAACTTTCTGCACTTCAGGTCTTTATTCATGTGTTGTCTTCTGAATTGAAAAATAAATTCTTGTACACTTGTATTTTGTTGAGTATTGAGTTATGTTGAGTGTTGGGTTGTGTATTAGGTTGTGATTTTGAGTTTAGTCTTCCATTGTTGGACGAAGTTATCTTCATGGTGTGATGATCAGAAGTCGACAAGTAGTTGTATACTATAATCTTAAATCATAGTGGAAACTAGTAGGTTGCTAGATCCCGACTTGTTTGGCTGGAAAAGTGGATGTAGGCAGAAGGCCGAACCACTATAAAAAGGATTTGTATCTCCATCCCTAATTTTATTTTCTGTTACACATGCATAGATTAACCATAGGATTAAACTAGATTTAAGTGGAGTTAGATAAATTTTTGAAAAGCTGAATTTTTGACAACCAATTCAACCCCCCTCCTTGGTTGTCTTTGGGACCAACAACCTACAAGGTTTGCCAATTTAAAGGTCTTGTAAATAGAGGAGGAAGAGAGAAAGAAGAGAGGAATTGATGGTTATCTATTTTTACTCATGGTCAATATTTTATGTCATAGTGCAATTCAATATTTATAAACATATCCATTGACTTTTAGCTATTAACAAATTTTTTACTTCGAGAAGATCAAGGTTAGTGATGGGTGGTTACAAAAAGAAACTATGAGTTTGGTATTGGACTACGACCGGGTCAATTGGAATTATATTCATACTTGCCTAGTGAGTTAATTTATTTTTAGTCATATGTTGTACTATAGGGTTAGTTCTCAAATAAAGTTGTGAAGCAATCTTTAAGTGTAAACAAAAACAATGAAATCAAGATATTGAAAGGATTCTTCAAAGCCACCTGTTATCGCAAACTTACCACAAATTACACTAATTACCGGAAACTTACCACAATTTATTACAAAATTACCACATGTTATCGTGAACTTACCACTTGTTATAGCAGCCCACTACCTGTTATTCCAAATTATCTCCTATCATTGCAACTTTCCACCAGGTATCACAAATGGTTTGATACCTTAACCCTTAAATTTTTAAAACGTTTCTAAAGACTATACAAATGGTAGGGCTCTGTTGTCAATATAAATGGCACATGTAGAGACTATTTTCAAATAGTCCCTAAAGAGTACCACATTTCCCACTAGAAATTAATAATCGTTAGAATAGCATATAGCATTTACAAACAATACAATATATGAGTTAGTATTGTCATAGATTTATACAGATAGTATGGTTTAGGGTTTAGCAGATAGTATAAATTACCCAATTATCCATTTATTGATAAAAAATGATAACAATCAGAATTATAGATAGCATTTACATAGGGCACAATTTACGGATTAGCATAGCTATAATACTTATGTAAACGGTATGGTTCAGTAGTTAGTAAAGAAAACTCATATAGAAATTATTTTTAAACCGTCCCTAAAAGAGTGTCAAATTTACTAATGACAACTGATAACCATCAATTAATTGAATGTCGTTTTTACTGATGGTGCAATATATAGATAAGCATAGGTATAGAACTTATGTAAACGGTATGGTTTAGCAGTCAGTAAAGAAGAATCATATAGAGATTCTTTTCAAACTATCACTAAAGATGACCACATTTATTGATGACAATTGATAACCATCCGAATGGTAGATTGACTTTGAAATATATCGATTAGCATAGATTTAGAATTTATACATATGGTATGGTTAAGTACACTGTAAAGAAGAGTCATATAGAGACTATTTTCAAACCGTCCCTAAAGACTATCATATTTACTAATCACAAATGATAACTATCACAATTTAACATTGCTTTTATAGACAGTTGTACTACCTTTATTGACGGTTGATAATAGAGATTCTTTTCAAACTATCACTAAAGATGACCACATTTATTGATGACAATTGATAACCATCCGAATGGTAGATTGGGTTTACAGACTTTGAAATATATCGATTAGCATAGATTTAGAATTTATACATATGGTATGGTTAAGTACACTGTAAAGAAGAGTCATATAGAGACTATTTTCAAACCGTCCCTAAAGACTATCATATTTACTAATCACAAATGATAACTATCACAATTTAACATTGCTTTTATAGACAGTTGTACTACCTTTATTGACGGTTGATAATCTTTTCCTGACCACCAATTTTATACCATCAGAAAATGTATACATTTCCCATGGCTTCGTCAAAAGCGTCTTTATATGGTATAAAAAACTGTCACTAAAGGTCACCAATAATAAAAATTACCGTCAGCATAAGACTTTAATTTTATAATGATTATTTGTTTTAATGGTGTCTCCAAGACCCGTTGTATCAAGATAGATTTCTACATCAAGAACCCATGATAAATAATTCTTTCTATAAATACAAGAGGTAGAAATTTAAGTTTAGCAAAATTGACCGTTAGAATGGAACTGGTAAAGCCATACTTGATTGTTTTTTAACAATGAGACTTCTTTCTCTACTATGTTTCTTGAAGGTAGAGTTTCATACTGATAACGCATTATGAAATACTCTAAGAAGAAATAATGCAGAAAGATCTAATTTAATAAAAAAGTTTGAACATCATAGAGGGATTGAGAGAATAAGATTTTATTTAATTTTCTTGAGAATGAATATACAAATGAGGTTAAGGGGTGCTATTTATAGGTGTTGAAGGAGATGGTGAGTCAGTACCCAAAGTTATGACGCATTGACATGTGGCACGGGTTTCGAGTGAGTTAGCACATGGAATTATGACGTGTTAACACGTGGTAGGAGTTTTGGGTGAGTCAGCAACAAGTTGAGTTGGACGATGACATGTGTCTCACAAGTTGCCACACATGATACAGAGGAGACAAGTGTACAAACACGTGTCAACACGTGACGACATATGTTTAGGACATACGTCTCAAAATGGACATCCACTAGATTCTTTAACATTAATAACATATATATAATACTTATAAATTTATTATTTACTTAGAACTACTAAAACAATTTATTTTGTAACACCGAAAAAATTGAATAGTTGGTTTGATTTTTAAAGAATTGAATAACTTGGTGGTAGAAATCTTTTTAGTGACATGGAATGTATGGGTTCAAATCCCCTTGGATACATGATTGAGAGATTTTTTTCCCATTTTCCATGATTTGTGAGGGGTGAGGGACAAGTTGGTTTATCTATTGGCAAGTTGGTTTGTGTTTGTGAAGTATGTGAAAGACAAGTTGGTTTGTCTATTGGCAAGTTGATTTATGTTTGTGAAGTGTGTGAGAGACAAGTTAGTTTGTGAGGTTGGCAAGTTAGCTTGTGTATTGTTAGGTTGGATAGTGTTGATAGAATGTGAGGGGCAAGCGGACTTGTGCAAATTGTAAGCGGGCTTGATAGTTCACGAAATTTTTGAGACTTAGACGTGCCAAGTTGATTTGTGCAATTAGACAAATTGAATTTGGTAAGAGAGTAGGCAATGGTTCTGAGATTTGGATGTGACAAATTAACTTGTGCCAATAGATAAGTCGACTTGGCAAGTGTGCAGGCATGGCAGATCGACTTGGCCTTATATGGGAAATGCTCAAGTCAATATGATTTCATAAAACTAAATTGATTTGCTTATATCACAAGTAAACTTGATCCCTGAAGACCCTAAACTCATAAATCAACTTGTGAGGCTTGCAAGTCGACTTGTGCATATGAAATCAGTGAAATGACGAAAAAGGACACCCCAAACCGAATGAAAACACTTGACATAGAAGGGCATATGGTAATTGATCATTTCACTAAAATAGGCTTGGATAAAGTCTCAATTCATTCTCTTTCTCTCATTCGATTCTCAACTCTCTCTCACTCTCATCCATCTCTCTTCCAAATCTCTTACTTGAAATCAATAACTACCCCATATAATTACTCTATTAATTATCCAAAACCCCAAGCAAACTCGTAGATGAAGGTGGAATTGGGGGAAACCTAGGGTTTGCTCTACAAAGAGGAAAATCTAGGGTTTTTTGAAACCCGATGCCCAAGGCTCAATATAACCACAAAATATAACTAATTTCCTCTTCCAAAACTTGGATTTAGATTTCCCATGACTAGAATATAATTTACTATTGAGATTTGAGGAGTTTTGTTAGAGATTATAATTTTAGGGTTTGTAAATGATAGAAATTGGGAAAATGGTGAACGAAAATATTATAGAGATGCAAATGATATGTAAATGATGGAATGAGAACATAGAGTCATGAATTTAAGAAATTAGGATTTGTGCTATATTGGGAAAAAATTTATAAACCCTAGAAATGGGAGTGATTTAACATTAAATTGTGGTTATTGTCTTAAATTAAGACAATTGCAACCTGAAAAAAGATTTTCTAAGAAATTGGTTGTGAATTTGGAGTGTTTACCCTCTCAAGAGGTGAGTGAATGGTTACGTTGAGTATGAATAGACAAATGATTTCAATTATAATTGGTGAAATGAATTTTGAAATGAATTTTGAAATGGTTTTGAAATACTTTGTGATTGTGGTGTACCCAAAATTGAATTATTAACAAACCCATGACTCAGCATTGATCTTTAAACTATTTTGTATCATATTATAATGGAATGATAATTGTGAATTGTGGGATTTCAATTTCCTGCGAATTGCTTATTATATTGAAATTTGAAATGGATTTTGTAATATGGTGCATGGAATAGATTAAATGACTATAGTCTAAGACTTGCCACGGACTGGGGCGGCGGCATGTTAAAGGTTAGTTTAAAAATTAGGTTTGGTGATAGATAAGATAGAGAGCCTTTTCAGGTTGTGCCCGTGATAACGTGGTGGCATCCCATGGAACTCTGAGACAACAAGGAAAATGAGATATTTTATGAAAAAATTAGAAAAAATATCTTGGCGGATTCTACCAATGGCCATTAATAAAAAAGTTATTTTGGCAAACCCCAATTATATTGAAAAGAAAATTCAATTTATTTATTGAATTGGAATTTATGAGTCATGGTAGATTTGTTCTGAATTCATTTTTATGGAAGTGACATTATTTATCGACTTGGAATATATATTTGACATACATATTTCGTAACACCACCCTCACCCTTCATTCATGTTCAATATACCATTGCATTCTACTTACTAAGTATATTATACTCATCCCTTTCTTTCGAAATTTTTCAGAGGAAGCTTAGATCAGAGATATAGATTTCAACTAGTGCTAGTTGGAGAAGATATCTTTTTGTTGAGCGCAAATAGATAATGGTCATGAGAATATTTTTGGGGATTTGTTGTTTAAATCCAAAGAAGGAAAATTTTATATATCTTATATGTTTGAATTTGTTTTGCTAGGACATTTAGAATTATTTGATGAATTGTGAATCGATGTGGAATTTGTAAATTTATTTTAATTGTTTGGAATTTGTTTGGATGGCCGGGTAGGCCTATGAATGATTTAAATTCTACTTTGAAATGGTTGGAAATTGGAATGTCATACGGTACCTTGAGACATAGAGTGGCGTTTTCACGTGTTTCGGGGTAATGCGACGATTGTCGCGTACTCGACTTGAGAGTTAGGGCTTGACAATTCTATTCGTATTAGAGTTTAGGTTCACGATTTTAAATGTTTTAAAATGATTGAAATATTTCCAAATGTCCCCAAGAATTTTCCAAAAATTTTGAAATGCTTTTCTTTTTGAAAATTTGGAGTTTAAAATAATTTTCAAAGGATGTTCAAAAACCTTCCATGGATTCTAAGGAATAGGACTCATTTTACTTTTAGGGGGTTAAGTATCTAGTCCAAATTCTAATTTAAAGAGTTAAGAATAGTATTTCTCTTCTTATAGGAATCATGCCTCCTAAACGAAGGTTGAGGAATGTAAATGAAATTCCTCCTTTTGAGCATGAGGATGGATCGTCCTCATATGTTCCTTCTTCCGCTTCGGCTGCTACTAGCATTTACCTAGCTCCTTCAATCGTGATTCCTCCACTGTAACTCGACGCACTCCGGCAATGGACTAAGTGGTGGAATACTTATGGAGCTCATATTCAAGCCTCTCTTCAAGCCCCAATACCTCCTCCACCGAGCCCAATCATTCCACCAACTCCTTTGATAGCACTAATTACTCCTCATATTTCAATAGCTACTCTTATCAACCGTCCAACCATCGAGTTATCTGAGTTGATCAAAAAAGCCTGACAACTTGGATGTGTCACCTTTACGGGGACTAGTGATGCGATGATAGCAAAAAATTGGATAAATCGGGTTTGGGAGACCGTGGCTGATATGAGACTTGATGACGAGCTAAATCTCATGGTGGTTGTGAAATTATTAGATGAAGATGCTTGAGTATAGTGGGATAACCTTAAGAAAAGATCCACGACACCTATTTCTTGGAACGAATTCCTTAGGGAATTCGATAAAAAATATTACATCTGATTTTATCGAGATTTGAAGAGAAAAGAGTTCCTTCACCTCCACCAAGGTAACAAATCAGTGGCAGAATATGAGACGGAGTTGAGGAGATTGTCCTCAATTGTCCTGGAGCTGGTGACTTCCGAGGAGTACTTATGTTTCAACTTTGTGGAAGGCCTGAACTTGTCTATCTGAGAGAAGATGTCTGTGACCTCGGCTTATACTTAAAAAGATGTTTTGGAATTGACATTAAGTGCTGAGAGAATGGTTGAGGAAAGAAGTAGAATAAGAGAGGGACAGAAGAAGAAGAGGAGGCCCGAATTTACATCGAGCCAAAGTTCAAAGCAAAGTAGGAGCACGGGCTCCTATAGTGGAATCTCAATTTTGGGATCTATTGGCACTCCACAAGGCCAACGAATGTCCCATCTTGGGACCGCCACATCTAGTGCTGCCTTTAGGAGTAAATCGGCGGGAAATAAGAAAGAGTAGTGTAAGCATTGTGGAAAATTCCATTTCGGAGTCTATCGTGCACTCAAGTGGTGCTATCAATGTGAAAAGGATGACCATTTCCACAACACTTACTCGGAGTTAGGACGGGAACGCCAACCAAGTTGAGATCACCCTAGTGGATTAGTGGATGGTCAGGCTAACATTCCTACTTCCTCCCTTAATGTCACACAGTGGATGGGGATTAGGAGTAACACAGTGGCTACTCCAACCCAACGTCCACCAGCAAGGACTCAAACAAGGATATATGCAATGACAAATGAGGATACACAAAACAACTCAGACGTACTTACAGGTAAATCTCTTAGAACTTGGATTTGGTTATTTAGAAATTTGGATAAAATACAATGGGATTATGAATGTATGATTTTGAATTGGAGGCATATTTGAGATTTTGAATGATACTGAAGTGATTTGGAATGATTTTGATGTCTTATAATAGTTATGGTGGCATTGAGAATTATAAATTTTGGTTGAGTTTGGTTAAATAGAGGTTAATTCTTTTTCTGCGCATATAGGCAGCCGGGTTGACTTGCTGAGGTCTTGAGTCAACTTGTTTATATCCGTATGTGAGTATAGGCCTATTTGTGTTGCCATAGGTTGATTTACTTAAGTCACAGACATTAATCTCTGTAATCTCGACTTTTTAAGTCAACTTGGCTAATGGTTAGGTTGACTTGCTGACCCTACAGGATGACTTGCTTATACTAAGTTCCCTTTTTACCAATTTTTCTAGGTTTTAAAGGTGTCAAATAGCTAACTCTAAATGTTTAATGGTTTCTGTTGCCCGCGTATTGATTGACATGGCATCTAATAATTCTCTTGTGAGCATGGAGTTTGCTAAACACTTAAATAGGCTTTTGACCCCATTTGAAGTGGAGTTGCTAGTTATAAAGGATGAAATCCTTAAAGCGGATTTGATTCCATTAGAAATGAGCGACTTCGACGCCATACTAGGTATGGATTGGTTATATATTCATCGAGTTTTAGTGAATTATTTAACTAAGGAGGTAGAATTCTGTAGATTAGGATGTTCTCTACTTGTGTTTATTGGTGAACGGTGGGTCTTACCGAGCTGTGTGATCTCAGCAATAGAGACATGGAGATTAGTGCACAAGGGTTGTGAGGCATATCTAAGTCATATCATCGATACCACAATGGGAAGTCCAGAATTGATAAATATTCCAGTGGCGAATGAGTTCCAAGATGTCTTCCCGGATGAGTTGCCCTGTTTGCCTCTGATACGGGAGTTCGATTTCGCAATTGACTTGCTTTCAACACCGCACCATTTCTATACCTTCATATAGGATGGCATCTACAGAGTTGAAAGAATTGAAAATCCAATTTTATGAGTTATTGAACAAGGGGTTTATCTGACCGAGTACCTTACCTTAGGGCGCTCCAGCTCTATTCGTAAAGAAGAAAGATGGCACCCTCTGATTGTGCATTGACTACCGGCTATTGAATAAGGTGACCATTAAGAATAAGTACCCTTTGCCAAGAATTGATAACTTGTTTGATCAACTACAAGGGGCTAATGTCTTTTCAAAGATTGATATGAGATCGGGCTATCACCAATTGAGAATAAAAGGGGATGATATTTACAAGACTGCCTTTAGAAGTAATATGGACACTTTAAGTTTTTAGTGATACCTTTCGAATTAACTAATGCTCATATAGCATTTATGGATCTGATGAATAGGGTTTTCCATTCCTATCTCGACAAATTCGTTATAGTCTTCATAGATGATATCTTGGTATATTCCAAGAACAATGAAGAACACTCAAAACATCTTCAAAGTGTGCTGAAAACTCTCTGTGAAAGCAACTGTACGCCAAGTTCTCCAAGGGTGAATTTTGGCTAAGGGAGACTGGCTTCTTAAAGCACATCATATCCGAAAATGGGATATTTTTAGACCCAAAGAAAGTAGAGGCAATCTTGAAATGGGAGCAACCCTAGAATATCACAGAGGTGAAAAGTTTCCTTGGATTGGTAGGGTATTATTGGAGATTTGTCGAGAGATTCTTCAAGATTGCAGCTCCCTTGTCCTATCTGACTCTGAAGGGAGTTAAATTTGAGTAGAGTGATAAGTTTGAGTAGAGTTTCCAAGAACTCAAGAAGAGATCCACATCTGCTTCAATACTTGCTCTTCCTACTAGTGGTGGCGACTATGTGGCTTATAGTGACGCCAACAAATAAAGGTTGGGATGTGTTTTAATGTAAGGTGATAGAGTGATCGTCTATGTTTCTCGACAATTGAAGAAGCATGAGTTGAATTGCCCTACCCATGACTTAGAGCTAGTTACCATTGTTTTCGCCTTGAAGATTTGGCAGCATAATTATATGGAGCCACATACAGAATCTTTACCGATCACAAAAGTCTAAAGTACTTGGTCACTCAAAAGAAACTCAATTTGAGGCAACAAAGATGGTTGGAACTGATTAAAGATTATGACTTGGTGATTGACTATCACCCGGATAAAACAAATATGATTGCAAATGCTTTAAGATGTAAATATTATTTTTTTTCATCTTATGGGAGTTCTTATCTCTCATACCTAGTAAGACTTCGTACACATAGAGTCAAGTTGGCCAATGATGAGTATGGTGCGCTTTTGGCCAGATTTGAGGTGCGACCAACCTTTGTGGATCATTTTAAGGAACTCCAAGCAATCGATGAGGAGCTAAAGGGCATAGTAGAAAAGGTTCACAATAGTGAATGTGGTGATTTCCATATTCAGGAGGATGACATGGTGGCATATAGGAAACGGGTATGTATTCCCAATAATAATGAGCTTCGGAGAGCTATACTTGAAGAAGCACTCTTCAACCTATGCGATGCATCTCGAGAGTACTTAAATGTACTGAATCATCAAGGAAACCTATTGGTGGTCGGGATTGAAGTGGAAGATAGCTGAGTTTGTGGCAAGAAGTCGAATATCAGAAGTCAGCCAGAACACTACAACCATTGTTTATACCCGAGTGAAAATGGGAACATATTACCATGGACTTTGTGGTAGGATTACCAAGTACTCCGAGCTGA
Organism: Dillenia turbinata; assembly: GCA_037126225.1. Taxonomy (NCBI): domain Eukaryota; kingdom Viridiplantae; phylum Streptophyta; class Magnoliopsida; order Dilleniales; family Dilleniaceae; genus Dillenia; species Dillenia turbinata. The sequence goes on from JBAMMX010000003.1 coordinate 18,376,719, forward strand.
CATGATACTATATGGGTGATGGTAGATCGACTCACTCAGTTAGCCCACTTCTTGCCCATTCAGAATTCCTATCCTTTAGAAAGGTTAGCAAGGCTCTATATAAATGAGATTATCTGATTTCACGAGGTTCTAGTGTTGATTATATCTGACCGTGATTCTCGATTCACATTTCGATTTTGGCCTAAGCTACAAAAGTTCTTAGGAACTAAACTGAAGTTCAGTATAACTTTTTTTCTACACACGGATAGATAGTCACAACATACTATTCAGACATTGGAAGACATGCTTAGGGCATGTGTAATGGACTTCCAAGGGAGTTGGGATGGGCACCTCCTGTTAATTGAATTTGCATACAACAATAACTATCAAGGTAGTATTGGGAGGCCACCCTATGAAGCTCTCTACGGAAGGAAGTATTGAACTCCGTTGTGTTGGAATGAGGTAGAAGAGATTAAGATTAGGGATATGGAGTTAATTGAAACAACTATAGAAAAAGTGAAGGTGATTTGGGCGAGAATGAAAGCGCCTCAAAATTATAGACAAAAGAGCTACATCGATAAAAGAAGAAGACCTTTGAAATTTAAGGTTGAAGACATGGTTTTCTTAAAAATATTACCTTAAAAGGGTGTAATCCGATTTTGGAAAAGGGGTAAATTGAATTCTAGATACATTGGCCCTTTCAAAATCCTTGAGATGATAGTAGAAGTGGCATATCGGGTAGAATTGCCTTCAGATTTGGAGAAAATCTATGATGTATTCCATGTCTCCATGTTAAAAAAATACTTTCTGGATCCCTCACATGTATTACAAGCTACTCCGCTAGAATTGAATCCGGACTTGAATTTTAAGATGCAGTCAGTACAAATCCTTAACTAACAACTTAAGTAATTGAAAAGTAAATAAATCCCTATGGTTAAGGTCTTGTGGAGAAACAACCATGTGGAAGAAAAAAGTTGGGAGACTGAAGAATCGATGTGGAAACAACACTCGTATCTGTTTGATGTATAATTTTCTTTTAAATTTCGAGTATGAAATTTCTTTTTTTAGGGGTTGAAGTGTTATAACATCAAAAATTTCGGTGTTTGAAAATTTTAATGATTTTTGTAAAAATATTGAGAGAAAATGGGTGTAATTAAAATTTCAAATTTATTCTTCCATATGATTTTAAAAATATGGAATAGTTTGGTAGTAGGAAATCTTTTTGTTGACATAGAATATATGGGTTCAAATCCCCTTGGATGCATGACTGAGAGATTTATTCACTATTTTGCATGATTTGTGAGGGACAAGTTGGTTTGTTTATTGACAAATTGGTTTGTGTTTATGAAGTGTGTGAGAGACAAGTTGGTTTGTGAGGTTGGCAAGTTGACTTGTGTGTTGTTAGATTGGATAGTGTTGATGGAATGTGAGAAGCAAATAGACTTATGCAAATTGTAAGTGGGCTTGATAGTGTATAGAATACAAAATTTTTGGGACTTGGATATGCCAAGTGGATTTGTGTAATTAGACAAATCGACTTGGTAAGAGAGTAGGCAATAGTTCCGAGGTTTGAACGTGACAAATCAACTTGTGTCAATAGCAAGTTGAGTTGGCAAGTGTGTAGGCAACGGTTTTGAGGCTTGGTGATGGCAGATCGACTTGGCCTTATATGGGAAATGCTCAAGTCGACTTGATTTCATAAAACCAAGTCGATTTGCTTATATCATAAGTAGACTTGACCCCTGAATACCCTAAACTCATAAATCGACTTGTGAGGCTTGCAAGTTGATTTGTGCATATGGAATGTAGTGAAATGCCTAAAAAGGATGCCCCAAACTCAATGAAAACACTTGACACAAGAAGGGTAATATGGTAATTGACCATTTCATTAAAATAGGTTTGGATAAAGCTTCAATTCATTCTCTTTCTCTCTCCCATGATTTCTCTCATTCAACTCTCATCTCTCTCTCACTCTCGTCCATCTCTCTTTCAAATCTCTTACTTGAAATCAATTACTCTCCGACAAAATTAGTCCATTAATCTTCCAAAATCCCAAACAAACTCGTGGATCAAGGTGGAATTGGGGGAAACCTAGGGTTTGCTCCACGAAGAGGAAAATCTAATTTTCTCTTGACTAGAATGAAATTTATTATTGAGATCTGAAAAGTTTTGTTGGAAAATATAATCCAAGGGTTTGTAAATAATAGAAATTGGGGAAAATGGTAAACGAAAATTTAATATAGATGCTAATGACATGTAAATGATGAAATGAGAGCATAGAGTCATGATTTTAAAAAATTAGGGTTTGTGTTATATTGAGAAAAAATTCATAAACCCTACAAATGGATGTGATTTAACATTAAATTGTGGTTATTGTCTTAGATTAAGACAATTACAACACAGGAAAGGATTTTATTAGAAATTGGTTGTGAATTGGGAGTATTCACTCTTTCAAGAGATGAGTAGATGGTTACGTTGAATATGAATGGACAAATGATTTTAATTATAATTTGTGAAATGAATTTTGTAATGAATTTTAAAATGGTTTTGAAATATTTTGTGATTGTGATGTGTTTAAAATTGAATTATTGGCAAACTCATGACTCTAACATTGAACTTTGAACTATTTTGTTTCATGGTACAATGGAATGATAATTGTAAATTGTGAAATTTCAATTTCCTGCGAATTGCTTGTTATATTGAAATTTGAAATGGATTTTATAATATGGTACATAGAATAGATTAAATGACTATAGTCTAAGTCTTGCCACAGATTGGGACTATTGGGATGACGTAGTAAAGTTTGGTTTAAAAATTGGGATTGGTGGTAGGTGAGATGGAGAGGCTCTTCAAGTTATTCCCGTGATAATATGGTGACACTCCACGGAACTCTGGGCCAACACCAAGAAAAGGGGGATATTTTATGAAAAATTATAAAAAATTCCTTGACGGATTTTATCAACGGCCATTGGTAGAAAAGTAGTTTTGGTAAATCCCAAAGATGTTAAAAAGAAAATTCAATTTGTTTGTTAAACTGAAATTTATGAGTCATGGTATATTTATTCTGATTTCATTTTTATGCAAGTGACATTATTTATCGACTTGGAATATATATTTGATATGCATGTTTGGTACCACCACTCCCACTTCTCATTCATGTTTAATATACCATTGTACTCCACTTACTAAATATATTATAATCATCCATTTCTTTTTAAATCTTTCAAAGGAAACTTAAATCGTAGATATTGATTTCAACTAGTACTGGTTGGAGAAGATATTTTTTTTGTTGTGCCTATAAATAGGTAACGGATGATATTTTTGGGGATTTTGTTATTTGAACCCATAGAAAGAAAATTTTGTACATCTTAAATGTTTGAATTTGTTTTGTTAGGACATTTGGAATTATATGATAAATTGTGAACCAATATGTAATTTGTAAATTTATTTTAACTGTTTGGGATTTGTTTGGATAGCCGAGTGGTCCTATGAATAATTTGAATTCTACTTTGAAATGGTTAGAAATTGGAACGCCGGTACCTTAAGACATGAAAAGGGGTTTACACATGTTTTGGGATAATGCGACGATTGTCGTGTGTTCGACTCGAGAGTCGGACGTGACATATATATATATATATATATATATATATTTATAAAGAACTAAATTTTGAGATCTTTCTTTTCTTTGGAGATTTAATATAATTGTGATTTTAAACTGGTGACCCATACCATAAAAATCACTTTTCAAAATTGCAAAAAAGAAGGGAACCAATAGCTGCACCATAAGATGGAGAGGAAAATGACCTAAACTGCCCTCCAATTTCATGATCGAATTCTTGGTTTCTCCACTCGGTAAATGTCCATTGTGCAAATTGTCTGCGAACCAAATTATTGAAGACATACTGCTACACCCACGCTTTGCACTGTTAAGCACAAACCAAATCATTTTATCTTTTTTCTTTTGCAAACCCAAAGATCCAAAAGATTCAACCCCCCAACTCTGTTTGTGTGAGTGTGTATTGCTGACTATGATTTCCTCCATCTTAAAAGAAGCTTTATGCAACTTCATGTTACTCTGAACTTGAAAAAAATGTTTATATTTTATTGCTTGTTAAACCCCTTTTCCCCCCCGACAATCCCATCTCAGGTTTGTCACACAAGTCCAAAATTAACTAATCATGTAGTCATGTAATTGTGACAAATTAGGAGACATTATGTCCCCCCCACCAATTCCCTTTATGCATTAAACAGTGAAAGTGAATCACATCAATCCATCCAACCTGGGAGCACAAGAAAAAGGAACCCATTACTGTGTTTATGAGCTTATGTAATTTCCTTAAAACCCACCAGTTAAATATTTATTTAAATTTATTAAAAAAATATTAATAATTTAATTAATTATTTGTCAAGTAAATATTCAATTCGAGTTTTTAATGCACCAATCTCTTACTATTGCAAGAAAATAAAAGTAATCATTCTTAAACTTCGACACCTTGTGAACACGTGAACTACCACCTGAATCGAGAGGAGAAAAGCCCTCAGTGGCTTTGACTGAAGGGGTAACTTAGAAATTTCACAAACATTCCTCTGAGGCCTTTAAATACCTAATATCACTTTCCCCCGTTACAGTAAATTCATGTGCATTTAAAATTCTTTAATATTCAGTTGCCGGTTTTGCGCTTCAAGAAACATCGAATATACATTTTTATCCTTCTTGATCTTCTGCTTCTTTCTCTCTTCACTGTGATGGAAGATCAGGCAACAGACCCTAACAGTAGTCCAAACAATGGGTCTGACAGGAATAATGAACCAGTTAGGTCGAGATGGACTCCGACGCGAGAGCAGATCTCAATCCTGGAGTCTATCTTCCACAGCGGAATGGTTAATCCTCCAAAAGAAGAGACTGTGAGGATAAGGAAATTGCTTGAGAAGTTTGGCTCAGTTGGAGATTCCAATATCTTCTACTGGTTCCAAAACCGCAGGTCGAGATCGCGGCGTCGCCAAAGGCGGCTCCAAGCTGCCGCCCTCGCCGGAGATCAGCAGCAGATGGCGGTGCAACAAACCCCCGGTGGTGGTGGTGGTGGTGGTGGTGCAATTCAATGTCAAACAAGTTTTCCAACAAGTTCTTCTCATCAACAACTATCATTTGGTGAACCAATAGCTTCGCCTTCTTGTTCTTCTTATGTTGGATCTTCATCTTCTTCATATGGAGGAGTTGTTGTCGGTGATGATTGTGGGGATGATCTCTTTTCCATGTGTACTCAAATGGATGTCCCAGAAATGGAGGGTAAACAAGCTTTAGCTTCAATTTTGTGTCCTTCCAATTTGCACTATGAATCTGGTAAATTGCATTGGTTTCTCTCATTTTTCCCACTTCTTTCTTGGATATATTTTTATTTTTTTCTTGAATTCTTTTTTTTTGTTTTGGGTATCCGATATCATGAATAAAATCCATTTTCTTAATCGTAAAAATATTTCTCTTCACATTAACTAATAATGATAAAAAATATATATATATTGAGATTTTTCCAACATGTGATTTTTCCCCTTTTGGTTCCCTCTTTTGGTTTCAGGCTCTTTTCTTCTACTTCCTACGCACCAAAGATTTCTTCTTTTTTTTTTTTTTTTTTTTTTGCTTAAAGATATAGAGAGGGTTTCACTAGAATTCTACTTTGTCCCATGTGAAATGGTCTAAAAAGTCTTAATTCATTGATTTAGCACACTTAGTTATAAAATTCAATGTATACCCTAGGATTGTGGCAAGTGAAATCAACAAAGAAAAAATTTAAATCAAACGTTTCAGGATTTATCGCGGTGTATATCAATGGGGTTGCAACAGAGGTTCCAAGAGGCTCACTTGACTTGAGGGGCATCTTTGGACAAGATGTGATCCTGGTTCATTCCTCTGGATTGCCAGTTCCTTACAATGAATATGGCTTTTCTCTGCAGAGCTTGCAGCATGGTGAAAGCTACTTCCTGGTAAGACTTGCAAACCCTCTCTTAGAAAACACAAATTAAGGAGCCACTTGATGATACAAACCAAAGCAATTTTTTATTAGTTATGGTTTTGAAAGAATTGGACAATTCGGTAATGACAAAACTCATGCAGGAAAAATTCTTCTCAGCAGCAAAGTATACCCATTAAATAACATTTATCAGTAATGTTAAATTTTGTTCAATCTTTCCCTTTTAATGGATAGGGTTTGTTGTTAAATTTTATATATAGCAATCACTCCCATTATGATCTAAAGCTAAATTTCGGTGCATAGAAGGTTTTAGACCTCGAAACTTCATTATGAATTAGAAATTACCATTTCATTTTTGGGGGAGCTAAACCCTGACATATGAACTTCGAGCTAATGTTAATAATTTTCTTTGCAGGTTCCAAGACCAGCTTAATAGAGGATACCAACCAAGGGCATATATGGGAGGAGGGTTCATCAAATTCAGTTCACTCGACAAGAATTTTGCCACTCTTCTGTTTCTTTTTGTTTTATATTTTTGTTTCATGTTTGATTGAGGTGTTTGGATCAAAGCAATCTATCAGATCAGTTTCCAAATCCACAAGGCACAGTCAGCAGAGCCCATGTCAGAGAAAAATTATTCTTCCCAGTTTTGGACCCCAAGAGAAGCCAATAAAATCACGAAGGAATACTATGGCTACCAATCAGATGTGACATTCACTTTTACAATTTTATTGTATTTTCAGAGAATTCAAGAGGTGTGCCTTTTTGTCCCGTCTAAGCTAGTTTTATTGATAATAATTTGAGGTCTATAATTCTGATGCTGTAGAGGTTGATTCCATTGGGCAAACCTTTGGCCTTAATTTCTTTTTAGTGTCTTGTTTTAGTTGTAATATTTTCAGTTAAAATTAGTAGAAAATATTAAATTTTGCAAGATAAATAAGATTTTCAATAAAAATAATTGAAATTATCACTTATAAATAATTTTTTATTTTAAAAATTTTACTTAATTTTAATTAAATCTAGAAAGAGCTACCTCGCTCACATTCCATGATTTCCCATTATTTATTTTCTGCAATATCTTGTCTCTAATATCATCTTCTTTGGGAAAAGTTTTCTGTGTTCCCATTTGGAAAAGGCTCCCCCCCCCCCCCGGGAACATTTCCCGTTGAAATTGTGTATATAGTGAAGTTTGGGGATTTTATTTTTTTTTTTTTTGGTTCTTTTTTTCGAAGGGGTCAAAAAAAAAAGTAGGGGAGGAACCCTAGCAAGGCAAGGGAATCAACCACTAATCATCCTAGGAAGAAGAAAAATAAACAACCAACTAGATGGCCTTAATACTTGCACTTAGGCATGCCAGAGAGGAAGACAACGATGGCAAAACTACCTAGATCGAGCAAGAAGATTCATTCATCCTATGATCTACCTTCAGCCTCGTGCCAAAAAAGAGCCTAGTTTCTAAAACCCCCCAGCCACTTTCAAGAGGCTATGACTTTAATAAGCAACTTGCATGATCTCCTCCGAAATGCGGCCTCTGTGGAGGGGCATCTGGCTTGCCTCCAAAACACAGAGAAGGCACTCAAGTTTCTTCGGGCGCTTGGAGTGGACTCGCATTCCTTGAGGGAAGTGGTCTACAATAGTGCCATCTGCCTCTTCCTCCTTGCCCAACAACCATATCCCCTCATAAATTTATGCCCAAATTGCTGCCAATCTTCTCTGCTTTCATTCTAATGGCTTCGCTACAACCATAGGATTATGGACTCAAAAGTAATCCCCTCAAAATTCCTCTAAAATATCTCGATCGATCCCTTGTACCTCCAAAGCTCAGATCTGAGCCATACCCTGGTGCTTGGGGTACCGGATATTTGACCCCATTACCACTTCCCTTAAGCTTCCATATGGTCATATCATTATCATAGCTATTGCTCATAGGATGATCGGTGTTTTTGTCCATAGGATGCTCGGAACTACCATTAGATTGAGGTCCGCTGGAATTGATGATGTTGAGACCTCTGTAGTGGCATGCTTGACTTCATTCTACTTTTAGGGCTCGGAACTCTTGAAATTAAAAAGTTTTTAATTAAATTCTTTCCTAAGAAAATACAATGTAATATATTTTCATTCATATATATATATGTATATATATATATATATATTTAACAAAAAGGATGCAAGATGGGTATTACATGATAATATTCAAACTTCTCCTAATAAATCATGTGTAAACTCATCATATATGGCATAAGCACTACATGGGTAAGAGACCACAATGATTTTCCAAGACATAGGATGCCTAGCAATTTGTTGGTGGACGTACCATTGGGTGGCATCTAGAGTTAGAATCACGTTCAAAATTCTTTTGGTTTTATTATAATAATGCATGCCAGCCAATTAAAAATAAGAACAATCTAAATTCTGAGGGAGGACGTGTAGAGTCGCATTTTCACATGATGCCTTCTCGGAAAACGTGCTTATAGTAATCACGTCTGCTTGTGATCGGCGGCAAAGGTCGGTGCTTTTTTTTTTTTTTTTTTAATTAATCGATATTTAAAATTATATTTTAATTAATATAATTTAAATATTATCGAATTTAATTTAAAAAAATTCTTTTAATATAATTTTTTTTTATTTTTAATTCTCTTAAGATAATTTTTTTTTTTATTTTTAAATTTTAAATTTTAAATTTAATTAAAAATATAATATTTTTAGCAGTAACAGGTGAATTGAGACTTGATCAAGGGAGAGAGGTCGGTGTCTTACAGCCCATCTTTCTTGATTTCATATTAAAGGTGAACAAAGATATAACAACTCTTTGTTGGATTGCTTCGAGAAAATGTGGACATGGTTATTTGAGCTCTTAAATACTACGGTCTTTTTGTTCTCAAATGTCTCTCGCATCCCACATATATTTGTGCCATAGTTGATAATTGTTCAGCTTTGATGTTACGGATTGAGCTGAGATTCTAGTTATTAATATATTTGTGCCACAATTGTGAGGGTTGAGATCATAGTTATTGATATCGTAACTAGTATTGTTGATATTTTTCCTTGCCGTCTTAAAATTTACTATCAAAGTAAATTTATTTTATCCAATGTGAATCAAAATCGTCGTGTAAACTTTAAAATTATGGTTTAATTGATTCAATTATGGGTCATCTTTGATATTTTAACAATAATTAAAAATATATAAAATTAATTTTAAAATAAATATATATTAATTTTATATTTCATATTAAAATAAATATATATTAATCTTTATATTCACGTGTCCACCCATTCCACTTCACTGGTCGGGCAAAATATTATCGCATAATGCACCACTCTGTACCTTGCTTTTCAGATTGAGTGTTTCTTTCAACCCACAATAGCACTAAACTTGAGGTTAGTAGAGTGAAAAAGAAAATCAAGATAGGCTTTTGGAAGATCTTATCTGCTTTTGAATTTGTATCAGTGATTCTCCCAATTTTGATTGATTTCTCTAACAGAGGAAACCAAACATGATTCTCTCTCCAGCTCATTCCCCATGCCAGATCTCATCTCCATCTCCAACACCCTCTCTCTTCTCTCTCTCTCTCTCTCACCCCCTGTCCCCCCCTAAACCTTAATTCCTCCTCTTCTTCCATAAAAAAAAGGCCCTAAATCAAAGAATATAGTTCTTGACGAAGATATGTATGTGGCTACGATGGAGAAGATAAATGAGCAAGACTTCTTCCCTAACATCGCAAACTCCAAGACCAACTCGATTGGCTCAAAGCCATTAGCAGTCGCGATCCGGTCCAAATTCGCGATGCCCAATTGAACTGTGAACTTGAAAATTGGAGATTAGAGATCAGACATTAGAGATATCATCAAGGACTTGATCAAAAGCAAGAGGGAAAGAGACTCAATCTCGATCGATAGCAAGCGAGAGCGAGAGCAAGAGTGAAAGTGAGAGTGAGAACGACGAGAGCGAGAGTGAGATCGAAGACAAAGAGTTAAAGAATCAAAAAAAAAAAAAAAAAATTCCTTCTCAATTAGACCATGGTTGTTTAACCCACAGGTCGCATGGTTCACGGTTCAACCGCAATTGACCTACAGATTTGCTCCGGTTTAATGCATAGATGGTATTTTAATTGGATGGACCCGTGAAATTTCTGAAAGATGAATTGAACTAGTCCAACCGGCGGGTCGGTTTAGTTTTAATAACACTGGTTTTATCTTAATTTAAATATCAATTTATTTTAAAAATATCGGCCGTACATAGTCCTTTTTTTTTTGATTTAATGTTATTGTTAAATAAAATTAAAATATAAAAATTTGTTATTTGAATGAAGAAAATAATATTTAAAGAACATAGAAATCTTTTATGAAGGTGTCTTTTATTCCGTCAAGTTTCCAGTTATCTTAAAAGTTCACATACTACTTGCGCTCTTGATATCGGTGGAAGCTTACCTATATGTACATCGTATTAGGAAGTGGAAAACTGTAGAGTTTTGAGGAAAAATGAAGTATCACTAAAGGTTGGCAGTGAAGCAATTGTTGTAACCAAAGCCGTCAGTTCTACTTCTTTAAGATTAGAAAATCATGTTTTATTATTAGACAATGTATTCTATCTTCCCAATTCTTATACGAATCTCATTTTTTCCCCCAATCTTGAGAAAATTGGTTACGGTTTCTTATTTAAGCATGATATCTATGAAATTTATTATGTAGATAAATTTATTAGTATGAAATATGCGTACAATGGTCTATACAATTTAGATAGTAATAACAAAATGATTTCGAAGCAAACTAAAATAACTGTTGCAGGAGATTTCATAAGAAACCCTCAACGTACTTATACCTTAGACTAGACTATATTGCATATATCTCAATGCCAAACATATAACACTTCTCTATTACCATACCTAGAGTACAAAAAAGGGTCGAAGATAAAATAGGGATTTAAGTCCTCTAGCTCAATGGCCTCCAGCCTCTAACTCTCTCTTAAATCGTTGATCACCTAAAAATAAGGATGAAAGGGTTAGTAAAAGCTGAGCAAGTAGTTGAGAAACTATTAACATGCATAACAAACATAGATTGCACGGCAAGATCAATATCATTATGTACAATGCATGAATCACAATACCAAGATAAATGATGATACAAACATATTGAAAGATGTAAATGTAACGTGTATTGTCTCAAATCACTCCCAAAGGAAAGAGAGTGCTATCATCGTTTTTGAATTCATTCTCAATTGTTATCCTCATTGTACTTATTATGTCTTGCAGATAAAAGAAAATAATAGAATATTGAACTAAACTAATCTATGAGGGTCTAGAAAATTAAACCAAAGTTTTGGATTTCTAAATGTAACTGGGGATTTTGGGTTAGACATTTCGAATATTTCACTTGCTTCTTGTTGTATCTCGGAGAGAGGAGAGAAAAATTTCAATCAAAGATTCTTAAGCTTCGCCTGTAAGCTTTGCGAAGTTGTACCATGATCCGTTATTTCTGAACCAACTTAGAGAAGTAACTGCGCTTCAACGGCTAGGAGTTTATCCTAAAATTCAAGACTACTTGGGAGTAGCTCTTTGTGGCCACAGGTTTATCTTCCAATAAAGTCTTGTCTTGGACAACTATTTATTTTGCTAAATTTTGTTTTATATAACTTTAAGAGTATGAACACCTTCTAAAATATGAGAAAAATGACGTGTAAATCATAACCTATTATAATAGTATACAAGTCCCAAGGGGACAGCTCCTCTCCTCCGAACCCCTGATGACCCCATGATCAAGGATCGATTTAAAAAAAAAGTATACAAAGTTTGAGCATAGGGAAAAATACATAACTCTCAAAACCCCTTGTACCTCTGTTAAAACATTTTAATGTTTCCTCCTAATAGAGGTCAAAAGGCTTTGTAAAAAGACTGTTAAAATGTATCTTGTTGTTCATTTATTTACTTTCACATACAATATTTATGCTCGATATTACAAAGACTGTTAAAGTGTATCTCGTGACTTTTAAAGCACTGTATAGAAGAAATGTTTTTGCATTGTTTTACTAGATGACACTATTAAATGCATATCGCATACATCTAACTTATCTAAAACTATGCCTACGACACGCTACAACGCATGATAACAAGGTCATGAAACATTAAATTATGTATTTCAGCCTTAAAACAATTGTATGTTGCCACAAAATCTTTAAGACAATTAATTTATAAAAGAAATTGTAATAATCTTCAAAAGAGTTCTCAACATATTTATTTTGATTGGAGTGAGAAAAGCAATACTTTAGGTCGTAAAAAAACTAAAATACGCATCTTTCCATGTGCGTGTGTTGCTGCCAAACAAATTTCCAATCCAACCTGTACGCTCGTTCATGAATGCCAGTATAGTTATGGCCTCCAAAAAGGTATGAGCTTTACTCAATTCGAGCATCGGGGGAACAAAGTTTTAATTGTATTTCGACTGGGTCTCATCGGCTCAGGTCGACCACTTCTTTAGTAACCAGATTAAGTGGCTGTGCGCAGTCTAGCTAAGATGAGTTGTGTGTAAAAGTATGAGCATCCATTGTCATGCAATCAAAACTTAAGCGCGACTACCACAGAACCGACCAAATTCATATGGTACCACTATCATCCCATCCAAAGGAGAAGAGATTAATGGATTCCACCATCGACATCATAAAAAGAGGTGAAAAAAAAGTAACGAGCTAAAAAGCGAGTCTTGTTGGCCCTTTGCCTCAGTTACATTGAATCAGACCTTGGAAAAGAGCATTTAAAGTTGGAAAACAAAACCCAGAAGAATATAATATGAGGGGAGATAGATTCCTTCCTCTCTCTTATCAACTCTTCAATTTTCCGTTTGTGGCTAAAGTACAAAAAGGTATACCAAAATCTTGTCACGGTGTCTCGACTGCCAGTGGCAACCTACCAATCCCAAGCGGCGGCCAACCAGTATTGGAGTGGAAAAGGATTTGCTGCACTTACTGGGGGCGAGGTGATCAGTATTTTAGGTGGGACACCGACTAAGCACTTTTGGTTTGGCTTTTGGGGCACATGCATTCAAAAAATAAAAAAAGAAAAGGTTGAAAATGAGGAGATACGTTCGACCTTTAACCGAGGAAAGTTGGTGTATCTTTCCTAAGGGCAAAACGCCCATAATAATAGAAAAAGAGTGAGAGGAGCCCTAAACATGCTCAAGTTTTAGATTCTAAACTGAAATAGAATCGAAACTAAATCTTGTAAAATCAAATTAAAATTTCAGAAATAGTTTTAATTTGATTCTAGGAACAAAATTATCAAACCACGATTTGATTTTGACTCTTAATTTTTAAAACCGAAACTAAAAAAAGTATATATATATATATATAGAAAAAATCAATTTATTTAAAAAATAACCTTTTAATTATAGAAAAAAGGGTGATCGAAGCTCAAATTTTAAATCATTTGAAAATGAATGGGAACCCAATTGTGTTAGTCTTGGGAGTTGGGACTATATTTCATTTTAACCTCCTTTTTTATAGCTTAATATATTTTGCAGATCAAACTCAAATTTGAGTGTAGAAATACTCAAGTTTTACTATTTAAAAGCAAGATCTTTTGAAGTTTAGTAGTGCGGTTAAGGCAGTGAAAGACATTATTAAAGACAAAAATATACTTTGCTAAAATTAAAATTACAATCTCCAAAGTCTGGAAGTGGGTAAAAAGTCTAGATAAAAAAAGTCGAAACACATTTCTCACCGTTTGATTTTCTCCCAACTTCAATGTGATTTAATCAACGGCTCAAAATCATCTGACTGGCGGTGGGGTCCAAGCAAAATCTCCTTTTAAAAATCGAAACCCGAATGAGAAACGGAATGCTTAAAAAAAATTGTAGAACCAAAACCAGGAACCAAAAATCTTAAAAATGGTGAGAACTGATCGTAAAAAATTAAAACTAAATGGAAATCAAATTGAAATTGAATCAAAACTGTTCTGAAATTGAAATCAAACAGCAGCCTTTTGATCCTACATTCCAAATTGTAGCCTTTCTCCTCCTAGTTTCAATTCTGTTCAAAATTTTAGACATGTCTGATTGCGACACCATTATTTAATCCCCTTTAAAGACTCGAATTGAATATTTTCTGTTATGTTATAAGGCAGTTTTTCCTAGTTGAACATTCATGGAATTTAAAGTATATCTTAGCCAAATTTTATCACACAAAAAATTCGATATTAAAAAATTTTTATAAAATCTTTTTGGTAAATTAACAGGAGAATAGTGATGGATTTTGTCCCCTAAATTATATAAGAGTTCCTCTATACTCTCAATTGACAGAGCCTTAATTTTAATGTTCAGTTATTTAAGGGGTTGATACTTAATTGATTTGTATCCTATGTCAATACAACCCCTTTGTCTATGTCGACATAAGAAAATTTCATGACCAGTAGATTCATATCGAAACAACCTACTTGTGTCGACACAACCTTAATCGTGTTCAACACAGAGCACAAACACTCTTGTATTGGACTGTTGACACAACTCTATTTGTGTCGACCCACTCTTGTTGTCACGCCCCGATTCTTAATTCAAGACCGTAAATAACCGTTCGTTACCCCATATGCTGTCCATCACAGAGCAACATACCAAGACAACGAAGACTAAAAATCAATACCTATATAAAACATGTTTTTCTCAAAATATCATTTTCTCAAATAAAGAATATAAAATGTAAGACATTTGCCTCAATGCATAAGTATATAACAAATCTAAAAGTTTTAATTTCATTACACAACATAATTATAGTCATCCCAATAAATGTATATAATGGTCATTATATAGACCTCAAATGTACATATATATCATCCAACATGATCAAATACATCACTGCGGAAGAATAGTCGATATCATACCCAAGTCTGAGGTCTCCAAATATGAATCAAGTGTGTCGAACTCCATCGACACGTCTCTCTAACAAATCTATAACTGAAATCAAGGAAAAGTGAGGGGTGAGTATTACGGGGAAATACTCAGTGAGTGAGGGGATTAACAATATGTTTTCAATCGAAAGTATGAGTATGGAGTGTCAAAATACATTTCAAAATCATAAAGATATCAAAACCAAGCATATCATTTCTAGAAATCAAGTGATCACATATCACACATCATAGTGTCAAACTATGCATCCATTTATAATTCCAAAATCATATAGAGCTTGCCAATAAAACATTCCCTACAGTGGTTTACCTCGACCAATGAAGGGCGCATTGGGGATTTTTCATATGCAAATATATAAAATTAGCTCTTTACCCCAACATTGGTCACATGCCTCACCAAGTGTTAGACAGTGGTATAACACATGTCCTCCCTACATTTAGTTCAATCGACTAATTCGTGTCTACATGTATACCTCGCAAATCGTGTATAGTACCTCACTCAGAACTAGACTGTGGTGTAACACACGTCATCCCCAATTTGATTCATCCGAGCGCAACTATACATATGACGTTTGTAGATACCTCCGGCCGAAGCGTATCCGGATACAATGGATGTCTCTACAAACGCCCTTCGTAACTACGGAATCCATCAATAATATCATCACATCATCATATCCGTCAATGCCATGGACTCTCAGTCCAAATATTAAACCAATATCCATCAAACGTGCCAAAATGCATAGTCATATCAAAAGTCATATTTTAAAATTTCAAAATACGACACAATATCATTTCATCACAAATCACGGATGCATATCATTTGAATCGAATCATTGAAGACACTCCATTAATCACAAAAACAATATTTACAAAATATAGTCAAAATCATATACTTTCACAGAAGTTAAGAAATATGTTATTTGAAAAGCTGTAAAACATGAGTTTTTGTTCAATTGAAGACATAGCATCAAAGTTTTACTCACAGTATACGGGAGGTGTGTCACTCCTTGAAAGCACCATAAACACGGAAGTATTCCCCTCACTCAATATGTCTCCAAACGTGACACTACAATACGCAACACATGATATATGTCATGAAATTGGAAATAATAACTAGGTTAAATTGTATTCTAACAATTCCTTCATGTAAGATCAAAGTTTAGAGCATCATAAGTATACTCCTAGGGTTCACATGTACTATCCCATTTTCCATCACCGAACCAACAACTTCCAATACCCACTTCTAAAGGTACATTTCAACAAAACAATATCTCTTTAAACCCTCAAACCATCACTCCTTATAAGATTTCACATTTTACAATGATTACGTATACACATACACAAATTCCTACACTTTTCTTCACATCACCTTAACACATATATCATAACTCATTATCTAGAACTTCTGCACACATGCACATTTGCACAGTTTTTGAAAAACGGTCATAACTTCTACTACACATATCGAATTTAATTGATTATTATATCAAATTAAAGATAAAATATAGATCTACATTTTTCATAACTAGAGCATAGCCTAATTTGGCCTTGAAGACGGCTCAAAACCACAGTGAAGTCACGGACAGAACAAGGCAAAACAGAGCATGATTCTGCAGAACTTCTCATTTTGAAAAATCATTAAAATTTCGATTCTCATCAGAATTCAGTAAATCATATGTAATTTTAAAGGTCTTGAAGTCTAGTTTTAACAGAAATTTATCTAATTCAATTTGCAGTAGTGTAGACAAAGTTATGATTTAAACAGTGCACCAGTCATATATCCAAAATTTCAAAAATCAGATTTTTTATCCTCATTCTTCATTCAAGTTTTAGGCCAATACAACACACCATACATTGATCATATATGCACATATACATATTCTCCATACTTTTTGCCATAAATTCACATACATAAAATCAACAACTCACCATAAAATTCTGCATACTTTCTTACTCTCTTTCCTCACATTTCACTACACTGCAAGAAAAATGGGTAACAGCTACGGATATTTCTGTCGCTGAACGAAAAATTTCGTTGCTAAAAGTCATCTCGTTAATTTAGCAACAGAATTATTTTCGTTGTTAATAATCCGTCGCTAATTTGTCGATAATTTAATTTTTTATTTTTTCTAATTATTTTTAACTACCGATAGATTAGCGACGGATTATTAGCGACGAAAATATTTTCGTCACTAATCCGTCACTGAAGTGAGTAAGAGCAAACCCAAGCGCACGAGACCGGATGACCAACCCAACTGCCCTCCCACGCACTTGTCCCGGCCTCGGCCTACCCGCCCACTTTTAATTTGTTGTAAAAATGCTGACACCCAAGTTTGAACCTGGGTGTGAGAGAAAAACATTGAGAGTTTTAACCACAATGCCATCATCACATTTGTATTATTAGTTTATTTTTTTTTATTTCTATACTTTCTTTCTAACTCTCAATATTAAATATATAATACCCTAATTTAAAAAAATATAAAATTTTATTTAATAAAAACATTAAATTATATTTAAAAAATATAAAATTATATTTAATAAAAACACAAAATTATATTTAATAAAAATACAAAATTGTATAATAAAAACACAAAATTATATTTAATAAAAACACAAAATTATATCTAATAAAAACAAAAATATTATATTTAATAAAAAAACAAAATAATATTTAATAAAAACACAAAATTATATTTAATAAAAACACAAAATTATATTTAATAAAAACACAAAATTATATTCAATAAAAATACAAAATTATATTTAATAAAAACAAAAATTATATTTAATAAAAACAAAAATTATATTTAAGAAAAACACAAAATAATATTTAATAAAAATACAAAATTATATTAAATAAAAACACAAAATTATATTTAATAAAAATACAAAATTATATTTAATAAATACAAAAAAAATTATATTTAATAAAAACACAATATAATATTTAATAAAAACAGAAAATTATATTTAATAAAAACAAAAAATTATATTTAATAAAAAAATAATATTTAATAAAAATACAAAATTATATTTAATAAAGACAAAAAATTATATTTAATGAAAAATCAAAATAATATTTAATAAAAACAAAAAATTATATTTAATAAAAACACAAAATTATATTTAATAAAATGAAAAAAAAAATTATTTTTAATAAAAACACAAAATAATATTTAATAAAAACAAAAAATTATATCTAATAAAAACACAAAATTATATTTAATAAAAACAAAAAATTATATTTAATAAAAAACAAAATCATATTTAATAAAAATACAAATTTATATTTAATAAAAATACAAATTTATATTTAATAAAAAAAATTATATTTAATAAAAATACAAAATAATATTTAATAAAAACATAAAATTAAATTTAATAAAAACAAAAAATTAAATTTAATAAAAAATAATATTTAATAAAAATACAAAATTATGTTTAATAAAAAAATTATATTTATTGAAAAAAACAAAATAATATTTAATAAAAACAAAAAATTGTATTTAATAAAAAGGCAAAATTATATTTAATCAAAATACAAAATTATATTTAATAAAAAATTATATTTAATAAAAAGATAAAATTATATTTAATAAAATGACAAAATTATATTTAATAAAAATACAAAGTTATATTTAACAAAAATAAAAAATTATATTTAACCAAAAAAAAAAATTGAGTAACTGGTGAGAGATACAATGAGAGATTTGAGTTTTTCTAGTAAGAGAAAACCTAAAGTTTGATGGTGGCTCAACTTGAGGTGTAATTGGTGATACAAATTTAGGGGCTGGACATAGCTGATCGGCAAGATCCTTGTTGTGGATAAATCTAAGAGTAACTTCTCTCCCTAACAAATAAATGGATATATGTTTATGATTTTGAATAAGAAAATATTTTGTTTGATTTTAAAAATGCTTTTAAAATTGGTTTTCGAATGGTTTTATGATTGTGGAGTGTTTTAAAAGGGAATTTCAAATGCAAAATATATCCATGTGTTGAATTGGAAATAATGTATCATATGTTTATCAATTTATGTTGACTATGATTGAATTGAATATACGTATTGAAATTTTTTTTTTTTAGGAATAAAGTTGGCACATTTTGATACATGTTGTAAAATTATGAAATGGTGTTATGTGCAAAATTAATGGCTATAGTCATTCTCTTCATGGAGCGATCAAATGGGGTGACGTGGTTAGGTGTTTATTTGACTAAAGAGATAGTTGCGCTCAAGAGGTGCCTCTAAAATCCTCCATTCAAATTAACCTGGTAGCACCCTATGGGAGGCTCAAGCTAATACTAAGATTGGGGTTAATGTGTATGATTGATGATAAATGAAAACCTCTTTGACAGTTCCACCAATTGGTGCAGCCCAAACGTTTGGTGGAAAGATTTTGGCAGTCATAGGATTTTGGAAAACATGTGGACATATTTGGATGCATATGACATATTTATTTGATTTATTGAATTTTATTTGAAACTCGATATTTGACGACGAACTTTGATTTCAATGGATACGATGATATGATTTTAAAATAATTATTTGACACATTTACAATTATCCCTCATTTATCATCATAATATATTATACATTTACTCGGTATAATATATACTCACTTCTCCTAATTTTATTTTAAAAAAAAAAAAGTTTAGTTGATACTAGTGGTCGTTTAGCATCGGATTTGGGATGATCATCCTCACAAACTTCTTTTTGATATAGATCTTATTATTTTCTTTTTGAGGTGTTGATAGACGGACCCGAAAAGCGCATTTTGTATAAAATCTATTTGGAAACTTATTTTACCCTATATTTTGATTTTGGTTGAACTTGCTAATGTGTAAATCTCATTGAGAACCTTTAATTTCTGTTTTTACAAAATTCACTTGGGAATTAATTGTTGGTTTTTGTTTTGTATCCCTCGACTGGGGATTACATTTTGTTGTTGGGTATTATTGAGTGGTCGAAATGACCTATGGTTTTTATATGGTATATTTGAAAGTCTTGCGGTGCCTTGGAGCATGAGATGAAATTCACGTGTTATAAGTTAGTGCGATAGTTGTCACGTGTCAGAACTTGTGGGTCAGGGCGTGATAAATTTAGTGCTATTACAAACTCCAATATATCTATATGCCTCTTCTCAAAAGAATAAATAAATAAATTAAATATATATTTTTAGGGTCGATGTGAGTAGTTATGACTTGGGTATATTTGAAAAAAATGAAATCAGATTCAACTAAAATAAAGTTAAACTTAAATTTGTCAAAATAATAATTTTAGTTCTTTTAATGTAAAATTATAAATGAAATAGAACAGAATAGAAGACAAATTAAACTTATTCACATGGAGATGTAGTTCATAATTTACCAGAGAAAATGCTGCGAATTTAGTTTTAGGGCAACACGTGATAGGGCCTTGGGGTGAGAAAATAAAAGGTTTAAACTTATCCAAATGGGGTGGTGGCCCAACCTTACTCAACTGCGTCTGGTTCAATCAAGCCCAACTTTGCCACAGTGGCGAAGTTTACACTCATAAACATATAGAATGCAAATGCAACGTCATTGATGAGTAGATTGGATGAGACCTCGCCCAAACCAATCCATAAACAGGGAAAATAAAGTAACATCACTACCCCATGAACAAACTTTGGCGACAAGATTCCAATGGAATTCATAATTTTCATTAATTGATTCCAATGTAAAATGAGTAAAAGAACCTTACACTATAAGAAAATAGATTTTCAGCGACGAAAATTAGCGACGGAAAAAAATCCATCGCTATAAGTGACGGATTTGCAACGGTTTAACGACAGAAGAATTAGAGATGGATTTAGCGACGGAAAAATCCGTCGTTAATTTTTCCGTCGCTAAATCCGTCGGAAAAAAATTTTTGTTTTTATTAAATATAATTTTTTGTTTGTATTAAATATAATTTTTTGTTTTTATTAAATATAAATTTTTAATTAAATATAATTTTGTGTTTTTATTAAATATAATTTTTTGTTTTTATCAAATATAATTTTTTTATTAAATATAATATTTTTTTATTAAATATAATTTTGTGTTTTTATCAAATATAATTTTTTTTATTAAATATAACATTTTGTTTCTATTAAATATAATTTTTTGTTTTATTAAATATAATTTTTTATTAAATATAATATTTTGTTTTTATTAAATATAATTTTTTTTTATTAAATGTAATTTTTTGTGTTTTTATTAAATATAATTTTGTATTTTTATTAAATATAATTTTTTGTTTTTATCAAATATAATTTTTTTGTTTTTATTAAATATAATTTTTTGTGTTTTTATTAAATATAATATTTTTTATTAAATATAATTTTTTGTGTTTTTATTAAATATAATTTTGTATTTTTATTAAATATAATATAATGTTATTATTAAATAAAATTTTATATTTTTTAAAATTAGAGTATTGTATTTTTAATATTGAGAGTTAGAAATAAAGTATAAAAATAGAAAAAAAAAATAAACTAATAACATAAAAGTGATGGTGACATGGTGGTTAAAGCTCTCAATATCTTTCTCTCAACTCAGGTTCAAATCTGGACAAGTATATTTTTTTAGCATTTTTCAAACACTTTAAAGGCAGGCAAGCGGCTGCGGGGGCGAGCAGTCGGGGCGGGCGGAGTTTGCCAGGCGGTCGGGTCGGGCACCTGGATTTGGGCATTTCGGTTTGCCCTTACTCACTTCAGGGACGAAAATATTTTCGTCGCTTATCCGTTAGTAATTAATAATAATTAAAAAATAATAATAATAAAGTTTCGACGGATTAGCGACGGATTATTAACGATGGAAATATTTTCGTCACTAATTCGTCGTTGATTAGCGACAAATTTTCTTAACGACGGAAATTTTCCGTCGCTAAATCAGCGATATGACTTTCAGCGATAGATTTTTTCATCGCTGATACTCATTTTTCTGGTAGTGTAAAAAGATGTCTTTAAAAGAGTAAATAAGGAAAAATAACCGAAGACCTTTGGGTCTAAGGGTAGGAGAATAAATTTTTTTGATTAAAATCTTGAATTCAAATTTTAAAAATAGAAAAATAAGACGCTAAAGAGTCAGTCCCTAAATTGTTGCTTGACCCAGACTAGTTGGGTTTTCAAAAAATGATGGTCAAGTACCAAAAATAAAGAACAAAGAAAAATACTTTTTACCTTCTTCAGCCTCGTTATACTCTCAACACTACCAATCTCAACCCCAACCCATCCCCCCACCCCAAAAAATAAAAATAAAAATAAAAATAAAAATAAAAACCCCTTTTCTCAAATTTCAGTCGGTGGTTCCAAAATGAACATGCAGATTCAAAAAAAAGCAAGAAAAGAGAATTTCTTTATCTATAATTTGATTCTATGTGATATCTCAGATCACGTAATGTGTTATTATATTCACATTTCTCTAAAATAAGTTCAGTATTAAGCCCAATAAGAAAAGTCCCTTTATTAAATATAGGCTAAGGTGCCAACTGTTCTAATAAAGCAACCTTTCGGTTTTATGGACAGTAAATACAAGTTTATTTACCAAGAAAATGTAGGCTTGGGATCACAAGCTACAAGCAATGGATTGAACAACTTGCGAGAAAGCCAATCTCTTTTGTTGTCCTTGCTTTTATTGTTTGTTGGGTAAGAGTTTCATTGATATGGTAAATAATTTTTTATTCTAAAGGACAACCCTTCTCCCCCATTTCAGGTTTGAATTTTTGTGTAATAAATAAAAAAGATAAGTAATTTTTTATATTAAACCGAAGGCGTTGCCAATCTTGATCTCTAATTGGGACAAAAATGAGGATTCCAAGCGCTTAGGATGCTTTTTCCACAATGCATCATGGAGGAAAACAAATAGATCTTATAGCAAAGTCATTTGTCAAGCCAACAAGAGAGAAAGCTATTTCGGTTGCTCAAAGAAATAAAAACCCTTAACTTAAGTTTGCGCATTATGGATATACCAAGAAGCACCCGTTGCTAACTTCAATGTAACTTTAAAAAATGAAACTCTGAATTTGGCAAAACATGGAGGAAAATGTCAACGTTACAACCAATTGCAGGTTGCAAGCAGTCGCTTTTTCATTGCTCTTAGAAGATTTCATTGCAAACTTCCAATATTCTGAACTGGAGGATTTTATATGCACCACTTGGCAACTAAACTGAAACTCAAATGCCCATGACACTGTTACACTGTCACGCTTAATTTTTTTCTTTTTTCATTTCATCGCATATTCTTCCATGTAAAGTATCCCTCAATAATAAAAAAACATTATATTGACCCCTTAATTTCTAGCTGCCAAGCACCATTTCTGTTTTATAGAAACTAAAAAAATAATAACAATAATAATTACATGAGAGGCCTCCAACTGGGGCAATATTCTGTCATATATATTGAATGGAAATAGAAAGAAGAGTCCAAAATATTGGTAAAAAAACAAACTCACTGTTGTGCTTGTGACACATATTGACTTTTCTAAGCCCCCCCCCCCCCAACATTTCTTTGCTTGTATAAAATGCTCTCTCTCTCTCTCTCTCTCTCTCTCTCTCTCCCTCCCTCCCTCCCTCTCCCCCCACCACCCTATTGTGCAACCATTTCTTCTCTCACATTAACTTACCATAAACAAATAGACAGTACATTTGTCCAAAATGAAGATGCCTGTTATGTTTATTTTCCTATTCTTGCTGCTTGCTCCTCTTGCAGTGGCCCAACTCCGAGTTGGTTTCTACAGCTCAAGCTGCCCCAAAGCTGAGTCCATCATTAAACAAGTGGTGCAAAGTAGATTTCAGTCTGATCATTCCATCACTGCCGCGTTGCTTCGCATGCATTTCCATGATTGTTTTGTTCGTGTAAGCTTAAGCTTATATACATGCATTTTTGTTGCCTCTTCTTCTCATGGTATTTCCCATGCCTTTCTAATGTGTTACATAATCTTGCAGGGCTGTGATGCATCAATACTCATAGACTCAAATTCAACCAAGACCAAATCGTCCGAAAAGGATGCAGGAGCAAACCAAACAGTGCGAGAATTCGAGATCATAGATGACATCAAAAAACTTCTAGAATCAGAATGCCCCTCAACGGTCTCTTGTGCTGACATCATCACAGTTGCAACCCGTGATGCCATAGCTCTAGCTGGAGGAACTGACTACACCATCCCAACCGGAAGACGAGACGGGCTGGTGTCGGACTCAAACCTAGTGAACCTGCCAGGCCCAAGTACACCGGTCAAGCGAGCAATAAGAATTTTCAAAGATAAAGGACTAAATGCTAATGAAATGGTGACCCTCTTGGGTGCACATACTGTTGGTGTTGCTCATTGCGGATTCTTCCAAGACAGGCTTTCGAATTTCCAAGGAAGTGGAGCTCCTGACTCAACAATGGATCCAACATTGGCTGCTCAGTTACTCAAGACCTGTGGAACTACCATCAAGCCTATGGATCAAGACCCGGCAGTTTTTCTTGATCAGAATACTTCCTTCATTGTTGACAACCAATTCTACAGTCAAATCTTACAGAAAAAGGGAATACTAGAGATTGATCAAGCACTTGCTCTAGACACCTCAACTAGACCCGTTGTTTCAAGTTTTGCTACTAATGGGGCTGCATTTCAAGAGAGTTTTGCTAAGGCTATGGTGAAGATGGGAAGCATTCAAGTTCTTGTTGGAAATGCCGGAGAGATTAGGACAAATTGTAGAGCTTTTAACCCGGCTAAGCAAAACAAAACCAAGCCCTTTCAAATTTTCAGTTCATTTCAAGTAAATATGGATGATGTATCTCTAAAATCTTCTTTGGGCTTTAATGCCAAGCCATATATGCCATCAATCGGTAAATTTTAGATACACAGAAAACTAAAATGCCAGAAATGTGAAATTTAAGGTGTAATCAGTTTCATTTTTTTTCTTTTAAAGAGTTCAAGATTACATGGTATAATTTTTCAAGAAAATAAAATTGTGCCATTCTAGCAGGTGAATTTCAGCTCAAATAGCACCTTCCCCCTCCCCCTTATAATAGACTCGGATTTGAAAGTCAGTATGTACCAAAAAAAAAAATTTTGCTACTCTAGATTTAGTATTAATATTTCCTTTTTTGACCTTTTAAGTACATCTCAAACAAGTCTTGTAACACTAAAAATTTGGTATTAGAGAAATTGCATTGAATTTCTAATATTCTTTATAAAAATATCAACACTACTAGAAAACACGGCATCAGCGACGGATAGTTATCCGTCGCTAATTAATAACAAAATTGCGACGGAACAGCGATGAGAAATTCCGTCAGAAAAAATTCCGTTAGAAAAAATTTCGTCGCTAAAACAAAAAAAAAAAAATCGAACCTATTAGCGATGGAATTAGCGACGGAAAATTCCTTCGGAAAAAATTCCATCGCTAAAACAAAAAAATAATAATAATACGGACTTATTAGTGATGAAAAAATTCCGTCGCTAAAATTTCTGTCGCTAAATATAATTTTACATTTTATTAAATATAATTTTACATTTTTTATTAAATTAGGATATTTTTTTATTAAATATAATTTTGTATTTTTATTAAATGTAATTTTGTATTTTGTATTTTTATTAAATATAATTTTGTATTTTTATTTAATATGATTTTGTATTTTAATTTAATTAGGTTATTGCAATTTTATTTAATACAGTTTTGTATTTTAATTAAATATAATCTTATATTTTTATTAAAAATAATTTTGTGTTTTTATTAAATATAATTTTATGTTTTTATTAAATATAATTTTATATTTTTATTAAATATATATTTTTTTATTTTTATTGAATATAATTTTGTGTTTTTATTAAATATAATTTTGTATTTTCATTAAATAAAATTTTTTGTTTTTTTAAATATAATTTTATGTTTTTATTAAATATAATTTTATATTTTTATTAAATATAATTTTTTCTTTTTTTAAATATAATTTTGTATTTTTTTGTTTTTATTAAATATTATTTTGTGTTTTTATTAAATAAAATTTTATATTTATATTAATATAGGGTATTGTATTTTTAATATTAAGAGTTTCAAATAAAGTATAGAAATAGAAAAAAATAAATTAATAACACAAATGTGATGGTAATATAGTGGTTAAGGCTCTCTGGATTTATCTCTCATACCCAGATTTGAATCTAGGTCATAGCAATTTTTTCAACATTTATAATAGGGGCGCACGGGAAGGCTCGCGGGCGAGCGAGCACGCGCAGGCAGGCTCCCGGGCCGGTGGACATTTGGTTCACAAATTTCACCGACGGATTAGCGACAGAAATATTTCTGTCACTAATAATCCGTCGGTAATTAGCGACGGATTAGTGACGGAAAAATTCCGTCGGTAAAAAAACCGTTGCTGATTCGTCGTGAAAATTAGCGATGTGACTTTTAGCGATTGAAAAATCCGTCGCTGATTTTCCGTCGCTAATACTTTCAGCGAAAGAAATTTAAGTATAGCGACGGATTCTTCCGTCGCTGATACTTGTTTTCTAGTAGTGCGAGAGAAATCGATTGTGTCACGCCCTGACCCGCAGATCCGAGCATGCGACAACCGTCGCGCGACCTTGAACACGTGTGAACCTCACCCCGTGCTTCAACGCATCGCAAGGCATTTAGAATACCAAATAAAGCCATAGGCCATCTCGGCCAACAAATACCATCAACCAATTAGAACACAATTCTCCCTCTAGGGATAGAAAACAAAATCAGTAATAATTTTCAAGAAAATTTCATAAAAAAGGAAATTAAGGATTTCCAATAAAAGTTTACACAAAATGCCCTCCATGGGTCAATCTATCGATACCTCAAAGACAATAGTAAGATCTATACCAAAAGAAGTCTCTAATAGGGGTCTTCCCAAAAATTCTGCCTCTAACGACTTCGCGAAAAAACTAACCTTCCTCTGAAAAAAAAAAATAGAAAGAGAGGAGTGAGTACGAGAATACTCAGTGAGTGATATACATGTTGAATAAAAATAAGATTTATGTGGTGGACATATCAAACATATATATTTTAAACCATCATATCAGTCACAAGATCATTCAACAACAAATAAATTTTTCAATCATCATGATTTAATCTCATATGCATCCATTCATTTCACGTTGCCAAACATAGGGCAGCCAAAATCATCATTTCCAACAAAGGTGTACCACGACCTAGGGTGGAACCGCAAAGGGTTTTACAAATTTTCAATTTTTCAAATACCCCACTCCTTAGCATTGGCCATAACATTTCGTTGGCGGTGCAACCAACTGTCCCACGCGCTTCAAGCGACACGTTATTCGACCATGAATATGTTGTCGCGACCGGCCACATACTATGTCTATTAAGAATAACCCCACCACGTCACCCCGTCGAGTCGCACCGTGGCGGGAAACGACTAGCCATTTTTCGAGGTTCAGACTCTTCTCTCTGTAATCACACCGTGCACCATTTCATAAAAATTTAACAATTCATTCCATGTACCATCAATTAAATCAATAACTAGTATTATAATATGCTCAACAACAATAAATCAACATGACATATTTATTCAATCAAAACATCAGGATACATAGGAATTTCAAACACAATTTTGGGGATATTCCACTCACACTAAAATATTTTAAATCAAGTTTCAAAATCATATAAAAAATCCATTAAAAATCATTTAGAAAATCCATTGAAAACATTTATCTTATTTAAGTGCAAGCATGCAACCACTCATAGTATTAGGACGATAGTCACTCCTGAGCGTCTCTGCAATGAATGTATTGCTTCGTTCGGTTTTCATCAACTCCTAAGAGATATAACCAAATATCCATCATCATCAATGTAAATTCCTTTCAAGTAAACTTAAAAACTTTAACATTCAATACCCAATCTTTCTTTCATTTACGGTGACTCAAACCTACCAAATTTATTTTATCAAATTTTCAACGTAAATTCCAAAGTCATGAAAGAGAAAAATAAACCCAAGTAAAGAATAAAAAAAAATACCTAGATTTTAGTCTCCGATTTCGCTTCAAGTCGAGTTACGATCAAACTCTAGGTTTTCTCTTACTAAAAAACCTCAAATCTCTCACAAGATCTAACTCCCTAGAGATTGTGTTATGAGTTTGGGAGTCTTTAGGGTGTAAGTTTTGTGGTATTTTGATTGATCTTGGACAGAATACAAGAAGAAGGGAAGATGTAGTGTATGAGCAGAGAGAGAGAGAAGAGTAAAAGAAAAGTCGGAATATGACATTCGTAGATTCAAGAGTCCCAACTCTCCTTTTTATTTACAACTCATCTTCTCAATTTATTTAATTATCCTTATTTTCTTCCACCTTACACAATTACCCAACATGCGCTTTTTCGTAATTTAGAACTCAACCCAATGGGTTTAAATACTTGAAATATTATTTATAGAGAGAGAGGAGTGTTCGGTGATGGATAAGAGAGATCGAAAAATAAAATACAACTTGTAGAGAATGGATTTTAATTTGCAGTTATCAAATGGAAAGCCGATGGGTGCCTGCAATTACTCCCAGTCGAAGAAGCAAATGAGCATCCAGGAAAACCGACAGGAAATTGAAAGAATATTGAGGAATCTCACATTCAATAAAAATATATTAAATGTAACAATAACCATGGGATATAATATAGATTTAAGATAATTATATTGAAAGGTTTAAGTAGCTTGGTGGCAAATAATCCCTTGGAGAAAGGGAGGTGAAGGGATCAATTCTCACGCTCATGACAAGAAATATTGAAAAATTTAGTGATTTCTCTTACTGTTCGGTAAGGGGAAAATGGAGAAGTTTGTTACCATTCGGTAAGTGGAGAAAAGAAATTTAATTACCAAATATAATATTCACTTAAAAATTTATGTGTCCACTGACACGAGAAAAACTTGAAATTGTTAGAAGCATGTGTTCGGTCAACCGATGGGAGAGATGGAGACGCTGATTGTCCGGTTAATTCAATCGTACATTGACCGAAGGAAGATGACAATTATATGTTGACCGATGGGTGTGATTAGAACAGCAAGTGATCGGTGGCGGCAAAATGATCGATCGACCAAAAACATTACCGATCGGTGATTGTACTGAACAGTAGAGATTTGGGAGTGCAAAATTTAAGTACTGAATGAAAGTGCCAAACAGATGAGTCGATGAAAGGAATGTGTTGTTCGGTCCCCGATAAGAGAAATGTATTGTTCGGTCAAATAAAAGATGACCGAAGGGCATATGGACTGTTCATATGAAAGAAAGAACCGATGGCATGCATGCAACCGACGGGTTCTCATAACACCGATGGAGGTTTCTACACCAACCGGTGACTAGATGATCGTCAAGAATTTGAAAACTTAATACTGACAAACCATCACTTAAACAGTACACCAATAGACATTTCACTTAAACAATAAACCGATCACCCAATACTCAAGTAACCGATGGTTCTGATGATCTGGACTCTAATGATCAATAAATTTAAAAAATTTAAAGTCTTTCCACCCAATACCTAGAGGATCTCCCGAACAATCCTCCTGAACAATCCAAGGAACAAAATTTCACACTTATATTTAATATTAATTACTCTAAAATTTCACAAAATGTAGGAATTTTCAAATAATGATATTTGGAGTATATTTTTACAAATCCGGACTTGTCCGGTATTACAATTTCTACTCCCTGAAAGAAAATTTTGTTCTCAAAATTTCAATATAAAATTACTCCCAAACAACCAGGGGTTATATCTACTCTAACTGGTTCAGACTCCCAAGTCATTTCTCCTACACGATTACTCTTCCGCAGAATCTTAACATTTGTAATTCATTTATTCTTCAACTTCTTAAATTGCTGTCCTTGGATAGCCATCGATCAGACTTCAAAAATTTATATTTTCCCCTCAACTCAATTCAAAGACTTCAGGAACATAAAAGTGATCCAACAAGTATTTCTTTTACCTCCACAAATGGAGACTGATCTAAAACAATTGAAAATAGATCATCTATGTTATGCAATCGTGTCCATTCTCTACAAAACTCATTTACACCTTATTTGTTATATTTTTTCCAATAATCCAAAGAGACTCTTTATTTGTCAGGAATTACTTTGACATAATACTTCTCCAAATAAATTTATCTTTATGAATTTAGACCTCAAACGATAACTTCTTCTCATATAACTAACTACTTTCCCTCCTTACATTTTCAGCCCAAAACTACAAATATCCCTTCAAACTTTATGTCCATTTTAAATTCAACCATCAACAAATATCTCAATTAGTTGACCCCCAAACCTTTTTAAACCAGATTCCAATTTCTCTTATTTCTAACTAAATCAAACCCATCTTAAGAATCATTTCTCCTATCCGCTTATCACAGTCTCCAAAATCTATATTTCTAACCAGCAACTCACCCAAAATTTTATTATTAATGACTCTTTCTCAAGTGGGGTCATAGGTCTATTGATGTGCCTAACAAAATTCGCACTAATGAAAGAATTGTTGGACCTCATGTCAATAGATATGTGGGTTTCAACACCAAAGGTTTCTTTTAAATCTATTAATATGAACCATCAAGTAATCATCAGGCAAATCTTATGACACACATTTCATATGCAACTTCTATAACATTGCATGAATTTATTTTATAAAAACACTAATCATTCCAAGTATTCTTTCTAGGATGAGGCATGATAGTTTACAAAAGATAAACTATTTTAGCTCACCATACTAGAACAACTCTAGGCACCTACGGCTAGAGGTATATCAGTTTCCTAGGACCCATTGGAGGCTTTTAAATTTTCTCAAAAACATTTGGAAATACAAAAACCTTTAAAATCATTTGCAAATATTTGAGAACTTTCTATAATTTCAAAACCTTTGCTCTGATACCAATAAAATTGGTACGCCCTGACCCACAGATCCGTACACGCAACAACCGCCGTACTACCTTGAACACATGTGAACCTCACCCCATGCTCCAAGGCATTGCAAGGCATTCAAAATACCAAATAAAGCTATAGGTCATCACAGCCAACAAATATCATCAACCAATCAGAACACAATTCCCTCTCTAGAGATAGAAAGCAAAATCAACAATAATTTCCAAGAAAATTTTATAAAAAAGGAAATTAAGGATTTCCAATAAAAGTTTATACAAAATGCCCTCCATGGATCAATCTATTGATACCTCAAAGACAATAGTAAGACCTATACTAAAAGAAGTCTCTGATAGGGGTCTTCCCAAAAATTCTGCCTCTAACGACTTCGCGGAATAACTAACCTTCCTCTGAAAAAAAAAAGGAAAGAAAGGGGTGAGTACGGGAATACTCAGTGAGTGATATACACGTTGAACAAAAACAAGATTTGTATGGTAGACATATCAAATATATATATTTTAAACCATCATATCAGTCACAAGATCATTCAACAATAAATAAATTTTCCAATCATCATGATTCAATCTCATATGCATCCATTCATTTCACGTTTCCAAACATAGAGCAACCAAAATCATCATTTCCAACGAAGGTCTACCACTACCTAGGGTCGAACCGCCAAGGGTTTTATAAATTTTTAATTTTTCAAATACCCCACTCCTTGTCGTTGGCCATAACATTTCATTGGCGGTGCAATCAACTGTCTCACGCCCTTCAAGCGACATGTTATTCGACCATGAATGTTCCGTCACGACCGGCCACATACCATGTCTATCAAGAATAACCCCACCACGTCACCCCGTCGAGTCACACCATGGCGGGAAATGACTAGCCATTTTTCGAGGTTCAGACTCTTCCCCCAGTAACCACACCGTGCACCCTTTCATAAAAATTTAACAATTCATTCTATGTGTCATCAATTAAATCAATAACCAGTATCATAATATGCTCAATATCAATAAATCAACATGACACATTTATTCAATCAAAACATCAGGATGCATAGGAATTTCAAACACAATTTTGGGAATATTCCACTCACACTAAAATATTTTAAATCAAGTTTCAAAATCATTTAGAAAATCCATTAAAAATCATTTAGAAAATCCATTGAAAATATTTATCTTATTTAAGTGCAATCATACAACCACTCATAGTACTAGGACTATAGTCACTCTTGGAGGTCTCTATAATGAACGTCTTGCTTCGTTCGGTTTTCACCAACTCCTAAGAGACATAACCAAATACCTACCATCATCAATGTAAGTCCCTTTCAAGTAAATCCAAAAACTTTAACATTCAATACACAATATTTCTCTCACTTACGGTGACTCAAACCCACCAAATTTATTTTATCAAATTTTCAACGTAAACTCCAAAATCATGAAAGAGAAAAATAAATCCAAATAGAGAATAAAAATATTGCCTAGATTTTAGTCTCCGATTTCACTTCAAGTCGAGTTACAATCAAACCCTAGGTTTTCTCTCACTAGAAAACCTCAAATCTCTCACAAGATCTAACTCCCTGGAGATTGGATTATGAGTTTGGGAGTCTTTAGGATGTGAGTTTTGTGGTATTTTGATTGATCTTGGACAGAATACAAGAAGAGATGAAGATGTAGTGTATGAGCAAAGAGAGAGAAAAGCGTAAAAGAAAAGTCGGAATATGACATTCGTAGATTTTAGAGTCCCAACTCTCCTTTTTATGTACAACTCATCTTCCCAATTTACTTAATTATCCTCATTCTCTTTCACCTTATACAATTACCCAACATGCCCTTTTTCGTAATTTAGAACTGAACCCAATGGATTTAAATACTTGAAATATTATTTATAGATAGAGAGGAGTGTTCGGTGATGGATATGAGAGATTGAAAAATAAAATGCAACTTGTGGAGAATGGATTTTAATTTGCAGTTATCAAATGGAAAGCCGATAGGTGCCTGCAATTACTCCCAGTCGAAGAAGCAAATGAGCATCCAGGAAAACCGACAGGAAATTGAAAGAATATTGAGGAATCTCAAATACAATAAAAATATATTAAATGTAACAATAACTATGGGATATAATATAGATTTGAGATAATTATATTGAAAGGTTTAAGTAACTTGGTGGCAAATTATCTTCTTGGACAAAGGGAGGTTAAGGGATCAATTCTCAACACATGCGCTCACGACAAGGAATATTGAAGAATTTTGTGATTTCTCTTGCTGTTCGGTACGGGGAAAATGGAGAAGTTGGCTACCATTCGGTAAGTGGAGGAAATAAATTTAATTACCAAATATAATATTCACTTAAAAATTTGTGTGTCCACCGACAGGAGAAAAACTTGAAATTGTTAGAAGCATGTGTTCGGTCAACCGATGGGAGAGATGGAGATGCTGATTGTCCGATCAATTCAATCTCACATTGACCGAAGGAAGATGACAATTATATGTTGACCGATGGGTGTGATTGGAACAGCAAGTGACCGGTGGCGGCAAAATGATCGATCGACCAAAAACATTACCGATTGGTGATTGTACCGAACAGTAGAGAATTGGGAGTGTAAAATTCAAGTACCGAATGGAAGTGCCGAACAGATGAGTCGATGAAAGGAATGTGTTGTTCGGTCCCCGATAAGAGAAATGTATTGTTCAGTCAAATGAAAGAGGACCAAAGGGCACATGGACTGTTCATATGAAAGAAAGAGCCGATGGCATGTATACAACCGATGGGTTCTCACAACACCGACGGGGGTTTCTACACCAACCGGTAACTAGATGACCGACAGGAATTTGAAAACTTAATACCGACAGGTCATCACTTAAACAGTACACCGATAGACATTTCACTTAAACAATACACCGATCACTCAATACTGAAGTAACCAATGGTTCTGATGATCCGGACTCTAATGATCGGTAAATTTAAAAAATTTAAAGTTTGTCCACCCAATACCTAGAGGATCTCCCGAACAATCCAAGGAACAAAATTTCAGTCTTATATTTAAGATTAATTACTCCAAAATTTCACAAAATGTAGGAATTTTCAAATAATGATATTTAGAGTACATTTTTACAAATCCAGACTTGTTCGGTGTTACAGATTGTAATTGAATTTTCAATTTTATTCTCCCATATAATGCTCAAAAGATTGAATGGTTTAATGGTGTAAAATTTTTTAGAACTTGGAGTGATTGGTTTCAAATTTCTTTGGATGCATGAATAGAGATTATTCCCATTTTGCATGGCTTGTGAGGGACAAGCCAACTAGTGTATTCTTAAGTAGGCTTGTGTTATGAAATGTAAAGGACAAATAGACTTATGGGGTTGGTAGATTGGTTTGTATTTGTGAAGTATGTGAGAGATAAGTAAACTTGTGATGTTGCTTGTACAATTATAGCCGACTTGATTAGTGTACAAAAATGATTTTTGAGGCTTGGTTTTATGGGGTTGACTTATACAAATTGGCAAATCGACTGGCCAAGTGTACAAACTAAGATTTCTGAGGGCTGAGCTTAATAGGTCGACTTGTGCCATTGACAAGTCGACTTGGTTAGTTTTACAGACTAAGGTTTCTTAGCCTTGTTTTTCTCAGGTCGACTTGTATTGTGTTTGGGTCTATTTGAGGCTTAGACTTCTGATATTCCTAGTAGACTTGTTCACAAGCAAGTCGACTTGTCCATGTGAATTTGAAGTCTATAGGTCGACTTGTCCATGGTGCAGGTCGACTTACCTTATTGAACTTCAATTGTTTAAAGTGCGAAATGACAAAATAAGCACCCAAACCCC
Organism: Dillenia turbinata; assembly: GCA_037126225.1. Lineage (NCBI taxonomy): Eukaryota > Viridiplantae > Streptophyta > Magnoliopsida > Dilleniales > Dilleniaceae > Dillenia > Dillenia turbinata. The sequence continues at coordinate 18,411,244 of JBAMMX010000003.1, forward strand.
ATGAACAATTATGAGGCAAGGGGGCAAGACGGTAAATGGTCATCCCACCATGATAGACTTGAACAAAGCCCAAAGCCCAATTTTCATTTTCTCTCCTCTTCCTTCGCATGATCTCACTCTCTCCCTCTCTCATTCTCTCTTTGTTCATCTCTCCCTCTCCTCACACTCTCTTTTTCCCATCCATCTCTCTCTCTCTCAATCTCTTATTCAAAATCAACGATCAAATTTGGGGGAAAGAAGATTTGGGAGAAATCTAGGGTTTACTCCGAAGAATGGGAAAAAGTTAAAGTTTTTAAAACCCAACGTTCAAAACTCAATCCAATCGCGAAATAGAGGTAATTTTCCTTAACTTGGATTTAGTTTTCTCATTAGTAAATTGAGATTTGTTATTGAGATTTAAAGAATTTTGTTAGAAATTATAATCCCAAGGTTTGTAGATGATAAAAATTGGGAAAAATTTGTGGATGATGGTAGTATATAGATGTAAATAGTATGTAGATAATGGAATTAGAATATGCATTCATGGATATAAGAAATTAGGGTTTGTGTTCTATTGGGGAAAACTCATAAAACCTAGAAATGGATTTCATTTAATGTTTAGTTCATGTTTATTGCTTTAGAATAAATCAATTGGAAACTGAGAGGGGATTATTCCCAAATTTGTTGTGAATTGGAAGTGAGTACCCTCCCAAGAGGTGAGTAGACGAACCGTTATGCTCTTAAATGAGAAAATTATTTTAAATTCTTTTATAAATGGTTTTTTTATGGTTTTACATGTTTTTGCACAAATATTTGTGATTGTCGGATATTTTGAAATAAAAATTTAAAATATGTATGCATCCATTGTATTTACAAATGAATATGTGTTATATATTATTGGATATTTTATTCATAAACATTATAGTATAGTTTGGTAACCACTTGTTGAAATCATAACACATTGAATGAGATTTGAATGTTATGAAAGAATGGTGCATGTGATGTAAATGGTTATAGTCATTTTCTCCACGGAACGATCGACGGGGTGACGTGGTTGGGGTTTATTGGCAAATGATAGTAGACGCGACCTCCTGCATCGACATCGTACTTTCCGGTTGCATCGTCGGTGAGATACGAATCAACATCAAGGAAGGGGGAATAATGTTATGTTACAAACAAATTGAAAACCCCTTGGCGGACTTTCACCCAGATTCGATCAAACCTTGGGAGGAAATGGTTTCTGTAGAGAGATCCCATAATTTTTAGAAAACATAAAATTTTAGATACATTTCTTTTTAATTATCATGATTGTTTGGAATTATTTTATATCTGATGAGTTGTTTACGATATATGTTTTGACTTTCCTACATTCACCCCTCATTTATTGTCATAACCATATCATTGTACTCCACTCACCGAATAATTTCATACTCATCTTTCTTTCTCACATTTTTCAGAGGAAGTTTAAGTTTGGAGATCTAGCTGATCCTAATACCGGATTTTGCTAAATTCCAATTTTTGAGGAGCTTTCTATTATTGGAATTAGTTCTTGTTTTGGTTGAGATTTTTGAGAACATTAATTAGACCTATATAGAGGGTATTTTATTGATTTGTAATTAAAACTTCACCTAATCAACTCTTTAGAATTTCAAACTTTAAATTATACTTAAATTTTTTATTTTTCATCCATGGAAATTTTTTTTTCGAACTTGTGGAAAACTTTATTGTATCTAGAATAGTCGGGTTGACCATAGGTATTTTTTGAGATAGGAATGGGCCAAGAGAGTCCTTGCATGTCGTTGTGATGTGTTAAAATAGGATGAATGTTGATAAATGTCTTGGGTTATCCCGATGTACGAGTAGGGCTTACTCATATGTCAAGATAATGTGATGGTGGTTACGTCCCCGTTTGAGGACCGGGGCATGACAAGTCTAATCTAGCATATTTGTTTATTTAATAGGCATAGAAAACACCTCATCATGGTTCTTTTAACAAATGAAAATGCTTTAGAGAAAAATCCATAATAATGAAAAGGAAATTAAATTGTCACGAGAAGCTAGAGTGGGTTTATTCAAAGGCATCCTTGGCTCCAAATACCTAGCCTAAGCCTAAGGAGGTAGAGATGGGCTTTCAACCTCAACGAGACCCAACAAAACAAAGAGCCTCACCCTGTGGGCCTGAGCAGAGTTAGGATAATAAAAAAGCATTAGGTTTCTAATTTTGTTTTAGAAAATACTTGTTATATCTGTGTTTACAGGTATTAAAACTTTTCTGGACAACATATGCATTTTGGTACAAATATTGAAAAGAAATATAGTTCGGGAGCATAAGGTCTGACCTCAATGAACACTGACCCAATGCTCCACGTAGAGCCTTAAAACCATTACATAGGATGACAAATTCAACTCTTCCTTTTTCTTTATCATTGCCCTCTCTCACTCTCTCTGTTTCGTCACAGAGAGAGAGAGAGAGAGAGAGATGTTACGCCGTTGGAAGCGGGATGCCAAAAGAAACCCAATTTCTGGGTTTGTTGTTGGAAGGGGGGCGAAACAGAATAAGGTGAATTTGTTGATCAATTACAGAGGGGCTAAGAAATTTAAAGAGAGTTGGAGAACTTAAAAAATAAAATTAAAAGTTAAAGAACTAGTGAGTTGGGTGCTCACGGGTGAAAACATGAAGGAAAAACAACCTATTCACATGGAAGAGGGCTATCAGCCAATCAGGCAAACCACAGGAGATTCTGTACTTTGCCCTGGTTTAATTCCCTCTAATTTGCATACCACATGACTGTTTCTAAATATGGGAACAGAATCGGGAGAATGGGTTGCATTTCTTCGAGTTTCATTCCCTACCAAACACACAAAATCCTAGTTTTTTTTTTTTTTTTTGGGTTATAACAAGATTTGAACCATAGTTGTGGATAAGATGTGACTGCTGTGTTTTCCCCTTAAGGGCACAAAACCCAAGTTTTTGACATTCCTTGAAGATACCATTTGTATCCATTTTAGTTTATGACATTCCTTGAAGATACCATTTGTATCCATTTTTCTTGCAGCAACTTTTCTCAAAGCAAAACAACTAATCCCACTGGAAGAGTGAGCTAAGCACTGCTACCAGGAAAGTAACAAAAGGTTAAAGCAAGAGTGTAAATATCCTAAACTATAGAAAGTGGAAGCCATTGTTTTCAAGGAGATGAGTCACAAAGGGCATAATATAATCTTGAACAAGTGCAGAAGCATTCTTGCTTTTGAAAAGAGGTCACCTTTTTTAGGTGACCAAGTAAGAAGAAATAACAAAGGACGGCTTAAAACAAAAGTGCTAAATTTCTATCCTTTTCTTTTGAGCTTGAGGAATGCTTTCGCTCATCTGCTGCTCAAAGAAGCTTTAACAAACTTCGGATCTAAAATTTTATTTTTGGGAATACAAGTCACTAAAAACAAGGTCTTAAGTATCTCGTGATCTGGAACACATTCCATCTCCAGGTAGCACATGATAAGACACATGGATCGACTTCATTTCATTCAGAGGAAAGATGGTTGACATCACACGAGAGATGCCATGTTTGAAATCAGCAGCACACCAGGCAAACTTTGTGTTCACACCTTCTGGGTCCCTTTCAATTGTGATCGAGGCACCTTACTCTCAAGTTACCATGTGGAGAGTAGACGTTAGTTTTTCGTTTTGACCAAACCCAAGCCATGCCTAACGCAACTTGGGTGTTCATCAAAATTCAAGACTCACAAGTTTGACAATAGGCACCTTAACCAACTTCTTGAACAGAAGAAATAAAACAATTTCCCAGAAACAAAAGAACAGACGTGCAAAGGTGCTAGACAAACTCAGTTTTACAATCTTGTTCTAACATCAAGCTTTCCGTGCATAACTATACGAAGATGGAGTACACCTCCAATTACTTAGCTAAAATCTACAATGCTTATTCTTAGACATTTGGAAACAACACAAAAATCGATTTTTGGCTTATTACTGATACTAAAAACTATCCTATCCTACCTTTTGCTTTACAAATTGGCAAATTAACATATAATTAGGTATTAGAATCTGCTATTACAATGGATATGCTATCTCAATAAGTTGACTAAGCATTAATGAAGAAACCAGATCCCAAAGGTAAATCAAAATGGATCTGCAAATAACAATATATAGATTATATAAACATTCTAGAAAAGGCACATAATTTATTGCAAATGAATTCTATTTGTGGCCAAAATCTTTAGCGATAAGTCAATAAATTTAGTACCAGCTTCAAATTTTAAGACCTGCTAACAGAGATTTATCACCTTTCTGGCGGAATCAGATAGAGATGCATATATCCCTGCATACAAACCGAATCTTAAGTAGGCTGCCAAGCACAATAACCCAATATGCCTACTATTTACATCATTGACTCTAAATTAAAAGTGGCATCATGCATGAAAATCATATGAGTTAATGAGGCAGCATTTAGTTCAGAATTTACCCTTCTCACTACCAAAAATGTCATCATCTAAGTCCCATTTGGTTCAAACTGAATTCCACGGGATACCTGCTGACTAATGGCCACCAATGTTCTCTGATGCAAGCTGAAGCAAGAGAATGGGCAACATCACCTTAAATTTAGATCCATTTTGCACCATTGACAAGAAGTTTAAAATTATGTGCTCTCCTGGAAAGTATGAGACCGAGAAAGGGCTGCTGGATTTGCTTCTAAAACCTGAGAGACATCTGATAGAGTGTTCTTGCATTCCTTTTGAGATTCAAAAGATTCAAAAATGCCACTTTTTGTTATAGGTTCTTGCGGGTCAGGTCTGATACCAAGTGTAGCCCAGATAGAACTCTTAGAAGCCTCATTTGGGTCATCAATTCTCAAGGTCTTCGGAACCAGCACAGACTTCTCTAACTTCTCATCAATTAATGTTGTTTCTCTAGAATGCTTACCCAAGGTTGGCGAGTTTTTGACTGAGCAACCGTTGCTAGTGGATGAAGATGGAGAAAGGTATCCATTAGCTCCAACCAACATATTGTTCCCTGTCCCAGCAGGAAACACAGGCATACAGTTCCAGTATGGAGCGGGCACAAATTGTAAAGGAATGCTTTGAGCGCAAAAGCTGGGAACTGCAAATATTGGGGCAGGGCACCACTGGACAGGTCCAGGATTATTGCCGTCTGGCTCATAAACAAGCTGAGAAGAGGGACAAGCTGCAGCTGGGGGGGCCACATTGCTCCAACCTGGATTCCAGGGAAAAAAACACTGAGGACAAGCGTAACAATTTGAAGGGTGTGTAGGGTTTGGTTCCAAGCAAGAGCCCAGTGAGACTCCTCCATCTTTCTGGGAGATATTTTCAGGCAAATCATTTTCTCGGAAACTGGAAGCTTTTGCAGGAGAACCACATGAAGAGGACTCCTCTCCATTTCCTCCACTGTTTTCTGAACCCATCTCAGCACATCTCTTCTGCTCTCCAAGGTTAAGCACAGAAGCCATAGATTCACAAAGTGGAGCTTCAAAGCCAAATTTAAGGACTGTCTCGTTTCCAGATGGAACCCCAAAAGATGTGGATATTTCACCCCTTGAGAGAACCTGATGATTGGATGACTCTTGGGTTTCAATCCTAGAAGATGGCACTCCATCTGATGACACCATTACCTGACGGAATTGAGAAGCCAAGTGCTTATTCTTCCGTCTCCCGGCACCCACAGGTACATTTCTCATTGTCCCACCAGCTGTCCAATACCTCTGGCAATTCTTGCAGAAATGTCTAGGCTGGTTTACATTGTAGTTATTGAAGTAACAAAATTTGGTGTCTAAACTGTTGCATCGTGGACATGGAATGATCTTATCTGGCTTCTTTAGAACTTTCTCTTGCTCGGCCATAGTATTTCCAGAAAGGTCTTCACTTGCTTTTGGATTAGTTGCCACCCCATTGTTCTCATCTTGTTGGTCCTCTTCTTTGTCATCTTCTACTGTAGAACTACATGATTTTCCAGTTTCTTCTGCTCGACAATCTTCAGTATCATTTTCCACCACAACCTGAGTTTGACAATGTAAGATCCCAATATCGCTTTGACAAATATCTCAAATTCAAGCATCAAATGACATAGCACACCATGCTGTTATAGATCCCTCCCCCCCAAAAAAAAAAATTCTTGAATCAGCAAAGAATGCCAAACGCCAAATTAAAGATTATCATGATTTATGTTGCACCGACATTTTTAGAAATAACTGTGTTTGTGCCAGATTTAGTTCTAACGCATAACAAAATTCAGCATGTTACAACTTATAATAGTGTAATTTTTTTTTTCCATGTTACCCTGCTTGTGTCATGTCGCTTGCCTAGCTGCAAAAGCTAAGTAGCTTGGATAGAATGTGGATGACTCCATTTATAACACGATCCCAAAATTGGGATCAAGATGTTGACTTATGGTACAAACAGTCCAGTTCACTCCAAAAAATGGTCAAACCTACCAGTAATTAACAACTACTAACATGGGAATCGTACATATTCAATTGCTTTCATCACCCTAAGAAGGAAATGGTTAAAACTAAGACATTTCTGCTCATAAATTAATTACATTCCAGATATTCAAAACAGTCAAATATACCACCTGTTCTTCAAATAAAATCAAGACATAAATTCAACCAAGAAAAGTTGCAAGCACCCAATTGATCAATCATCAAACAGAAAACAGACAGGACCACCAAACAATGCACAGAACATAAATCAAGCAATAAAACAGATTAGAGGGTATACAATTCACGGGCCCGCAAGTCTTTTAATTCATAAAAAATTTAACAACTCAAAAGCCAATCGAGAAAACCCAGAAAAGTCTAGGGTTTATGAATCAGAAACCAAGAGAAATAAATGGTATTCTATAGAATCAAAGGTTACCGTGGTGTCGGGAATCTGAGTCTCCGGCAAAGGAATCGTTTTCCCAAATAGCTTGATAGCCGGATCTTTATTATTCTCAGACATTTCTCCCAACCCCCAACCCGGTTTCAGTTTCTTGTCAACTCTAACACATCCATACGAATCTGAGCGTGTGGTAATTTTTTAGTGAGAGAGAGAGAGAGAGAGAAGGAAGAGTTTATCAAAAAACCCCACGAAAATAAAACCCTGCTCCTGCTGCGAATATGATGGGGAGAGAGAGAGAGAGAGAGAGAGAGAGAGATGATATATTAAAGGATAACTCAGAAATGATGCGATCTTTGAAAAGAAAAAAGGAAAATGTTTGTATAAAAATTTCGAGTGGATAAAAAAGTTTGATCGTCCGTTTCTCTGTTTGCTCGTTTGTTTATACCATACATGAAAGAGAATGGTGTTTGTTAAGTAAAAGGTATTACCTTTTCCAATTTTTTTTTTCCTTCGGGTTTAACCGGAACAGACAGTAGCCGGTGAAAGCACCAGATTGGAGGCCAAGTAAGCAAAGGACTGAGGGAAGGGAGGAACTGATGGTGGACGTGGATGCAGAGAATGATATCAGAATCAGAGGCGACACAAAGGAAAAGCCTCAAAAGGTGGACCCCATTCATTTCTGGGGTTGCCTTTTACGCCGCCTGCAGTCCCCATATTTTCTTTCTTGGGTCCCACTCTTCCAAAAGGCTGCACCCTCGGCCGTTGTTTTCTCCCAATTTCCTTTCTTAAATTACCAAATATCCTCCGGTCCTATCGCCATGCAATTGCTATTTCTTTCTCCAAGTCGTACCATTTTTTTCCTCCGTGAAAAGGGAAGACCGGTTCGTCCGGTATTATTAAGTTCACTTCATACTATAATTAATATATTTAAAATAATAAGTCATCACAATCTTTACTATAATTCTTGGGTTGACTTTCAAATTTGTGATTTCGTGATTGTGAAGTTAGTTCCTTATCCATCGGCCAATACTTCTTTTAAACAAGTTCCCAATATAGTATACTCTGTTATCATCTAATTTTTGGGTCCATCAATGAAGTGTTTCATGTGCCTAATATTGGATCAATTTAATTTTTGTGACTCCATTAGCAAAGGTTGGGGTTAAGGTGTCATTTGAATTTGAGAAGATTTTAATAACATCAAATAATATTATTATAGGCAAAGGTTATTATAACTGGCGAGTCTTTATTCTTAATGTTTCAGAAATTATTAATGATGAGATACAGCTTGTGCTTGCTTGATTGATTCTTCTGACTTGGTCTATGGTGTTAGCACTACTTGCTTGAATAAATGTGAGATGTGCATAGAATCTATGTTAGGTGATAAATCTTACTCTTTTGTTCGAAGAGAACCTAAACTACTTAACCTAATCCATACTGATGTAGGAGATTTGAAACAAATCATCACAAAAAGGAGAGAAAAAAATTTTACGTTACTCCTATTGATGAAAGGTCTAAATATATGAAAAAGCAGGAGTAGTAAACCAATTAAACACCAAGATTAAAAGGGTTAGATTATATGGAAGTTGTCAATTTGTTTTGTTTGATGAATTAATAAAAAAAATTAAGGAATAATTTATTAATTACACATCATTTATTCATCTAAATCTAATTGAGTTGTAAAAAAGAAAGATAAAAACTTGAAAGAAATAATGAATACTATGGTCATTGGTTCTTTTGCACCTAATGACTGAGGTGAGGCTTTACTAAATATGTCATTTGCAAAATTTTAAATGGAATCCCTTACAAGAAAATTGGTAAAATACCTTATGAGATATGGAGAAGCTATACGCATAAATTAAAATATCAGAAAGTGTAGGGATGTTTTGCTAAGATAATGCTTCCTAACCATAAGAAAAGAACAATAGGTTTTAAGACATCTGATTGATGTTTATTGGTAATGATCCCTTGACTTCTTCTACTCGGTGCTTCCTCCAATGCTCCACCTTTGGAAAGTTGCCATTAAAACTAAAATTGATTCCATTATAGGTTTGTTAGATTTACCGCTACGAGACTCCTTGTGCCACTACCAACGTTTCTAGGACTGACTGGACGCCTCACTTGTACGGGTACCTCATGTAGTATTATGTACACATTCAACATAGGTAAATGGACTTTTGAAAGAAAAATATAACCCTAATGTATTGATTGGAAATTATAAATTTGCACAGGTTTCACTCAAATAGCAGTTGTAGCCATAATATCGACTATTTTGACACTTTTGTGCCTACATGAGAATTTCTTTTTATTTGAGTTTCAATTGTTGTAGTTCCAATCAACAAGTTTTATATTTATCAAATGGGTATCAACATAGTGTTTCTAAATGGAGATTTAAAAGAAAAGATTTATATGGTGGAGGATTACGATATTTTTAACAATATAATAAGGTTTACAAACTTTATAAATCTTTATATGGTGTAAGATAGTACCAAAACAATGGCATGAAATATTTGATCTAAGTGTTAAAATTATAAGAAAGAATGCTAGTATGTCATGTTATCTCCAGAACATTATGTTGAGAAACCTTTTAAGGAGTTTGGATGTTTTGATGTCATATCAGTAAGTACCACTTATGAAACAAACACTCAATTAAACAAAAATAAATATGATCGTGTTGCTCAATTCAAGTACATACACAATGGTGCAAGTTTGTTGCATTTGATGAACTTTTCTTGATCATGCTGTGAGTATATTGAGTAGGTATACGCACAATGCCAATGATAAGCATTGGGCTGCAACATTAGTCAAACTAATGTATTATGTGAGAGGTATTAGAGGGATACGGTGATGCTAATTGGATTTCATATTCAAATGAGAGAATTACGAAATGATATACGATACGATTTATTGAAAAGAAAAAAAAATTGCTTAATGATATTTTCCTTTAAAATGATATAAATTGAGTATTAGTTATAGTTTTCTCAATTAATGCATTTTGTTATAAAATCTATCAGTTATCTAGTGTATGGAAGAGTTACATTTTGAATAGTCAATTCTTTAATTGGTAATTATAATATTAATGCAAACAAATACCGGAATTTATTTTGTATATTAATATATTTAACTCTCTCTATCTTCATATAAATTATTTTAGGACTCAATATAAATATACATCTTTCTTCAACCTTCGTCTGCAGTCTCTCAATCTCTTGATTTCTTTTTTTTCTTTTTACATCTTTCTTTCTCTCTATGAATCTCTTTCTCTCCAAAGAAAGAGTGTGTGTCTGGTTATGGAAGCAAGAAGGGAGACATAACGAATAGGGAGAGAGGAGAGAGAAATTGAGAGTGTTAGAATTTCGTGACTCTATCACGCAGCGAAAACAATAATAAATAAATTTTGGAATCATAAAAAGATGAGTTCGCGATATATCTTAATCGGTGATATAGAAAATTTTTAAAACCGCAAATTCTGAACACGAACCACTCGAAATCGGAATGATAATCACGTATAACGAACTATCAACACGATACCATAACGTTCCAACCCTCAACCTAGTGATTTTAGAACGATCAGAATACCATTATTCTTTTCAATAATTATTCTCTCTCTCTTATTAATCTCAAAACTCAAGTATTCTCTCAATTATTGAATGGTTAATTACCTTCCCAATAACAATTTCTATACCCGTAAGAGTTATGTAGAGAGAAAATAGGAGAGAGTGGGCTAATGGGTAACTACCCATTACCCCCTTATTTTGAAATTCAAATCTTTTACTTTGGTAAATCACTGCCCCACGTGGGCATTAATCAATATCTCTCACTTGCACACGATGGCATTTTACTTCCGTCATAAAATCACAACTCATGCAATCTACCATATCACCTTATAGGATTTTCATATAGGGTTGGACGTCGTGCGACTATAGAGTACACCTGCAAACAAAGACTCCTCGACACACTTGTTAGGATGATTGAGTAGTCACCGTTAGTATCAAAAGAAAACTCGTTGTACCCCAGATCCAAAACTAATTACATCCATCGAGCTACTTTCCTCATCGAAAGTAATCCCCAGATATCGCTCGACTATGTATCCACTATTATATTCAAATCCCTATATTGATAAACATAAAAGACCGATCGGTAAATACAACACAGTGATGCAATGTCAATTGGTCTTCCTTTCTCAAACTCGAGTATATCGGTCTCAACTTAGCTACTTTCCTAGACATGTCCCTCAAATCTCAATTTATCTTTCGGGTCATCGGTAAACAGACCAAAGTAGTAAACACTGAATCAAAACTTTAAGAAACAGCCGAAAGTAATAAGGGTACAAGAGATCCCACCTAATGAATCTCGGGTCTCACACAGTGGGGTTTTGCGATAAATTTTAATTCATTGTCTCAAGTAATACAGCTCATATTATCCCAAGTCGTCTTAACACACGCGGTATAAAACACGTGTCACAGTGTTATTCCTCAATCTCTCAAAAGGGCATATGTCAGATTTTTCTAACACTGTGCAGGTATGGGGACTCAGTCTATATATAAGACTTTACCCAGAGATCTCAGAGAAAAAACCTCAGAGATAACATCACAAATCGTAGGTGATATCTGAAATCTCAAACTTGGCTACTCACAGGTAATATGGATGTGGATACGTCCATGTCGGTCATATCGCATATGACCTCATCCTGAACACGTATCAGGGCAACTTATGTTCTAGCAAGGCCACTCTCAAAGTCTCTTACAGTTAGAAGTCGTCTCATCCCCGCTTACTCAGAGTTGGAGGTGGTCACTCGTGTGAGAGAGTCGACTTCGACTACCTGACATATCTATTATCACATCACAGAATATATAAATGACAATAAAAGCAAGTGCATTAAATGAAAATATAACACAAAAGTGACTGAATAATGCACTATAATCATATATATAAAAAAAAAATAAGCATCAATGTCATCAATAAGTACAAATTGAGAAATGTCAAAAGATACCCAAACCCAATGACTCTTTATACCCAAGAAAATGATCTCTAATAATAGGTTTGGTGAAGGGGTCAGCCACCATGCTGTGTGTCGAAATGTACTTGATGGTCACTTCACCCTTCTCAATGATGTCTCTAACATAATGGTATCTGGTGTCAATGTGTTTGGTCCTACTATGAAACTTAGGGTTTCGAGTGTAAGCGATAGCGGCCTAATTATCACAATAAATCATTACTGGCCTCCCACTATCCGCTACAATCCCTAAGTCATCCAATAGTCTCCGGAGCCAAACACTCTCCTAAACTGCAACTAAGTATGCCACGAACTTAGCCTCTATCGTAGATAAAGCAATATATGTTTGTTTCTTACTGCTCCAAGAGATGGCCCCGCCATTGAGCAAGAAAGCAAAACCTGATGTGGATTTGCGCTTATCCAAATCGCCTCCCCAGTCGGCGTCCGAATAGCCCACAAGACGCAAATCACCTTCTCCATAACACAAGGAGAAGTTTGCAGTTCCCTTTAGATATCGAAAAATCCTTTTCACTGCTCTCCAGTGACCCCTTCCTAGATTTGACTGATATCTGTTCACCAGACCAACTGCATAATAAATTTCCGATATAGTATACAACATTGCGTACATTAAACTTCCCACTGCATTGGAGTAAGGTACTTTACTTATTTCCCTTACTTCTTCCTAAGTTTTCGGACACATTTCCAAGCTCAAACCTTCACCTTTGGCGATCGGAGTATCTATGGGATTACAGTCACTCATCTCAAAACGCTCGAGAATTTTCCTAATGTAGGTCTCTTGTGAAAGAGCTAACGATTTTCTCGAGCTATCCCTCTGGATCTGAACTCCGATGATGAAATCAGCTTCACCCGTGTCTTTCATGTCGAAACTGGATGACAACCACGCTTTGATGGTCATTAAATACTGAATGTCATTCCTGGCCAACATTATGTCACCACATACGACGACTGGATCATAAAAAAGTTATTGGACCGAATTAGATAGACACAATGATCCTTCTCGACCATCATAAAACCGTAAAATATCACCTCCTCATGAAATCTTAAGTACCACTGCGTGGATGATTACTTTAGGTCGTATATCGACTTTCGAAGTCGACAGACCTTATCCTCCTGACTGACTAGAACGAACCCCGGGGGCTGTTCCATGTAGATCTCCTCATCCAGGCTCCCGTTAAGGAAAGCGGTCTTAACGTTCATCTAGTATAACTCTAAATCCATACTAACGATAATCGTCAAAAGTAAACGGATCGAAGTAAACTTAATTACTGGGGAGAAAGTCTCTTCGTAGTCAATGCCCTTAGTTTGTATATAACCCTTGGCTACCAGACGGGCCTTATACCTCTCGATCGATCTGTCGGCCTTTCTTTTAATTTTGAGAACCCACTTGTTTCCAATGGCCTTTCCATCCTCATGTAAGTCAACTAGTTCCCAGACCTCATTGACTCTCATTGATTCCATTTCCTCATGCATGACATTTAACCATGGTCCTTTGCTGAACCCTCAAGAGCCTCATGTACAGTCCTCGGCTCTTCATCGTCCTCAAGAGTTACAATGAGGATCTCATCCTCAATTGAAAAATGATGACGGGGCACTTATCCCTGACTACTCCTACGAGGAGAGAGAGCCTCCACACCTTCAGATGGACCGCTCTAACTAGGACCAAGATTCGTAATTGGCTCTTGAGTCCCACCACTGGGTTCTGCTGAGCCGCTAGGCTCATCCATCTCATAGAATGTGAAGTCTCAATCAATTTCTCCTCTCTTAGGGAAATCACTCTCGAGAAAAATGGTATCACGAGACTCTATCTCAGTGACAGTGCCATCCGTATGTTCTCCCAGGAACACATGTCCTTCGGGGTGTTCAAAATATATAATAAAGATACACTTCTTTCCTCGCGGGCCTAACTTGTCGTACTGATGTGAGGAATCATGAACATACGCGGCGCAACCCCATGACCTCAAATGGCTAAGGTCAGGCTACCTCCCTGTCCAAAACTCGTATGGGGTGCTGACTACGGACTTCGTCGGAACACGGTTGAGGATGTAGGTGGCAGTCAACAACGCATCCCCCCAATGGGAGATAGGTAAATTGACATGTGTCATCATCGACCTCACCATCTCCAACAGAGTTCTATTCTTTCTCTCAACTACTCCGTTCTGCTGAGAAGTAGCAGAAATAGTCAACTGTCTAATAATGCCTCTATCGAAACAGAGCTTTTTGAACTGCTCAAACAGATACTCGTGCCCCCGATCGATTCTAAGAGTTTTCATCCTCAAATCTATCTGATTTTCAACCTCGCTGATAAACATCCTGAAGCACTCTAGTGTCTCAGACTTGTGCGAGATCAGGTAGATATAACCGAAATGCATATAGTCGTCTATAAACGTAATAAAATACGTGACTCCGTTTCGGGTTCTCACATTCATGGGTTCGCAAATGTCGGAATGGACCAATTGCAATGGAGTCCCAGCTCTCATTGCTTTCTCAAATGGTTTTCTAGTGACTTTGCCCGCAAGACAAAACTCACATACGGGCAACTAGACCTTTGTTAGCGGACCCAATAAACAGCACGTACCTAACCGGGCCATCCTCTCTTGTCCTATGTGGCCAAGCCTACTATACCATATATTCACATCATCTACTACACTATCAGATGCAAAAGCAATAGTAGAAGAAGAATAAATCTCATAGAAAGAAATCATATCCAGTACATAAAGTCTCCCATGGACCAAACCGGAACAAATCAAAGAACTGTCATATATAATGGAAACTCTAGAGTTTCCCAACAACACAGAATATCCTAACAAATCCAAACATCGAACAGATACAAGGTTCCGTCTAATCTCATGAGCATACCATACGTCATGAAGATATAAGACTTGGTCACTTCGCAGCAATAGCTTGCAAATGTCAATCCCTTTCACTTTTATAAATGCTTCATTCTCTATGTACAACCTCCTCGCCTGGGGACTCAAATGGCGGAACTCTACATATGCGCTCCTGTCGCAAGCTACATGGTCCATGGCTCATGAGTCTACAATCCACAAATGAGAAGAATTAGCGAGCATCACACTAGATAACATGTAACTCAAACCATGTAAAGAAGAAGAACATACCTTTCGCTCACTACACTCGCATGCGAAATGCCCAAACTTGCCACACACATAGTACTGGATTTTGCTCTTATCGAGCTCCTTCTTCTTGCGCTTCTGTCCTTTGTCGTCAGTTTTGATAGGTTGCTTTTTCTTGCCTTGGCCCTTGACCTTCTTCTCATACTTGCGCCACTTGCGCTTTATTCCTCGGGAGCCCTTACTTGACTCCACAATATTCGCATGCGCAGAAGAAGACCTAACCACCTCCTGACGCTCCTCCTCGAGCTCACAGTGCCTACTCACGTCCATGAAAGTACGAATACTCTCAGTGTGCGTGAGATAGGTCTTAACCACATCCCAAGAGTCAGGCAATAACTGGATCACATCCAGTACCTGAAGTTCATCAGACATCGGCTCCTCCATATTTTTCAGAAAGACGATCATACTCGACATATGTATTAAATGTTGTTTCATGGTATGATCGTGCCTCTTCTTGTAAGTGATGAATTTATAGGTCAGCATCCTCAACTTAGGAGCTGACGGGGTGCCATAGTGCTCTCTTAGAGCATGCCAGATCGACTGTACAGTAGGATACTACTCGTAGATGGGAATCAGCTCATCGTGCATGCTGCTAAAAAGAATTACCCTCGCTTGGCCATCCTTATTTTTCCAAACACAATACACTTCTTGATCCCGTCGTGCTTGTGCCGTGATACCCTCCTCGGGGTCCACTATCTCGTTCTTAAGAACTTCCCCGAACTCTTGTTCCACGAAAACAAACTGAACCTTCCGGTGCCAAATATCATAATTGTTATCGTTCAGCTTATCTCCCTTTACGAGATCTAGAACGACAGTTTTCGTTGCAGCCATGTCTCTGTCACACAGAAAAAAAAAACATTAGTGACAAATTGATGATTAAATTCACAATTTTATGTACCCTACGAATCACCAAGACCAAAATGACTGGAATACAGATCCCAAGACGAGCGTATGAGTTAACAGACACTATACACCACAATCTGAGATTGCATCTCACCTTTCGGAATAGGATTCGGTATATAAAAACTCATAATTAGTTGCTTTTTATCATAAAACCCTCAAAGAATTAGAAAACTCCAATTTTAGGACAGCCTACGCGCTGTCGGGAGGGTTCAAGCACCGCCAGACCCCCCGCGGTGCATCCCACGCGCTCTCACGCACCGGGGAGGCGCCTGGACACGTGCAGGGCGCCCAGCGCGTCAGGCACGCGCCTGTATGCACCCTTTGCGGTGCGATACGCCTGCAAGCGCGTGGCCCACGTCCCAAGGTCGGATCCGGACGGGGGTGCTGGTCGGAACCCAGTCCGGATCCCGGGCGCGGGTCGGGTCTAAACCCGGGTCGGTCTAGACCCGGTCTAGACCTGGCATCTCACGCGCCTTCACACGCGTGAGATGCACACGCCACGCCCTGTGCACAAACACATCTCCGCGACCGTATTATGCACGCACGTCACTGTTGGGTTTCGTCTTCGCCCGAATCGCTTTGCAACTGGGTTTTTTTCAACCCATTTTTTGAAACATCACATTCCGGTATCAACAATATGCAATATATATATCAAAATGTAGATATAGTAGAGACAAACACAGATCTACCAATTTCATGCACTGATTTGACCTAAAACTCATCAAATCTGATGTTGAAGGGTTTCGGTCATTATTCACAGCTGAATGCTTCAATCGGAATTTTTTTTATTTAAACGTACTCAAAAAATTACGAAAAAATTATATTCGTGTTCTACGTGAGTTGGGTAACACAGTGGTGTAATTGGATTCACGAAACTCATCCGTAATCCGAACCCCAAATTTTATATCTTATATTTTTATACCCAAATATAATTCTGAAAAAATTTTTAAAAATATTTCTAACATGTTCTGATACCAATGTTAGAATTTCGTGACTCTATCACGCAGTGGAAGCAATAATAAATAAATTTCAGAATCATAAAAAGATGAATTCGCGATATACCTCAATCGGTGATACAGAAAATTTTCGAAACCGCAAACTCTGAACACAAATCACTCGAAATCAGGATGATAGTCACATATAATGAACTATCAACACGATGTCACAACGTTCCAACTCTCAACCCAGTGATTTTAGAACGATCGGAATACCCTCTGAATAATAATTTTTCTCAACAATTATTCTCTCTCTCTCTTATGAATCTCAAAACTCAAGTATTCTTTTAATTATTGAATGGTTAATTACCTCCCAATAATAATTTCTACACCCGTAAGAATTATGTGAAGAGAAAATAGGGGAGAGTGGGATAATGAGTAACTATCTATTACCCCCTTATTTTGAAATTCAAAATTTTTACTTTGCTAAATCACTGCCCCACGTGGGCATTAACCAATAGAGAGAGTGCAAGAGAGAGAGTGTTTAGTAAAGCCATGTCTTCCTCTTCCCCTCCGAAAAAAGAAAAAGTGTTTGGTTATCGAAGGAGAGAAAGTAAAAAAAAAAAAAAAAAAAAAAATGAGGGAGAGAGAAAGGGGAAGAAAGAGATAGGAAGAGTTAATTTTTTTAAATTAAAAATTAAATTTTTAATATTTTTTATTATTTTATCAATAAAAATAAGCAAATCTTGATGGAATCACTAATTTTTTATATTTACATAGTTGAAAGGAGATTTGGTATTTTTTAAAAAATTAAGAGTCTTTTTATATTTTGTCTTAAGTTTATGAGACGTTTTGCACTTTTATTGTTAATTTTTATATTTTGTCTTAAGGGGGGGAGAGAAAAGAGAGAGATCGAGCAAGTGCTAGCGATGGCAAAAATAAAATAAACAAATCTAGATGAAATCACAAATTTTACACATTTACAACGTCAAAAGGAGAATTTTATATTTTTGAAATTTTAAGGGTTTTTTTTTTATATTTTTTCTTAAGTTTATGAGGCGTTTTTGCTCTTTTTTCCAAATCTAAAATTCAACAAAATTAGGTGTCAATCAACAAAAGTCATTTTTATTTATTTGAGGGACAAAAAAAATAATATCAAACTCAAAATCCTTATTATTTTACACAAAAAATTTTAAATATTTAATAACAGCTAAAGTCAAAACTTATATTTTTGAGTAATAAAATTCAGGAGGGGGCACCTGAAATCTCACTACAACTCAATATGAAAACCCTACAAATCAAGATCTCCATCGTTAATGGGTACACTTGTGTATGGATTGAAAAAGTTGTGCGGCCAGGGTTTGCGGCCACCAACTAAACTATCTTTTATTGCGTGTTCAAAGTGCCAAAGACTTGTGATCAAGATTTGCCGAGACATCATCTCTGTCCCTTTTCATCATCTTTTTTTATTTTTTATTTTTTATGAATATCTAAATTTTATTTAATTAATTTAATATAAATATTATGAGATTTATTAAAAAAATTAATTCTTTTAAATATTTTTTTATTTTTAAATTTTAAATTTAAAAACTTTAATTAAAAGAATGGAATATGTAACTTGATTCTTTGCCCTTTCTTTTCTGTGGTAAGTATATCATCCCCACTTTTGTCAATTACATGGGGTCCTCTTGAAAAGTAAGGCCTATCATATCAGCGAAAGCTGCCTTTTCATCAAAAGAGAGCATGGCGCCACCTTAAAAGGCCCTACTAGCTTTTGAACTTTTTTTTTTTTTTAAATTGAAAAGACATCGGATTTGAGATTATATAATAGAAATATTTTTTTATATAACCCATAAATAAATTAAAATTACTCAGATTTCTTAAAAAAAATTAACTACTAAAATATTAAATTGCAATAAATTTTACTTTTTTAATATATTTTTTATATAACATATGCAAATAGAAAAAACTAAGTTATGTAATACCAGATTAGTTGTTGAAAACCTTATTCCAATTCAATAACTTTTCAATTATCTGCTTTTTTTTCTTTATTAAAATTATTTACAATAAGATTTGGGTTTGGGTTTGGAGGTGGGCCGCTCTCGCAAGGTCGATCATGCCGAAGCAAAAGTGTTCAAAAGCAAACTCTTTTATTATTATTATTATTATTATTATTATTATACAAAGGTTTAGCCCAAAAAAAGAAGCATAAAGTGAACGGTTTGAAACTTTTTTTTTTTCTTTAAATGAAAAAAAGGATAAGTTTGATTTGCGAAAAGAGAGGGGGAGAAAGGGAAAATTTATTTTACATTATATAAATAAATATATTTTCTTTATTTTTTGTGTTTAGTTAAAATGAAAATTGAAAAAAAATACCACCTTATTTATTAATTTACTCTTGTAAAATAATATTTTTAATATTTATTATCACATGATTTTCATTATATTTTTATTTAAAATATTTTTTAAAAATATAATTTTTTTAAAAAATAGTTATTTAATATAGTTTTCTTATTTTTATAAATTATTTTCATTATTATTTTATATTAAATAAAATTATAATATTAATGTAAAAAAGTAAAAAAATAAAATTGAAAAAAAATAATTTGTCCAATAAAATTGATAAAGAAAATTAAATTTTATTATTTTATGTTAAATAAAATTAAAATAGAAAAAATAATAAATAATTTTATAAATATTAAAAAAGTATAAAGACAAATTCCTTTAAAAATTTCATTCCTTTTATTTTCGTCTACTTTAAAACAGAAAATAATTCTTAAGAGGGAGGAAAATAGATTACATTCCACTTTTACATTCCCTTCACATTTCTCTCCCTACCAAACGACTGAAATGGGTCATTTCTCTCCACTTTTACTTATCTTTCCCTTTTTCTTCCACTTTTTACCCAAACCAAACTAATCTAAGTTAAAGGCTATGACCTAAGAGAGAGAATTGGGATTCAAAACACAGGAAATGGATAAAGATTTCAAATTTTTTGATTCATATATTTAGCCAAAACTCTTAGCCATTTGAAAATTAAAGTTTTTTTTTGTGTTATACGAAATTTAAATTTCAAATCATGAAATTGGGAGTTAGGAGAGAGAAATTGTGATAAGTAGATAGTCTTTGGGTATGAAAATTAAGTTGGATGTCCATACAATATATCTTTTTAGAGGCTAATTGTGAAATGGGCAAATAAAGTTTATTAAACCCATATGTGGCCCACATGATAAAGTTTGAAGCCGAATAAAAGAAATGGGCAAACTAATTGTGAAATACTAAACTACAATGGAGATAACAAATAAAGTTTCTAATTTTCAAAAAGATACAACTAAAACTCTAAACTTTAAAAAGACATCCAAGAATAAGGTTCATTGAATTCATTACCATTAACATTCCACTTGCAACGAGAAACACATCCAGGTAAGAAGGCACGTCTCCCCGTTAGCGAAACACATCTGTCTTCTTAACAACATCTGATGGCCTATGCTAGCTTTTGAAAATGGCTTCCATGGCTCTCATCGAATCAGCTTAATATCTTCAGTTACAGAAAACAACTACCAATAATCAATAAGAAAGATGAATCCAATAACCAATAAACAAATGAAGCCAATAACCAATTAACAAGCAATGTTCAGTGGGGGGGGGGAGAGAGAGAGAGAGAGAGAGAGAGAGAGAGAGAGTTTATAAACAAAAAAAGAACCCGAAAGAAGTCAATTTTAGTTGCCCAGTCTATGTTGTCTCTTACCTCTTGAATGTAGTTTTTTTAAAGTTTACTTGTTAATTAGAATATAATTTTAAATTTTTTACTAGTAATTTTTCTTCAAAGAAACTAAGATTTCAAAGTCTGGAAGACGAAGGGCCAAATGGGCCAGTCCCAAACTCGGAAGCCAGCAGCAGCTTAAAATTTAACTCCCCATAATCATTTCTTAGGTTGTCAAGCATGACAATTGGCCAGGCGGACCTGGAGTTTTGACAGGCTTGGGCATTTGAAGGCATTAGCAAAGTCTAGACCTGTTCAAACCTGGGGTGGCCCAATCTTGGAAACCTTACACAGAGCAAAACACAACCCAACAAAATCTGATTTTGGGTAGGCTCAGGTAAAGATGCTACCCTAAACCTTTGGGCTAGATAAAACCGTTTGTGATATCCTGCTCGGGGTCCGTGTAAATTTGGCCCAAACACAACCAATATTCGCACTTTTTTGTTGTGAACCAAGTCAAGAAAATGAGAGGAAGAGAGAGATTAGGGAGAGAAGATAGAGAGAGAGAGAGAGCGCTAGAGAGAGAAAGAGAAAGAATACAAGATAGAGAAAAAGGATTTCCAATACAGTTCCAATTTATATCCGTTATATATATTGATATTATTATTTATACTAATTTTATAAACTAATTCTACTAAGTTTTACCAATCAATCTATTAACTATCACTAACGAATTTACTAACTACTAACTAATCTAATAATTATAATTAACCACTAACTATTCTTATTAACTATAATTAACTACTAATTATAGGGTTGGTAGTTGTTACAATTTTTTTCCCTTTGAAAACGTCTTTGTCCTCAAGGATGAGAAATAAAAAATTGAGACTTTGTATTCATAAATCTTAAACCAAAATTTGTATTTATATTAAGAGATAAGATGATGAAAATGAATAATTGATATGACTTGAATTGTAAGAAGAGTAGTGTGAGAAAAATAGAGATAGGGGAGCTTGAAAGAGACTTTTTTTTTTTTTAACTTCTTTTTAGTGAAGGATTTTGTCTGATGACCAATGGAAGTTCAATATTTGGAAAGATTAGCAAGAATCCACCATCAATAATTTCTTTATTGAATAATTAAGATTCTACTTCTAACAAATAATTTTTCTCAATGAATTTTGAAATTTTAATCTTTGGAAGATTTAACAAGAAATCACGATTACTATGTTCTTTCTTGATCATTTGTGACCCTTCTTCTACTTTTGACATTTTTTCGCTAAGCATAGATAGAGTGGAAGATTGAGAAAATATTTCAATACCTTGCTTTTCATACTTTTCTTTATCCATCATCTTTAAAAAAATGTCAAAATTTGCTTCTATTTTAGCAATAAATGTTTCAAATTTTTGGTCTTGTTCATCAAATCTTTTATCAATGTATAGTTGCAATTCATCAATTTTTGCATCTAGTTTCTCATGTTGTTCTTTGAGCCAAGCTTCCTCTGCCATTTTCTAATCATCTTTCCAAGAATCGTGGTTTTAATACCAATTTGTCATGAACCAAGTCAAGAAAATGAGAGAAAGAGAGAGATTAGGGAGAGAAGATTGAGAAAGAGAGATAGAGAGAGAGCTAGAGAGAGGGAGAGAGAGAAAGAGTTTCCAACACAATTCTAGCTTATATCTATTATATGTGTTGATATTACTATTTATACTAATTTAATTAACTAATTCTACTAAATTCTACTAATCAATCCATTAACTATCATTAATCAATCTACTAATTATTAACTAATCTAACAATTACAATTAATCACTAACTATTTTTATTAACTATGATTAACTACTAACCATAAGTTTTGTAGTTGTTACAGTAAATTTGGCCCAAACACAACCAATACTCGCACCTTTTTGTTAAGCTGGGTGGGGGTAGGGTTGGGGGTGCAACTATTATTGGATGCCGCTGAGAATCCATACTCAAGATCAATAAAATTTGTGGTTGTTAAATTGTTATTTAATGATCACTCATCATTTTATTATCTAAATTCATGAGATATTATTATGTTCTGACAATTACAAAGTTTATATGTATGTTAATGAGTTATAGCTCAATTGGTATTGTCCTTCATCTCTTTGTAAAGATCTAAAGTTCAAATTTCTCTACATATAAAAAAAAAAAAAACCAAAATTTATATATATCAATATTTATAGATATGTTCAAACCTTGTGATAGGTATCATTTTATAGATATGGTCTTGTTTTTAAAACTGGACTGAACTGATCGGTTCAATCCGTTCGACCATGAACTATTTTATAGTCCGATTCAGTTTGTACAGTTAAATTGAATAAAATCAAATTCAGTCAAAACCATTTAAAACCGATAAAAAATGATGAATAGTTCAAACCGGTCTGAGCGATTTTTCATTGTAATTAGTGTTTTTCATGTGTTATTGATATAAATTTATTTTTGCATAAAAATATATAGATTTTATTTTATTTTAAAATATATTATAACAACAACAATTTAAACCTTAATTCCAACATATTGGAGTTGACAATTTGAGAGACAAATATGAGAATTTTTTTTTAAAAAAAAAATTTATTTTAATTTGTGTGAATTCTCCTACATCACTCATTTCTATTCAAGACCACTTGTTCATCTAAACACTTAACTATCATATTTTTATAGATAACTTGCATCTACGTTTTCAACGGTTTACCTCTACGTTTTATTAAATCTTCTATATTTAGGTTCGCAATTCTCCTAACCGATGTATCTTTAAATCTTCTTTACATATATCCAAATTATCTTAAACAGCACTCTCGCATTTTATTGCAAATTGAACTAATTTCTAACTTATTATGAATCTCTTCGTTTCTAATTCTATCTTTTCTAATTTTATCACACATACGCTTAAACATTCACATTTCTGCAATCTCCATTTTCTACTCTTGTTATACAAATTATATTTATGATATCATAGTAATGGTATTCAATTCGTAAAACAGTCTGATCGATTTGGTCAATGAACCAATGAATTGATTGATTGACCTGGTTACTGATTCGGTTTTAAAAATATTCGTGGTAGAGGGATCTAAGTGGTAAAGAGCTCTTACTCAAATCTCTTTCCTGAAATCTAGTGTTCAAACTTCGTATGCTTTTCTACGGTTTTTGTATCCCTATACAACCAAAACAAAAATAAATAAATAAATTTATAGGTATGATAGAAAATACCCATTAAGTGAACTACTTATATTTATGTTTGCAAGGGAGTATTCATGAGATGTAAACCATTAAGGATGGGGAGGGAACAGCAAGCCAGTGATGGAGCTCACTTTCGTGAAGTCAACTAGCACCATCGATTCTTATGCAAACTGCTTAAGAACCCATAATTTCATTCAGGTTTATGAGTAGTAGATATAATTTCAAGGCCAACTTACGACAGAACAATAAAAGTAATTACAAAAGTTTTTCATGTCCAACACATAAATTGTGGTGCTAGGCAGGCTAGGTAAACACTTCTAGAATTCATGTATTTCTTTCTTTATTTGGTGTAAAGAACCGTCTGTATTTGAACTCCACTAGCAGCTCTAAGGGCTGTCTGGTTTTGAAGGGGTTTTTGGTTATTTGACTTTTTCAATGGTTAAAACTTATATTTGGTAATTTAACTAATAGCTGATAATTCAAAACTCGTTGCTTTTGATTTTTTTTTTTTTAACTATTTTACTCATTTTATAATAATAACGACAAATAGATTTGAATAGTTAAGAATTATTTTTATTTATTTTATATTTGTTAATTTTTACTATTTTCACTATTTTTACTCTCTAATTTTTATAAGATAAAATTATTATTATTATTATTATTATTATTATTATTATTATTATTATTATTATTATTATTGAAAAAAATTGTCTTTTCTTACAAAGTTGCATTTCGTTGATTTGTATCAATTTTTTTATAATATATATTTATATGAATTAATTTTTTTAAATTATTGATATTATATTTAAAAATTTATATTTCAATATATAATAGTAATAATAACCAAATACTAATATCAATTAATAATAGTTATCTGCCATTGACCATCAGTTGTCAACAATCGGTTATCAGCTGTTAACCCCCAACTATTAAGTAAATTTTATCAATTAAATCAAATATAACTCTAATAGGAGTCATCGGTCTACAATGATGCTAAGCTGTCCTTACTGCTTTTTCATTTCATTTCTTTTTTCTTTTTAGTAATGGAGGGAGAAATCACAAAAATAAATAAATAAGTCAGCACAAATTGTGTTGTGTCTCAACTCAAGTTTGAAGTAACTTATCTTTTAGTGACATTATTGTATTGTGTATTTCATCTTTTGCTAAATATTTATTATACCTTTCGTGCTAAAGAATTTAAACATAGACCCACAAATGTTGGCAAAATTGTGTGCGACTCCATGGATTTTTGTTTTACAACAAGGTTCTGTCCATGAATACGTTTGTTAAATATTATACGTATGTATGCACATGTATATTCGAATTCCAAAATTTTCAATTTATTTTTTTAAAAGAGATGCATCTCTTACTTTTGCCCGACTGGTTTCAAACTCCCCATATACATATTCCAATCTACTTAACAATTGAACCCTTTATTCTTCTTCTTCTTCTTCTTCCAAACCCTTTAAGAAACTTAAGGTGCACATTTCGAACTAATTTTAACTATATACATTGCCCTCAAAAAGAGGTACATATTCCAATGTTGTAATCTTTTTTTTTTAACCAATTCAGTATCCGGTGACCCGATTAATCTGATTCTAACATTGTAGGGTCTAATTTAAACGTTGACTCTCCTACCACCTATTTTTTTATTCCCAAAACTTAAATTCAACATCTTTGATTAAGAGAGTTTAACATCCTACCACTAAATTACATAACGTTGGCATGCAGTACCTCAAAAAAGAGGTACACATTATTTTCACAAGCCATAGTGCACTATGAACTGTTTCCAAGTTTTAGTCTGCCTCCGCTTTGCAAGTAATTAGGATAAATGTCCTTGCAAAGGGAAGTATTACCCTTTCAAACAAAAGCATCCAATATGAAGTGGAGGCTTAAGAGCTACTATGAAATAATATCCTCTGTACCCACTTTTTGAAACATTGCCCCTTTCTAAAGACCACTATACTGTACGACCAAATTACTTATACTCAATACTTTAGCATAAACCATACAAGAAGCCATCAAAGTTGTGCATCACATGTGTCCAAGACATTCCATGTGTAAGAAAACATGCACCACTCCACCACCGGGTGATATGATAGTGCCAATGCCAACAATCCTATTGTCTCTTGCATTAATGAAGATGATGAATTTAACTAACTTGTATAGCTATAGTTTATAAATTAAACAACGACTATTAATACTTTAGAAGCTATAGATCATGTTAACACGTTATATATTAATAAAATTGTCTAAAAAATAATAATTATGAACTAAACTACTAAATATATTTGATTAAATTAGAATATTTACGATAAAATAAATAACAGATATTTAGGTTAAGGTATTTTTTTCTCTTTCATTCCAAAAAAAAAAGAGGGAAAAAAATAAAAGAAAAACAACCACACACGCACACCAAAATACCAATCATATTTGTTTTTCTACAATGTACACAAACATGAAAATTTGGTACATAGAGCAAGGCTGTTCATAGAGACAGCACACAATTGATCCAGCAAAATACAAGAAAAACCAAAAGTAAGGACAAAACTTTTCTTTTGGATGCCTTTATTATCCACATACTACATCTAAACTTAAAGTACATCCTGAATCAAGCTTTTCCAGGGGTTTTGGGATCATGGTGGTTGTTTGCACCTGTTCCTGGATAGTCTGTGAATTCCAGATTCATTCTTTCCATCACTAGCTCATCATCCTCCCTCAAGTCCACTACAACCTGTATGAATGACAAGATTTTTAAGATACATAATATGTGTGTGCAGTATGCAATATTTTAGATGTTAAAAAAGATTTATGGGTAGAGAGAGAGAGAGAGAGAAAGAGAGAGAGAGAGAGAGAGAGAGAGAGATGACCTGAGTATGTGAATATGGGAATGATGGGTCTTCCTTAGTTGACTTGAGACTTCCTAAGAAACCAAAAAGATTCAATATTGTTAAAGACAAATGAATATAAAATAATTAAGCATATCAAATCCAAGGTTCGACGAAGATGAAGTGAAGGCTTTACTGGAGGTAGGAACTGCGGCAGAAGTGAGAATATAAGAAACGCCCAGGTAGAGTATGAGCAGATGAAGAAAAGGCTTTTGTACCATGTTTTGCTGATCAGAGAGAGAGAGAGAGAGAGAGAGAGAGACCTGTGATATGAGTAGGTTGGAGGGGAAGTAGAAGATGCTTTTGGCAAGAGAAAGCATGATTGCTTGGTGCTTTATATACAGCTGAATGATTGAATGAATAATATACAAAAGAGGAACAATACTTTCATTGATGCTTGTGTGGGGTGCGCCCACTTGCCTAACTTTATCTCATTATGTTTCTATCTGCAAAATCCAATTTTTTCTTAATCAAATCACACTAGGAAAGAAAAAAAATAATAATAATAGCCAATTTCCTAGTAGCTTACATTTTATATGCTAATTTTAGGTTAAAATTATAAAAATTATTCTCCGAACTCTGTACCTACTCTCAAATACTTAAACTTTGTTTTTATTAAATTTGAGGTGTTGTGGTTGTATTTATGTCTTCTTTTAAAGTTTATATGGGGTTTTGAAATGGTTGATGGTAATATCAATTTTGGTTCTTTGTAAATAGATGGTTCAAATTTCAATGAATTTGGACTAAAATTAATTTACTAGGGATGGACTAAAGCTAATCTAAGCTAAATGGGAGTTTGATTGTGGGTGTAGACACTACAAAAAAACAAGAATTCAGCGACGAAATTTTACAACAAAAAATATTCGTCGCAAATCTGTCACAAATTTAGCGACAAAAATAGATTTCGTCGCTATTTAGCCACGACTTTAGAAATAAAAAAGTATTCGTCGCAAATTTCGCAACAAAAAATATTTTCGTTACAAATTTCGTCGCCAATTTTTGACAAAAATTTTTTGATGCAAAATTCGTTGTAAATTTACGACGAAATAATAAATTCGTTGCTAAATTTCCAACGAATCCTAAAATTCGTCGCTAAATTTGCGACGAATTTATAATTCATCCCAAATTTTGTAACGAAATAAACATTCGTCCCTAAATTTGCGACAAATAAATTATTCGTCCCTAAATTTACGACAAATTTATCCATTCGTCCCTAAATTAGGGACGAATTTTTTTTGTCGTCCCTGAATCAGGGCCCCAATTTTTTTAGTCCCCGGATCGGGACCAATTTCTTTTTGTCCCCCGATTCAGGGACGAATATCTTTTTCGTCCCTGAATCAGGGACGAAATTTCTTTTTCGTCCCTGAATCAGGGACGAAATTTCTTTTCGTCCCTAAAATAGGGACGAATTTTTTTCATCCCTGAATCAGGAACAAATTTTTTTTTTTTTTTAATCAGGGACGATTTTTTTTTTCCGTAGGGACGAATTTTTTTTTGCGTATACTTCACAAACAAATGGGAGGTTGGCAGATATCTTAATTGGATGAACCATGCACGTCATTAAATTAACATTCACCACTGTTTTAATTTTGCATAGAATAGAAATGATAAAATTTTCATAATTGTTCATGATTTTTAATGATTTAGGAATTCTTTTTAATATATATGTTAACAGAGTGGTCGAATCTCTATCAATGAAAGTAAGAAGGTTTATTATGAATTATAAAACCACCCAGCATATAGCATGCGTTTGATTTCTATATAATTTCCCTCTTAACCTGTGCTTCAAGCTAAATGAAGAGTTGATTTCCATTTCTAATTTTTGTTATTTAAAGTTTAAAAAAAATTTGAAGTTTAATCTAATTTTATAAAAAAAATATAAATTTATAAATCAATAAAGAAGAAGATATTTGAAAGTAAACTTCACATAATTTGTAAAGTTCAAAAAAATTTATTTTCCATTGCCGTACAATAATCTAATTGTGTCATTTTTAAACGTGAAGGGTTATTAAAATTAAAGTGGGATTAACCGTGATAGCCTTTTTAGGTAAGTATGCTCCTACACCATCCCATATAATATTAACAGATTTTATAATCTTGATCGAAAAATATTTATAATCTTTATAACAATGCCAAATATCAAATCTTTCTCCACCGAAAAATATTTATAGTTTTACATATATTAGTTCGCGTGATAGATTGAAAACTTGGAATATCATACCACTTATTGTAAATTATTTTTATTTTTATTTTTATTTTTATTTTTAAAAATAAAAGAGCTATCTGATTTAAATTTTTTTTAATTTTTATTTTTGTCCCTGAATCAGGGACGAATTTTTTTTTCGTCCCTGAATCAGAGACGAATTAATTTTTCGTCCCTAAATTTACGATGAATTTATCCATTCGTTCCAAAATTTGGGACGAATTTTTTTTTCGTCCCTGAATTCGGGACGAATTTTTTTTTCATCCCTGATTCAGGGATGAATTGTTTTCGTCCCTAAATCAGGGACGAAAAATGAATTCGTCCCTGATTAGGGACGAATTTAGGGACAAATATATTTTGTCCCTAAAATCTATACTTCACATTCTTTCACTCTCACTCTCTCACTCTCACTCTCACTCTCACTCTGTCTCTCGCTCTCTCCCTCAGTGGTTCTGCGAAGGTGGTTACGCGAAGGTGGTTCTGCGAAGGGATGCCGGATCTGCGATGGTGATAGGTAATCTCTCTCTCTCTCTCTCTCTCTTTCTCTCTCTCTCTCTCTCCCTCGGCCGCAGGTTGTAGAAGCCAGATTCGGCGGCCAAGCCACCGGATCTGTGCTGTAGAAGCCAGATCCGGCAGCCAAGCCGCCGGATCTGCCCTTCGTGGGCCAGCCGCGGCAAGGGGCCGCCGCCCCTGCGCTGCCCAGACTCAATTCGTCCCATTGGGCCCACTGGCCAATGGGTAGGCCCATTGGGCCCGGCCCGGCCCGGCCAGACCCGTTGTAGCCCCTTTTATGCAACATTATTTAAAATTTTATTTATAAAATGTTTTTATTGTATTGTTTTAATAATATATTAATTATTTATAATTGTTTTTGATGTGTCAAGATTTGCGATTATCGAATATTTGGATTGGAAGCTGTTGCTGCTGTTGATATCTGAGCCCATCGGTGAATTATTATTTGGTGGTGAGAAAAGTTTTAATTTGTATTGTAATAATTGGAAAATGCAATTATGTAAATTTGTATGTTTGTGTTGTTTTTATTTCTATATTAGTTTTTTTTTTTTTGTATTTAGTGGTTGATCTAATGATATGTTTGGATTTGTTAATTTTAATTTTTTATATAAAATTGGAATCAAAAGTGTTGATCATTGATTAGGTGAAACATTATGTTAACAATAATCTATAATTTATAGTAAATCTTATTTCGATTAGTTAAATAATCAATATTGTTAAATGTTTAATAATTTATATTTTATTTGATTATATGATAATATTTAATGTTATTGTAATAATTTAGTTAATTTGTTTGATATTAATTAAGTTAATAATATTATTTATTATTATATTCAATTTTTGTTAAATTAAGGTTATTATTATTGATGATGTTAAGTTGTGTTAAATTTAATGTTACTTTTATAATATTTAATTTATCTTTGTGAGATTAATGTTAAATTTTTATGCGATCAACGTTATTATTTATTGTTATATCAACTTAGTTGTGATTAATGATGATTTTATTATTGATGATTTAGTAGTTTTTATTAATATTTTAAAAATTTTAAATTTGGAGACAGGAAAAATGCAGAACGAAAGAAGTTGGATGTATAAAAAAAACTTATCTGATCGTCGGGGTTTAACTGATGAGTTTATTTTTGGGTTGGAACAATTTTTAGATTTTGCTTGTAGTAATGTTGATTTTATAGATGGGAATAAGCTAAGGTGTCCGTGTAGAAGGTGTCGTAATGGTAAATTTTTTCAGTGTGACAAAGTTAGGGAACATCTTTGTAGATTTGGTTTTACCCCGAATTACTATAATTGGACATGTCATGGTGAACCGTTCATTTCTGATGAGGAGTTTGGACGAAACAAACAATTCTCAGTTAGTGGGAATCAGAGTTATTATGATCAATTGAATCCATATCAGAGGATGGTAATTGATGCAGCGGGTCCGAATTTTGTTCCCGAACGAAGCGCTGCAAGTTCTAGCTTTGCTCCAACATTTGAACATGAGTATACTAGTTATGCATCACCATTGGAGGAGGTAGAAGTACCAGGTGTTGATGAAAATGTGAATAATGAATCATCTCTCCAATTTCAAGAAGTGTTAAGAGCTGCAGATGAACCTTTGTGGGCTGGTTGTGACAGCCACACTAAGCTATCTCTAACCGCAAGACTGTTGAATGTCAAGACAGAGCATAATGTATCTGATGATTGTTTTAATGATTTTGTTCAAGTTATTGGAGAAGTATTGCCGCGTGATCACATTATGCCCAATGATTTCTACAGTATGAAAAAGTTGGTGAAAGAATTAGGTCTTTTGGTGGAAAGAATCGATGTTTGTAGAAATGCTTGTATGCTATATTGAGAGATGATAAAGATGCAGATTTTTGTAAATTCTGTAATCAATGTAGATATAAGAGTACTAGGAGGTCGGATCGTAATCAGCGACGTAAATCATACAGGCAATTGTTTTATTTGCCTTTAACTCCTAGGTTACAAAGGCTTTATGCATCCGAGACTACTGCTGAACACATGACTTGGCATGCAAATCATGAAACAGAAGATAGGTTAATGTGTCATCCTTCAGATGCAGAGGCGTGGAAATATTTTGACAGAACATATCATGAGTTTGCCAGAGAGACTCGAAATATTAGGTTAGGTCTCTGTGCTGATGGATTTGCTCCATTTGAAAAATCAGGAAGAACTTATTCTTGTTGGTCAGTTATCTTAACTCCATATAATCTTCCACCCGGTATGTGTATGAAGACACCGTATATGTTTTTAACATTGGTCGTGCCTGGCCCGCAAAATCCGAAGAAGTTAATAGAAGTTTACATGCAACCATTGATTGCGGAGTTGAAACAACTATAGGATGAAGGAGTTCCTACATATGATGTTCATACTAATCAGATGTTTGTAATGAAAGCTGCTCTTCTTTGGACCATAAATGACTTTCCGGCTTATGGTATGTTATCGGGATGGAGTACCGCTGGGATTTTCGGATGTCCAATATGTATGGAGAGATCAAAGTCATTCAGATTGAAACATGGGAAGAAAGCGAGTTATTTTGATTGTCATAGACAATTTTTACCGTTAACTCATAAATTCAGAAGAAATAAAGAATAATTCACTAAGAATAGAATTGAAAGAACACCTCCTCCATTGAGATTAACTGGTGAACAAATTTAGCATAGAGTCCTTAACTTTCCATCTGTTATTGAAGAGCCACATGGTACAACATATGGCTATGGTCATTTGCATAAATGGACTAAACGGAGTATATTTTGGGATTTATCATATTGGAAGAGTCATTTGGTTCATCATAATCTCGATGTAATGCATATCGAGAAGAATGTCTT
Organism: Dillenia turbinata; assembly: GCA_037126225.1. Classification (NCBI taxonomy): domain Eukaryota; kingdom Viridiplantae; phylum Streptophyta; class Magnoliopsida; order Dilleniales; family Dilleniaceae; genus Dillenia; species Dillenia turbinata. The sequence goes on from JBAMMX010000003.1 coordinate 18,443,407, forward strand.
TGATAATCTGATAAATACAGTGATGGATATCACTGGAAAAACGAAGGACAACTTAAATGCAAGAAAAGATATGCAACTCATTTGTAAACGACCCACTCTTGATGTCGATGAAAGTAGTAGGGGACCAAAACCGAAGGCAGTTTATACATTGAGTAAGGATCAGAGACGGATTGTTTGTGAATGGTTGAAATCATTGAGGTTTCCTGATGGTTATGTCTCAAATCTTGGAAGATGTGTCGATTTGAAGGAATGTAAGTTGATTGGTTTAAAAAGTCATAATTGTCATATATTTATGGAAAGACTAATTCCTATTGCTTTTAAGGAACTATTACCAAATTTTGTTTGGGGTGCCATTACGGAGTTAAGCATTTTCTTTCATGATATTTGCTCGACAGTGTTGAGACATTCACAGATGGAGAAGTTAGAGAGAGATTCCAATCATTTTGTGTAATTTAGAAAGGATATTTTCACCGTCATTTTTTGATTCCATGGAACATCTTTTGGTTCACTTGCCATATGAACGAAAGTTGGAGGTCCTGTCCAATTTCGATGGATGTATCCATTTGAAAGGTGAGTTTTTCATCTGTTATATTTCGTTATTAATGCATATAAAATTACTAATTTCATTACATATAATTTTCTAATACATTTTGTTTTATTACAATTAGATTCTTATATCATTTGAAGAAGAAAGTGAAAAATAAGGCACGTGTTGAAGCCTCTATTGTCAATGCATACATTGTGGAGGAAGTAACAACGTTTGCTTCATATTATTTTGAGCCTCACGTTCAGTGCAAGAGGCGGAGAGCGAGAAGAAATGATGAGGGTCCTGTTGATCCCAATTTGAAGTCATTCTCAATTTTTAACTACCTTGGTCGACCAAGTGGACCATGTAAGCGTAGATACTTAACTGGTCAAGAATGACGGGCAGCCCACACATATATTTTACTGAACTGTCCAGAAGTGACGTCATATTTCGAGTTAGTATATATTTCCTATTTTATGTATTTCTTATGTCGTAAATTATTTTTGTTAAAATTTATTTTCTTTGATGGTAGGATTTTTCAAAACGTATATTCTGAACTTTCGACACATGAGTTTGATCGTTTCTGCGATGAAGAATTTGCACCATGGTTCAAAAAATATGTAAGTACACTATAAATTATTTAAATATTTACTTTAAAACATATTAACATATTTATTTGACTTTAGGTCCATGATAATCAATCTCAAGTTGATCAAGAATTGTTAATCCATCTGTCATGGGGTCCAAAATCAATGGTACGAACTTGGCCAGCATATTTCATAAACGAGTATAATTTTCATACTGAAGAATATGGAATGGGAAAAACGACAATGAATAGTGGGGTTTGTGTTCAGTCATCCAATGATGGTGGAGGTCAAAATGATTTTTATGGTTTGTTGGATGAAATCGTAGAGGTAGAGTACCCTGGTTCAGAATTACGGATTGTTTTATTTATGTGTCGTTGGTTTGACCCTGTCAAATGGATAAAAGTGCATCCACAGTTTAATTTGGTTGAAATAAATCATAAGAAATTGTATAAGAGATATGAACCATTTGTGTTGGCACAACAAGCGATTCAAGTATTTTATGCTTCATATCCTAGTTTGAAACGTGACAAAATTGATTGGTGGGCTGTTTGTAAAACGAAAGCACGGAAAAAAATTGAGGAGCATTAGGAAGACATAGCATATCAACAAGAGGAAGTTGCCAATACATTTCAAACCGAGGAATATAATATTCCAACGTTACGAGATCCCAGTGGAGTAGTGATAGATGTGGATGCAAGTGAAATTCATGAAGAAGACGATGAAGAATCTAATTTTGAGACAGATGATGAGGTTGATGAGGATTGGGATGATGAGGATGAGGATGTTGATGATAATGATGTTGAAGAGTCTAATTTTGAGACACATGATGAGGATGAGGATGAGAATGACAATGAGGATTTTGATTTTTGATGACGGGTAAGTTTTGTTCTCTTAATATAATAAAAATCGAATATTTATCTTGATATATGATAATCTTTTTTTTTAGTGCGTAAGTTAGTTTACTTTTAATTTGTAAATTTCGTTACTCAATTTGTTAACTATTTACTGTCTCATTCTTAAATTTATATATTTGATTTGTTAATGCATTATCTTTTTTTCTATAGGTCATCACAGAAGATTTGTTGACATATTGGTGTCTTTTTCGTCGCATTTAATTTGTCAAATTAAATATGGTAAGTTTATTCATGTTTTTTATTATACATCTGATGAACATGCAATTTTAATTTTTTATTTTTGTTAATAATATATTATGGTCGACAGTTTCGACGTGGTGGCCATAGACGAAATTCTGATGGAAGATCACACTCTTCACCATCGCAGTCCGCTTCAGTACCTTCGCAAACCCATTCCGTCGCCGGTAATATACCTTCGCCTCCCCCTTCTGTTGCAGGTCCTTCGCATTCACAACAAATGGCTAGTAATGTACCTTCTCCAGTCCCTTCGGTGGAACACTCGTATGCAGATAGGGAAGACAATCGAGAGTTGATAGCCCCTTACGGAGATTCGTAAGTACAAAATTTTAAAATTTCAGATGTATTATTTCTTTTATTTATAAAACAAATTATTCTTTTAACTATCTTGTTTATTTAACATTGTTTGTTTGAAAATTTATGATAGATTTACAAATTCTGTACATGTTATTCACGAGCTTAATAGAATCGTGAATAACCATTGGGGAGGGGCCTCGATGACTTACACAAGCACTCCGGAAGAAACGAAAGAGTTATGGTGGAGTGAGTTCAAGGTAAATTATCATAATCAGTTTATATATAAAATTAAATTAATAGTTTTATAATCAATTGGTTTTTTTTCATTGCAGCGAGTATTCACGTGGGACGAGACTGAAGAGTTGGAAGTAAAAAGGATTTTCAAGAAAAAATGTGGTGATCACATTCGACACGTTTTAAATCATGCGAAGAGACACGGAAAAAAGCCAAACTGCATCACCGAGCAAAATTGGGGCATGATTGTTAATTTTTGGGAATCGGAGGAGAGCAAAAGAAGGAGTGAGCAGAACAAAAAGAACCGAGCTTATAATTCAGGGGAATCGTCTGCGACGTATGCGGGAGGCTCGATCAATATCGGTGAACATAGAAATAGATTGGTAATTTTATACAAACACTAATTTTGTAATCTAATTTAAACTATTTCATTATTTCTAAGACTGTTTTTTTATTTTAGGCCAAAGAAACGGGGACCGAGCCTTCATTCATAGAAACTTTCACGCGCACATTTCAGAAAAAGGACAAGACTTGGAGCGGGGAGAGAGCTAAAGCAATTAAGGTTTGTAATTTCAAAACTTCCAATTATTTAATGAACATTTTTAATATTGATTTGATCATATTATCTTGAATATATCATAACAATGTAGGAAAATAAATTTATTAGATTAGTCTTTCCCAAGTTTATTTTTATTGTTAAGTTGATTTTTTGATTTCTAATGAATTACTTGATAGAGATTTTTTTTTCCCATAACTTTTAACTTAGGCACTATAATATGAATGTTCATAATTGATATTCTATATAGTCTCATGATTTATGTTACTAATTTTTTTATTTTCCTTATATATATATATATATCTAATCAAGATTATATGTGCTTGTATTATATTGTTATTAGAAATTTATTTTAATTTTTTTCATGACAATACAGGAGAGATATGATGAGATGTCAGATGTCAATACGAGATGTCAGTGACTGATGATGCTGGTGGATCTGAGCCATCTGTTGATAACATAAATACATGGCTCGAGTTGACTGGTGGAGCAAAAGGGGGTAGAGTAGTTGGACTAGGTTCTTTGAGCAGAACTTACAAATTCCCTGGTTCATCTTCTTCGACCCCACCAGTAGTCAGGGTAGAAATAAATCAGTTAAATCAAGAGGTGAGCCATTTGAAGGACTTACTGTGGCAAAGAGATCAGGAATTCAATGAACTTCAAGCAAAGCACACGCAAGAAATGAACGAGTTCCGCACGCAGCAAATGTTAATCATGCAGCATCTTCAGTTATCCTACGCTCCAAGTCAGATTCCCCCTTCTATTTCTCCTCCTGATAATGCTCGCGATGGTGATGAATGTGATGATTTCTTCGGTGGTGATGATGATGATGATGAGGATGATGGTGGTGGAGGTCATACTTGAGATTGTGTACTATTATTTGACTTGCATTTTGATACTCGTTATATTTATTTTTTTTTGTTATGTATGGTTATTGATATTTTAACATTTAGACTTGATGCTGATTTTTATCTTTGATATTATTATTATGATTTCTTGTTGAATTTTTAATTTATTGATTTTATTGAATAGTTAGCTATATTTATGAGTATAGATGCCTGAAATTTGATATTAAAAACGATTTGAATGATTAGTTGTTGATTAGGTTAGATGAGCAGGTATAAAAACAGGTTATATAGGAAAAAATGATCAAATTATATCAATAAAATTTTTAATTGTCGTCAAAATACATATTTGCCGTTAGCTACGAATTTTGCAACGAAAAAATGATTCGTCGCAGATCTGCGACGAAAAATATATTCGTCGCAGGAAAATCATGTTCGTCGCAAATCTGCGACGAATACTAATTTCGTCGCAGATCTGCGACGAATACAATTTTCGTAGTAGATCTGCGACGAATCATTTTTTCGTCGTAAATCTGTGACAAAACCTAATTCGTTGCAAATTTTAGACGAATAATTTTTCGTTGAAAAATTCGTCGCAAATTTGGAACGAATTTTGTGATAAAAAAATTTTTGTTGGAAATTTTTGCGACAAAAAATTAGTTTTTCGTCCCAAAAATTTGCGACGACTTATTAGGGGACGAAAAAAAATTGTCGCAAAATTCGTTGCAAAGTAGTTTTGGGACGAATTTTTCTTATGAATTTGTCGCAAATTTTGTCGCAAATTTATGATTTTTTTGTAGTGAGAGGTAAATTTATGGATTAATCTTCATGGCTTGACATGCTAGAAGTCTAAGATCTCCCACCACCTCTCTTGCGTCTGGTCTCTCTCTCTTTCGTAATTTTTATTGAGAACAATTTGGGAACAAAAAATGGGAAGACATCAAGTGTGAAGTGAAAAACTGACGACATCTATTTATATAACTGAGTATGATTTTAAAAAGTTTAGAAATTATTTGATTATAATTGAAGTTTTTTGGGATATTTAAAAATAAGTTCAAATTTCTCGGGGATTTTTAAAGTTTTGCCCACAATTATATTTTGTGATAATTAAAATTAATGTATTCCAACATGTTATTCTTGATTGTTGATTTGAATAAATACATCTTGTAAGCATTAAATTCAGGGCTGTATTTAAAATTGACAATTATGTAATTTTATTTTGCTTTCACAACCTCATATACCATTTTATAATCGTAAAATATTATTTGTAATCCATAAGAATAAGTATATGCAAAATACAAATAAGAAAAAATACGATATATCTTTTGTAATTTACTTTTATTGCTTTCTCACATACATTAATCTTCATGGTTCAAAGGCACAACTATTTTTTTTCCTCTTTTATTGCTTTGTCACATACATGCTCTACAAATTAGACGATAAACATTTGCCCCTTTGTGGATTGCCCGGTAGGAAAATAAAAAAAAAAGAAAAAAAAAATCTTTTATAACTTGATGATCCAATGATTTCTGATGGAATTCTTAAATAATTATTTATTGAAGTCCATGAGCAGATGAAAACCTGAATTTAAAGACTTTGCTTTTGCTTTACATAGGAAATCGCTTTAGCTTTTATAATTTAAGATTTTGTAAAATGTTTACTAGAAGTTACTCTCGGAAACTATGAACGCGATAAAATAAGAGGTAATTTTTTCATATAATCACTGAATAAATTATAATTATTAGAGCCGGAACATATTCCAGGAAAATCATCTAGTACCCAACTATCTAAGTCTACTTGTGTATCTTTACCATCACTTTGATCAGAAATTTTAATCAATTTGCCTGATCCTATAGTTAAAAATAAAAATTGTATGTATCTTAATTACCACTTTATTTTTAACGTACGTGACATAAATAAAGAAAAGGAGGCGAAGTAATAATAAATTTGAGCACAAGAAAAGATTGATAATTTTTTTTAAATTGGGGGGGGGGGGCAAATAATTTTACACAAAGTTGAAGGGATAAAATGATTGATTTTTCCCCTTATAATAACGGCCACACAAATCGCGCTTTCTTGGCACAAAACTTGTAAAACAACTTGCTTTTGTTCATGCTTAATATAGTGGTGCTCTCTTTGTGGTTGACATTCAAATTTTCAAAAAAAAAAAAAAGTTAGACAATATTGGATAATCATCACACAACCAATTTAATCCAATATTGGATAATCATCTAGACACGTCCATTGTTCTAAGCCGAATCAAAATCAAATCCAAATAGAATCTAAAAAAAAAAAAAAAAAAGATCCCCTATTTTTTGTTTTTAAAAAAAAAAAAAACTAAAAAAAAAAAAAAAAAAAAATTATAAAAAAAAAAAAAAAAAATGATTTCTTAAAGTAATAGCACTATTTAAGGAATTTTAATCCAAAGAATGAATGACAAAACGATCCGTAGTATAAGATAATATAATAATAGGGTTGCTTTAAAATATATTAATGTGACCAAATCCTACAGAATTAAGTGGACTTTGAGTTATAATTGAAAATAGGAAAATGTGACAATCATAAAATTAATAATAATAATAATAATAATAAATAAGCAAGGCATGCTTGATGTAATTTTCAAACATGTCACGGAAGGGGCCACTGTTTGTGTCGTGATTCTGACCATTTTAAGATTTTCTTTTTTATTTCATTTTATTTTTAAACAGATTCCTCAGTTGAAGAAACCATTAGACTTTCCTCACATCACAGTTTGTGTCTTGTTTTGAATGACTCAAAATATATCTTATTCTAATAATTTTATTTATTTTTTTCTTTTGTATTAATGTGTGTTTTATATTCACTTGATATTTCTTGGATCAGTTGGAACTGGGTTTTGTAGCACAGAATGCCGGCATCAAGGGATATATGTCATGCTTAGGGTGTAAAATTTGTCTGATTTGATGGAGAAAATTTCTAATAATTGACCATTTCAGACAGACATAAACTATAAAATTAAGACATACCTTGCCTGCACATTTGAAGTACGAAGCTTCACATACTAAAGTACCAAAAATTGGTGCCCTCGAAGTCACCTCTTATGCAAAAGTGGCCACATTCATATCCTTTATGTTATTCGTTTTACACTTATTTATGGAAATTTAGAAAGTTGTATATTTTTATATAAAAAATATTTATAGTTAAAAAAATTATAAATGCAACAAAGTAAAATAACATATCACAAATCGGCAATAATAGAAAAAGGGAAAACTTAAGGTAGGATCTAAACGGGATCGTGATCATGACACGTAATAAAGTCTTGTTATTTTAATTGTGGTTACGTCACGTGATAAAGTTTTGTTATTATTTTTATTATTATTATTATTATTATTATTGCTTTAGTTTTAAACCATATCAACAAAAAAAATTTTTATGTATAAAATTTTCAAATGTAAATTGATTTAAAATTATTTATCTTTTTTTACGATTGAATATTCTAAATATAGAAAAGTGTCATATAAATCTGATCATCTTTTTAATTCACAATCTAAATATTTTACCGGTGAAAAATTGCCAAATGTTCTTCAAAACCTTTCTCTCTTTATCTTTACGTGCAAAGAATCTTTTTTCCACTATCACTTACATACTCCAACACACCTTCCCTTCTCGATTCTCATTTTTTATTAATCTACAATATGTGGGGATTTGGAAAGGTTACAAAAAGAGGGAGTGTAAGGGAAATAAAACCACTCCCTTCTATCTCTCAAATTCAAATTTAAATTTAAAAGGAGTTTGGGTCGGGTCCGCCCAAATTTTCTAATATTTTTCACTCGCACATAAAGATTAGACTTGCACATGACGTAATCATTACAATTGAACATCACTAATTTCATACAATCAAGTAGATCATGTGACTCGCGAGAATACTATGAACTCTAGTGTTATAAATTGGTTAAGAATATATAGCAGTTCACTTTCAATTTGATGACAAGAAATCATTTCTTTTACTAGACACAGTTAATGTATCTTTCATCTCTTAAAACAATATAAAAGTATATTTGACTCAAATCTATTTATGTATCCATAATTACATCTCTAAATACTAAATCACAGACATAATTGACTGGTTTGTGAATACAGAGCAATGTGTTGGTCAAAGATAGTTTTTCTTTCATACTACTAAATCTTAACTATTTTTCCAGATATGAACTGTCAAACTAAATCAACCATGATTTCTTAATGATATGTTAAAGTAGCAATATTAAAATAAAATTTAAAAATATAGACAAAATTCCTAAGGGTATAAATTGATGTTGATTATGAACTTCTGGATCTCATACAATAAGGTGAAGAGGGATGGATCATCTCATTACCTATATAGTCATATAAGCACACGTGGTATGAAACACTTGTTACGATACTCTTTCTTTCCATTTAGAAGTGTATGTCTTCTTTTCTAAAATTAATGTATTTTACAAATCTTAATCCAATTGTACATAATACTTGATTTGAGTTTTCTTTCTTATAAATCTTTTAAAATCTCATAACATCAATAAAAACTCACATCTGCTATTAGACAAGTCCAGTGGATTGAGGGGAATCCATTTCGATTACAATATATATAGTATACGCAATTAGTAATTTCATTTTAGTACTCTACTAAGGTAGCTTGTATATTAATCGACCATAAACTAATACTACCTTATCTTTATATGTCACACAGATATTAGAAACGATTAATCATGTCAGAGAGCCAATTTCAAAAAAAACTGTCTGACATACTTTTAAAAGTAGATACAAAAATTTTGAACATAAAATCAAAATTCAAATGTCAATGAATATGAGCATTACATCAAATATGCTCTGTATATGATTACAATCACAATCACAAATACTGTCACAATCTATGCAACCCAAGTAATCTAACAAATCTCATAAATATGTCTTTAAGTATTGGTTTCACAAAAAGACCAACAACTTCAAATGCATAGGTATATATTTCAGTGTCATGTCCTTCATTTCAATTATTTTTTTGACAAAATTGAATTTTTTATCTATATGTTTGGTTTTGTCATGGTATTTGGAGTCTCTGGTGTAAATAATAGTTGACTGATTGTTACAATAAATCGTTACAGCTCTCACTGAATTGCTTACTACTCTCAAATATTACAAAGATCTACTCAACCAAACTCCTTCATGGATTACAGAAGCACAGACCACAAATTTTGTTTGCATTGTAGAAAGTGATACACAGACATAATAGTTTATTGATATATAGGGATAACAATAGACATAATAGTTTTTGTCTATCAATGCACAAATTTATCATTGGATTTTTATACATGGACATAATAGTTTTCGTCTATCATGACAAAAAGTATAAAAAATCGTAGTTCTGTGAAATTTTAAATACAATTGTCTTAAAAATTGTTTAAAACCATAAATTGATCTATTCAATTTATAAACTCTATCTTCGTGGCCTTTAATGACAATTTTTTTTACTATACCATATAAATTTTTTCCTCAATTTATCTATTGAGAAAGACAGTTTTCATATCTATATGATATAATTCTAAATCCAAATCGGCCGAATTGCCAACAATAGGTGAATGGAGATAAATCTCACTACCGGGAAAAAAGTTCTACATAATCAACATCCTCTTGTTGAGAGTAACATTTTGCCACTAGTCGAGTCTTATATCTCTCAATAATTATATCTGCCTATACTTTATTTTGAGAACCCATTTGTTCCCGATAACATTGCACCCTTGTAGAAGTTCAACCAATTTGCAGACATGGTTGGACCTCATTGACTCCAATTTTTCTTCCATTACCATTTTCTATTCAACCTTGATAGAATAAGATAGAATTTCATTTATATTTTTAGACTCTTTTTCGTCTTCTGAAGAAACAATAAATACATGTCCTTTAATCTCAAAATAACAGTTGAGCACCATTTTCCTAGACTTGTCCAAGTTGGTAACTCAATTATATCACTGGAGTTCAAATCCCTCCCATTAAGATCACTAACTAACTTAATTTCTCGTAATTTCAAATATCCACTACGGACAGAGCCATCATCTAAATTAACTAATTCAAACAAAAACTATATATCTTTTACTTTACCACTGTTAAGAAATTTATTCTCCAGAAATATGACTTTTCGTAATCCAACTTGTGCTACGGTACTATTTTCTCGCTCACCAATGAATATATAACCTTTAGACTAGTCTGAATAACTATGAAGATACACTTTCTTTCATGAGAACCCAATTTTCTAAATTTATTGGAAAAATCTTAAATACAGACAGCTGATTCCCAAGATCTGAGTTCACTCAGACACAGCTTTCAACCGGTTCAAATTTTATATGGTGTCTTTAATACTGATTTTGAAGGCAATCTTTTCAAAATATAGACTATAGTCAATAAAGCATCTAGCATCTCCTCAAAAGGAAATGACCAAGTTAGCTTGCGTCATTATAGATCTTGTCATATCTAATAATATCTTATTTCTTCTCTCTACAATATCATTCTGTTGAGGTGTATAAGAAATAGTCAATCTATGATTATGACTCTTTCATTACAAAAATTTTTAAATTGATCTTATAGATATTCACGCTCCCTATCTATTCTCATAGCCTTTATTATCCTGTTTATTTAATTCTCAATCTCATTCATAAAACGTCTAAAGCACTCAAGTGTTCACACTTATGAGAAATCAAATAGACATGGTCAAAACACTTGAAATCATCTATAAACGTAATGAAATATGAAATTCCATGTCTAGCCTTCACATTCATTTGACCATGAATATCGAATGGACTAATTGCAAAAGAAATTCAGCCATATAACCTTTTCAAATGTTTTTCTCATCATTTTACCAATAAAACAATATTTACACACTGACAAATCGACTTTTATGAGCGAACTCAATAGTCCTGCCTTTACTAGTCGATTCATCTTGTCTTACCTTATGTGACCAAGTCTAGTATGTCATGTCACATCATCAACATTTGCAATACCAGATAAACAAACATTTAACGAAAGATAATAGTTAATTATAATAGTTAAATATTCGTTTGTCACATTGCATAACCATAAAACTATTTATAAGTTGTGCAAAACCAAAGTACATGTCATTCAAATATAAATCAATCTTGTCTATCTGAAAGTTCATAACATAGCCAAATTTAAAAGAATAACTACAAATATTTGATTCTGTCGACTTTCTGGTACGTAAAGAGTATTATGTAGAATAAGAGTTCGTTCACTTTGTAACTTCAATTTGTAAGTGTCAACTCCTCTAATCTCAACTCTTGTACTATTCTACACATAGATCTACCTCATATCAGAAGGCACTCGATGAAGATCCACAAATACCTCTTGGTTTGTTCTTATATCCAGAGTTATTCAGGTGCTTCCACTTGTCAGAAAGGGATCAAATGAAGATTTGAACTCGTTGTTCTTCGGATAGGACATGACCAACTGACTATGACTCTCTAATCATGTTATACATGATCCTTAAATATTGTTTGATACTGTGATCACTTCACCTATTATTGGTATCTTGTCTAAGATGAGTCACACTAATACCTCCATCCTTTTTGTAAGAACTACATAGAGGGGGTGAATTGGTTTGAAACTTTTTCAAATTTTTGGAAGATTATAACTTGATAAATAGAGAGAAAAGGAAGAACTGACACAAGCTATTTATAATGGTTCCACTATCTCGGTGTACGTCTACTCTGAGGCTCCACTCGGAATTTTCAATCCACTATTTGATCCCCAAATAGTATAACTAACTAGGTTTCCTCGGTTCTAGTTACACTTTTACAAGTGTTGCTCCTGAACACTCACAATATACTTCTCAACTCTAGCAAACCCTAACTTGTTTCTCACAGATAATCAAATCCCAAACCAAGAAGACCCTTTCTTCTTGATCTCTTATAAGTTTATAAAATAAAAGGAATTACATACTTGAGCCTTGATGCTCAAATATAGACTTTACAGCCCAGAAATTAAATACAACACTTAAACGTGAATAGCAAAAGATCGAGCTTCAGATGTGAGCAATGAATGCGCCAAAAGAACTATTTGATCTTCAATGCTTGTTGTATTTATAGCCATTCCAAGTGTCTTGACCGTTGTAACTCATTTAATGTGAGAACTAGCTGTTTGGAGGTTGTTAAGGCTCATTAAATGCTTGAAATGCTTTTCTAAAAACTAGCTGTTACTCACGTGATGTTGACTATTCTTTTGAGTTTTGCTTTTGATGTCTTTTGTGTGAGTCAACTGGCATTACCTCTTTAGTCGACTGCCTCTTGCCTTTGTGTTGCAATTTGAGCTTGCATAGTACTGAGGATCGACACTCTGCACTTCAAGAATTGGAACTTCTTTCCATACTTAGCTATTTTTCCTTGAGCACCTTGAGAGAGTCGACTACCTTTCTCAAGCAAGTCGACTACTTCAATTGCTTTGGTCAAACTTTGAGCTTGAATAGTGCTGGGAATCGATACTCTTTAGTGCAAGGATCAATACTCAACTTTTATGGTATGTGGTAGTTGACTCCAATTTGATGAGTCGATTAGGTACCTGAACATGCTTGAGTGTGTGTACTTTATGCATATGCAAGATGGCTCAGTGCGTAGCTCAATGCTTTCTTGGTCAGTTCCCTCATTTATTTAGTTATAATCATTTAAGTAGATATTACATGTAAATAAGAAAATATCTCCCATTTGGATATAATAAAAAATGTTTCAAAACCTAATTCTTTTAGTATAAAAAGTCAACTCCCTCTTCAAATAACAAAGTTTCGATTCTGATTTTTGGCTTTTCGAAATGTTAATGACTTAGAAAAATTTGAAAAAAATAGGTTTTAATCTAATTGATACATGAGAAACAAATACAGTAATTTTTTTATGCTCGTTTTCTTGATATTTTAAGTACTTATATTTTCGAGTATTTAGTCTCCGACGGATTAGTCAAATCTGAGTTTTTAACATTTTAAAGTGTCTTATGACATTATGCACGAGGGTTGCTCATATCCTTATACTTGTGAAGTGTTCTGTGTAGAGCAAGTTTTATGCAAGTCGACTACTACCTTTTTGAGAGTTGACTTGTCCATGTTTTACACATGGGAGGATCGATCCTTTAACATCAAAGAATCGCTACTTCACCTTTATATTAGAAATTTTTCTAAATCATGATGAGGTGAGTCGACTAGGGTAAAACCATAAATCGACTTAGCTATTTGCCTAATGTGATCATGTGTGCTGTGGCCTAATGCAATAGCTTGTGGCATGTTGCTTATGGCATGTTTATGCTTGTGTCATACTCATGTGATGTTCATGCCATGTTCATGCTATGCTAATGCTAAGTCGATGCAATGCTTATGCTATGTCTATGCAGTGCTCGTGCATTATGAAAGTGCAGTGCCAATGTCATGCCAATGTTATGCTATTGTCATGCCAATGCAAGACATGCGCAATGTGCTCATGGCTCGTCCTCTCTAAGTATGTGAGTCGACTGCCACTCCTATGCAAGTCGACCAGCCTTAATGTTTCATAGGCTAATCGAATTCTTTAGCACTTGTCATCATTTAGGCATATAAATCCAGACATGTGCTTGCTTAGTTTTTCTATGTCCTAAGCTGGTGAGTCGACTTGTTATCCCAAGCAAGTCGACTAATTCCAATATGGTTGAGCAATATAATGCAATGACATGTGTCTTGCATGTGTTGTGGCATGCATTTTGGCATGATGTGTGTGCCACGGCCTATATGTTATGTGTAATGCCATGTACTTAGTGAGCTAACATATGTATGGCGAAACTTGTAAGTATAAGTCGATTTTGATCTTTAGGTGGTCGACTATGATGTGTCATATTCTCATTTTAACTATTATTATTCGACCATTATTATTTAAAATTTGATCATTGTAGCTAGGCTAATTATGTAAGTTAACTAGTTAAATTAGTTAGTTAACTAGTGCACTGTATCAGACTTGACTTAGGCTTCTATGAACTAGGAAAGTCGACTGTGTGTCTGCTGTGAAATGTCTACAAGTTTTGTATCAAGTCTAAACCACTTCTAACTTCACTTAATTCAATCTTTCATTAGTCCAACACATTCTTTTCATCACAATACACATTAAACTCATCTTTTTGCTCATCATTAAAACTCATTTTGTCAACATTTTCCCCTGATGTACACCTAGTGTCATGAGCCGTCACATATTGTTCATACTCGGGTATCAAGTCGTCATCAATTACAAAGTTTATTAGGATTGTTTGAGCAGAGGAATCTATCATTTTTCATGTCTGGTAAGCATCTTGATCTCTCCTATATTAAGTAGTATTGCCTACATCTGGGTTTTGCACGACATGGTTGATACTTTTTGAGACATCTTATTCTTCCAGCACATAGCAAATTTTACAGTGCCAAAATGTCATGATTGATGCCATTCTATTTGTCACCTTTATTCAACTCTGCAATAATAGATTTTGATACTATATTTTAAGGGTTTTTTTTTTTTAAAAAAAAAAAAGGTGGACAAAAGTACTAATGCTCATATTATATACATAATTTTATATTTCAAAATTAACATTCATGACAGGTCAAAGAATCGAAAGTTTACTAAATTCCTGATCATCATCTATGATCCTAATATATCACCATCACAAATTTAATTTAAAACTACAAAATTCAATAAATTTTAAATGAGAATTACTCAAATTATTCTAACAAAAAACCTCTCACTTAAATACACTATATTATAATTTTGGATGAAAATTATTTAAATTCTACTAATCTAAAATTTCTATTTAATGGACTCTAGTTTCCTTTTGCATATATGATCATATGGAAAATAACAAATATTGTTAATTATATTCTCAATAGAAACTTTATATTAAAATTTTAAAAATTTCTCTAATACATGATCATGGCTCAAACAAACAACCATAGTGCACAAAAGAAAATATACAAATTTATTATTTCAATTCAAGACATGTCCATTTGAGTAATCATATTTACCATTCATTTGGGTCGCATAGTCTATCACTAGGAGCTCTTTATAGCACATGGGTTAAAACTATTTGTATTTTGGGATAACCTTTTATTTATTTGGATTTCTAGATTTTTGACTCTCAATATTTTTATTAATATTGATTTCACATCGTCAGGAATCATACTTCGTTCTTGGCAATCAATTCATTTGGGAATTTCTAAGTATATATACATCGTCCTCCAAAATGAATGGTCCAAATCAAAAAATTCCAAACGTTTTTCTTCCATGATCTCTAAATGATCCGATCAAGTATGAGATAGATCCATCTTATAAGTCAACATTTGACCCAATTTCATCACACGCTCTAGACTTCTTAATGTTCTTGCTCTCTGTTGGAGAGCTTTATGAGTGTATTTGATCCGCACCATTTCCTTGGAAAATGGAAACAATATTAGGTTGCGCATGTGGCCAACCATAATATTATACTAGAAAATCAAAAATATTAATTTCAAATAATATGTTTAATTTCATGTTAAACAAAACAAAATTTACATATATAAAAAAAGATTATAAAATTAAAAGAGTGTAAATAATTTACACTTAAGTAGTCAATAGCAAGGAAATAATTTTCCAACTCATAAAAAAAAATTCAAAATTTTACAAACTGAAATATGATTTTTCTATAATTTTCTAACAATTTATTGATTTAAAAATCAATAAAAAAATATTTTCCAACTCTGAAAAATAAATTAAAATAACAATAAATCAAAATAAATAAATAATTTACACTTGAGTAGTCAATAGTAAGGAAATAATTTTTCAACCCATAAAAAAAATTTCAAAATTTTACGAACTAAAATATGATTTTTCTATAATTTTCTAACAATTTATTGATTTAAAAATCAATAAAAAAATATTTTCCAACTCCGAAAAATAAATTAAAATAAAAATAAATCAAAATAAATAAAAAATTTATTTCGGTGAAAATTCCAACAAAAAAGGGCACCGCACGTGCCTCCACACGCCGCCGGGAGGGGTTGTCCAATTTGGACATGCGTCCACGCTTCTTAGTCGGTGTGTGCATGCCATGCACCGCCTTCCCGACAGCACCTGATTCTGAAATTTTAGCTAACCTCTATTTTGGATATTTTTGAATTCAATAGTGGCCTCAATTTTCAGATCGAGCACCTCGAACCTTGGGAGTGGGTTTTAAGCACCTCCACCGAGAGCGGAGAAGGCTCTTTAGTACTGTTCATCTTTTTCCTAATTTTCTCATTTTTTGTAACTCGACCCCATTTTAAAAATGTCATATTTTTCTCAATTTTTAATTATTTTTCTTGTCCTTTATATAGTTGAAAAGCATTTTTCATAAAAAAATCTAACTGTATAAAAGTTAAATCACAAAATACAATATCCTAAAAGATATAAGTACATAAACTTTCATATATACTTTGAAATATCTCATAATGTACTCAACGCATGCATACCAAATTTTACAGATTTAATTCTCATATAATAAGTATGCTATTGTGTAAAATTGAGCACATTTTCTTAAGTATATTTCGAGTTGTCATTAACGAACCTTAAACATTATTCACGACATTTTGATTTTTAAGACCCAGAAAAGGCAGGACACACCCATGCATGGCTCTAATACCAATGTTGGTTTTAAAACATACCAACAAATAAAATTCTTATTTATAAAATTCTCAAATCTAAATTAAATTAAAATCACTTATCTCTTTCGACGATTGGTTATTCTAGGTATGGAAGAGTATCACGTAAATTGGATCATCTTCTCAGTTCACAAGCCAAATGCCTTTTAATAAAAAATTGACAAATATTCTCCAAGCCCTTTCTCTCTCTATCTTTATGTGCAAATAATCTCTCTTCCACTCTTACTTACATACTCCAAAGAATGCACACACTTCCCTTCTCAATTCTCATTTTTTACATATCTTCAATATGTGGGGATTTGGGAAGGTTACAAAGAGAGGGAGTGTAAAGGATATGGGAAGTTGGGGTGGTTTCCAAATACAACCACTCCTATCTATCTCTCATATTGAAAGTTAAATTTAAAAGGAGTTTGGGTTGGGTCTACCCTCATGGGCGGACAATATCCATTTTTCAATGATTATTATTTTGGTTTTCATCTATCGGTATCTAGATTTCACTTGATTAATTCTTTTCGAGCACTGTAGGGTCTATATGAGGTTGGCTATTCCAAATCTCATTTCTCCATTTCTATGAGTCGAACTCAAGATCTATATTTAAGAGAGTGCAGCATTCTATCGTTTGATGTGGGAGTTTGGTAGCCTTGTTATTTTAATCATATATGTCAAAATACCAAACTTAAACAAAAGTTAAATATATTGTGTTAAAATTTTAAAGAGCCCTTATAACTCGATCGAAGGATCAGGGTTCTTATTTGATCGTCGGGGGGGATTTTAAAAGATAAGAGTTTTTCATAATATATAATTTTAATTTTACAGATCTCTTCTTAAATAAAAAACAAAACAAAACAAAACATTACAGATCGATTTGTAAAGGTAAGGCAACATAAAGAAGTTCTTGGATTGGATTCTAAAATAGTAAATAAGGGATAACTTAGGTGATCATAGTTTGGTTCTAATTGGAGTGATAAAGCTCCATAGGAAGAGAATGTGTGAAGTTT
The DNA here is from genome assembly GCA_037126225.1 of Dillenia turbinata. Classification (NCBI taxonomy): domain Eukaryota; kingdom Viridiplantae; phylum Streptophyta; class Magnoliopsida; order Dilleniales; family Dilleniaceae; genus Dillenia; species Dillenia turbinata. Next base: position 18,461,262 of record JBAMMX010000003.1, read on the forward strand.
GTGGTTAAAGGAAAGGGAAGAAAAAATTGATAGTAGGATAAGGAGAAAAGGAGGAAGAGATTATAGCGTTAAAGAGGAGTTGGTGGCCATAAGGTTGGATGTGTTTATGGGGCTCTAATACCTTACAAGAGGATAAGATAATCTTTCACATGCCTTAATGATGGAGCAACACAATACATTCATAGAGTAACTAGTCGAGGAAGATATAATTGGTTACTAATAAAGGATAGATACCAAAGGAGTATGGCCCAAAAACCTATTACCGTAGGGTTTGAAATCCTCCAAACCCGTGGACCAATAGATAAAACATACCAAAACATGTTATCAATAAGGGATATATCTCCTTGACGGGTAGACATGACCCACTCTCTCAGTACCTATCAATCAAATCCCTCTTGGTAGCTAGCTGATCGATTCCAGTACCCCTCGGTGTTTGGTATTATTATTTGATCAGTTAAGGTAATATTCATTTTTCCTTGAATCGTGGAAACAACATCTTGTAATTAGTAAACTCTAATCGATAAGAAAATGAATCCCTTGACAACTAAAACCTTTTTTTGACTGAAGGATTCTAAATCTCTTGAAAATCTTTTATTGAAGATCCCGTGATCTTGGGACACTTTTATATGGAAACTAGGGTTTTAACACTCCGAAAGCACACGAGAATCATATAGCCAACCTATATATATATGTCATAAGATCATCGGCCAAGTATGTTCTCTCAACTCAACACTTAACACACAAAGGCATTACGAATCTCCCTTTCTCTTTCAGTCTGTTTTTATTCTTGAAAACTGCTCTCTGATTTGAGTGTCGGAGTCTCTTCCGTTAGAGCACCCTCCAGTAGTTTTTTACAATTTCGTTAGCCAGACAGTCCAACACCACTCACCTTATTCGAGTAAACAAAGCCATTATTAATGGAGTAAACCACATCCAACAGATTGACGTCATATGTGGGAATAGACTAGAAAAAAATTATTCTACGCTCCATTTTACCAAAGATAATGCCTCTTAAGAGAAAAATTAGAACCACTTCTAAAGCTACGTCTACGATGGAAGGGCACACTGCCATCCTGACAAACACTATCCAACCTGCAATGCGAACGACCATGCAGGGGTCCTACTACTGTCAACAAACCTGAGACCTAACCACTGGTCGTCCAACAAAATCAACCGATTCCATCCCTTGCTCCAGCCTCTCCAGAAAGGGCCATTCGATCCCAAATGGAAAGACTTGAATCTAAGTTGCAGGGCATGAGCAAGCAATTGGAGACGCACCCTCAGACCAGAAGCATAATCCTCCTCTCACCGGTCGGGTCACATGCGTTCATGAAGCTTAGAGCCTAGTGCCCACCGAGAACCGTCGAAAACTTCCAGACATGACCTTGATGATCTAAGAAAACAGGTCGATGAACTTGTAGCAAACGAATTGAGATGTGCTAATGTGAGAAAAGACAAACTCGCTCAATATGCTACTGGTCTCTCACCATTTGACTCTTAGGTTTCTACAGGACCGATACCTTTTTGACGTACTTCTATCCCCTATGGAAAGGTACGATCGCACTATCAATCCTGGGATCATGTGGCTTATTTCATGACTGTGATGATCTCGAAAGACATATCAGATGCAGCTATGTGTAAGCACTTCCTTACAACTTTAAAGGGTAACGTGCTGACATGGTTTAACTTATTTCCTCCGTTTAGCATCAAGAGTTTCTCTCAATTTCGATAATAGTTTGAGACCTATTTTGTGATTAGCAATGGGCAAAAAGAAGTCCACATCTCTCCTCTCACTATGATAGAGGGACGACGAGCCGTTAAGGGACTTCCTCAACAAATTCAAAACTAAGATGATGAAGGTCTCAGGCTTAAACCATCTTATCACATTGGCAGCACTTCTTACTGGGTTGAGGCTATCAGGAATGAAAATATCCATAACGAAAAACCCTCATCCACCATTCAAGAGTTCTATATCATGCGAAAAAGTATATCACTATGGAGGATACTGAAGTATTCGACAAATGGCAAAATTGACCAATTCGGATTGAGCACAGTCGATAACCTTGACAACCCTCACCTAAGAGAGGCCGACAAGGACCCCTACAATAAAGGAGGTTCACTAGCTATACTATCCTAGATGAAGTGTTGAGCCACGTTTTACTTCAAATTAGGAACAAGCCCTATGTCAGGTGGTCCCTTCGCTCCATAGAAGATGACTCCAAGAAGGACAAAACCCAGTTCTGCCACTTTCACCAAGATTATAGCCATCTGACGGACGAATGTAGGAAGCTAAAGGATGAACTTGAGTTTCTTGTTTGAAATGGTCAACTCCAAAGGTTTAAAAGTGTAGAGAAAGAAGGTCTCCCTCCTCAAGGCCCACATGCTGCAAGGCGTGAGAATGAACAAGACAAGCAGCCGGTTTTAGGGGGTGCCCGCAACCAACCAAATGGGGTAATTCTGCAAGTGCAGAATGAATACGATCCCTCGAAACCTTACCTTCCGACTTGCATCCTAATGGTGTTGCATCAATACAACTAAGAGTATATGTAATGGAACGAAACAGGGCAAACGGTGGCCCCAATCTTTTAAAGGACCAAGCCATCCAATTCCACCTCCAAAGAAGTTCTTGCCACCCATGTTGAGAAGTAGTCCAAGAAGAAAAGACCAATGATCGGTTTCAACGATGACGATCTGGTAGGAGTCGATCCGAACTGACACGATTCTCTCGTTATCACCCAAAGATCGGACAATACAAAATGAGGAGAATCTTTATAGATCACGCGACTGACTGTAACCTTCTCTATTGGAATGCTTTTCAGCAGATGAGCTTTAATCAAGCGCACCTATAACCTCATGCCAGGCCAATCAAGAGACTCTGAATGGATATACTAGGAAGGTACTATTTCACTCCCGATCATCCTTGGGACTCCACCTGACCATGCAATGGTTATAGTAATGTTTAGCATAATCAAGTTGCCTTTGTTTTATAATGTCATCCTATGCTGACCAGGCTTGAATGCTTTGGAAGTGTTATCAAATACGAAACATATGAAGGTTAAATTCAAAATCTCTGTCGACATTGGAACTCTGCCCTATGATCCAGAAACCTCAATACACCTTCTTAAGTAATCTCAAACTTCTTTTTACTATGTTTACGACCCTAGGTCACTCACTAGACACTTCATGACACCTAGTCTTATTATTTGTTTTGCTAATTTGCATTATGGTTACCTCTCTTGCAACACTTTGCTTTATTATTATCCTTCTACAATAAATTGATCATATCGAATGCATGTGACCAAACCCCGCTCTCTCTCTTTGAATAAATATGCCGTCAACAAGGGATGTATCTCCCTAAAGGGTAGGTATGACCCACTCTTTCGAATAAACATGCCATCAATAAGGGATATATCACTCTAACGGGTAGTCATGGCCCATTCTCTCGACTGAATAAACGTGCCTTCAACAAGGGAAGTATCTCCTCGATGGGTAGATATGGCCCACTCTCTCAACCGAACGAATGATGGAAGGGCTCTAGACTCTAAGTTAGCTTGGGATGTATTAGCAACAACATGCTCGTTCGCTACTTTAAGAGGAGCCTTGCCACAAAACAAGTACATAGTACCCGTCAACCCTACCTAGCGGATAATCTCCATAACGCACTACAGCCTCTAGGACAGCCTATGTCGGGCACATGTATGTTGATCGATAGTCTTTGCAATAGTCCCTCCCAGCTTGACTATCATTTGCTTAGTAGCCTAAAGGGACTGCCCGCGCACTTCGGCCAGCCTCTCCATAGCCTGCAGAAGTGTCTCGTGCACCCTAAACTCTACCTCCAATTCTTCGCACCTCTTGGGGACCACTTCACACCGCTGGAGTGCCGTGTTTAGGTTAGTTTTCAGACCCTCCATCTCCTCCTTTTTGGCATTCAAAGTGGCCGTCGATTCTTTTTTCTCCTCAATCTCCCTCTCCCTTTAAGAAAAAGCATCTTGCAACTGAGAAATCTCGACGCCTATCTAGTCTGCTCGGTGTTTCAGATGATCAATCGTTTATTCTCTCCTCAGCCTTTGAAACTTCGCCAAAATGATGGTCTGCATGAAACGAAAAAGGTCATATATGAGAACCAAAAGTATAGACAAATTACCTTCTGATGCAATCATATCGTAAGTCCTAAGGGCATGATGGCCTTGTTGCCCTACTCGAGAGACAGCTTTTTCAGCTCCAGCTCTGAATGATAAAAATCCACCCGATCAGCTATCCTCCTAGTCTCACTATTATCAACATAACTGTACCGGCGATCACCTGCATTGATCGCCATGGTACCCTTTTCCCTCTATCCTTTACGACCATTGTAGGACCAAATAAGAATGATGGGAGAAGAGCAGTCCCCAAAGCACCTTTCACTTGCCCTTCTTCGGTGTTAAAGGAACAGTAGAAGATGGCCCCGCATCGAGCTCCTTGGTCGACCCTAGAGGGATACTTTCAGGGTCTTTGGTAACTTGTCCCTCTATCTCCTCCCCTTCTTCTTTAGGGTCCTCGGGGACACGATCCTCGACCTCCTCCTCTCCTTCTTCCTCTCTCTCTCTTCGACACTCGTACTGTCTGTCTCAACACTTTCCGATCACTCTACCTAAACCTCCCCACCCTCTCAAATCTCGGACGCATAATATTCGACCTTGACAGCCCTTGATGCACCTAGGGAGCCCTGTCCCCTATTCTCTCTTACAACCTCACCCAATAAGTTTGATAGTCGATCTCTCCCGCATCAAATGTGCTCTCCGCTTTTGGCACCTCCCTCTTCGACCCAGGCCTCATATGCTTGTCAATAGTTATCTCCTTAAAGTCTTTTTCCTCCAGAGAAGCGAGAATATCTACAAACTTCTTGTTCTTTTTCTCTATTAAGAGGGGCCTTTCGATTTTTTTCTTCTCTCCCAATAATAAGCTAGCCAGTGCCAGCATCTCATCATCATGAAAGGCCTCAACCAAAATGCATCTTTTCTTGGCATTGCAAAGACCACCGACTAAACTGATGAATAGCAAATGGTGAGAAGGCTGAGGGGTCCTTAATCCAAGAAGTGGTTCCTCGTCAACCTTTGGTAGTGTGAGCATTAAATCCCTATTCAAGAACTCCATGAAGAAGTATTTATACATCCAACCTTTGACAATAGTCTCTTTATAGAAGAATTTCCAATTAGATTCCGGCGTGGTCTGTAGGTAAAACCATCCTTTTGTAGAACCCCCATGAGCACATCTCTACAGAGAGAACACAAATGCCAAGACTTTGAAGTCAAACCGGAGATGGTAGAAACTCATTAATGATATCACGACTATTACCAAGCGTCAAGCACTAGGAATTAACATTGTTAGAAAAATGTTCCAATGGAGTAGAACTTGGTTAATAGCGCCCATATATGACACCTTTAAACAGTATTTGACATACTATTTATACATCAGAACTCGGTCTTCCAGTGCCTTGTTAGCCCTATCTTCATCAGTAGCCGACCAAAGGACGTAATCATCCCCTAACAACATGTCATTCTGGACACTGCGCAATTCGTCCTCCGTCATGGTACTACTAATGTCGTTGATGATTGAACATGCGATAATGAGCTATTAGCCATTTCCGATCTATTTTTTCTCTGAGTATTGCTTGCAAATTTTAAAGAGTTTACGCTTATAAGTGTGAGTTGTCTCTCTGTGCAAAAATTGAAACTATTGAAAAGAAAACACGATAGTGCATGAATTAATCAAATACCACACCTTATAAAGTGTGTTGGAGATGATACATGAGAATCGAAGCAGTACATGCCACATTTAATATTCCATACTAATATATTTTTGAATTCTTATCCATTTAATACTACTTCTGAAACCCTTCCTACGAAATGACACCAGGAGTCGAAGACAAGTAATGAAGCATGGCCCAAAAGTCCATTATTGCAATGTTTAAAATCCTCCAAGTCTGTGGACCAATAGGTAAAATATACCAAAATGTGTCGTTTAATATAGGATATATCTCCCCGATAAGTAGACATGGACCATTCTCTCGACATCTATCAATCAGATCCCTCTCGATAGCCAGCTGATCGGTTCCAACACCCCTCGGTATTCGATATTGTTTATTTGACCGACTAAGGTGATATTCATTTTTTTCTTGAATTGCGGAAACAACATCCCGTAATTATCAAGAAGATTTTGAACTTTGATTCATAAGAAAAGGAATCTCTTGACAATTAGAACTTTCTTTGATTGGAAGGATTCTAAATCTCTTAAAAATCTTTCGTTAAGGATCCTGTGATCTCGGGACATTTTCATATAAAAATTAGGATTTCACACCTCGAAAACATACGAGCCTTATACAGGCAACCTATATATATATACGCCATAAGATTATTGGTTAGGTATATTCTCTCAACTCGACATTTATCACACAAAGACATTACAAAACTCCTTCTCTCTTTCAATTTGTTTCTACTCTCGAAAATCGTTTTTTCACTTAAGCGTCGGAGTCTCACCCACCAGAACACCCTCTGATAGTTTTTTTCAGGTTTTGTCATCTAGACAATCTAATGACTACTCATCTTATTCGAGTCAACAGAGTCATTATCTATAGAGTAAAACCTATCTCTAATGATACAACAATAACAAACTATACCTTAATCCCAAATTTTGGGTTCGGCCACAAAAGACAAATATCAGAAAAATAATAAAAATAGAAAAATAAAATAAAAAACAAAAAAATAAAAATAAAAATAAATAAAGAATAAAAGAATAAAAGTAAAAGTAAAATATTAATTTAATTGGTACGAATTCTTTTATGTCACTCATTTCTATTGAAAACTATTTTCTCAATTAAACCCCTAACTATCAAGTCTTTACGAATAATTTATATCCAAATTTTTAGCGATTTATTTTTACGTTTTACTAAATCTCCTATGTTTAAATTCTTGATCCTCCTAAAACATACCTCTAACAGATACATTTGCATAATGATCAAAGATAAGGGTATTCAAATACAAACATGAATAAAGAGGTCTAATCTAATTGTTTATCCATTACAATAACATTTATTCAAAATATGATATATGAAAATATTATTAAATTTTGTTAAAATGTTATCTAATATCTAAGATAAGACCGGTGATAATCTTGTGATACAACTTCTTTTCCTTTTTTTAAATTACTTTGATTAGAGTTCATGAGTTTCCTTCAATGTCCAACAACTAAACTATCAATTTTGATGCTATCACATAAACACCTTGCCACAATAATAAAACTAATATTTTTATTAAATCTGACTAATTTAAAGTTTTGCGCATGATACACTATAAGAAACATGGGTATCAGCGACAGAAATATCCATCGCTGATACTTAAATTTCCATCGGTAAAAGTATTGGCGACGAAAAATTAGCGACGGAATTTTCCATCACTGAAAGTCATCTCCCTAATTTACCGACCGAAATTTTTCGTCGTTAAGAAAATCCATCGCTAATCCGTCGTTAATTAGCGACAGAAATATTTCTGTCGTTAATAATCGTCGGATAATTTTTTATTTTTTTAATTATTCCTAAATTATTAGAAACGGAAATAATAATACGTCGCTAATTTAATTTTTAATTTTTTTTAATTATTCCTGATTTACCGACAGAATATTTTCATCGTTGAACTGAGAACTGAGCAAAAACCAAGTGTACGTGCTCGAGAGACCGACCCACCTCCCACACAAGCACCTGTCCTGGGTCCGGCCCGCCCGCCCACTGTTTCGATCCCGACCCAGATGCCTGCTTTTAATTTGTTGTAAAACATATTCACACCCAAATTCGAATCTCGAACCTCGGTGTGAGAAAGATATAAGATATCGAGAGTCTTAACTACCATGTCATCATCACTTTGTGTTATTAGTTTATTTGTTTTCTATTTTTATACTTTATTTCTAACTCTCAATATTAAAAATACAATACCATAAATTAAAAAAATATAAAATTCTATTTAATAAAAACATTAAATTATATTTAAAAAATATAAAATTATATTTAATAAAAACATAAAATTATATTTAATAAAAATACAAAATTATATTTAATAAAAACAAAAAATTATATTTAATAAAAACACAAAATAATATTTAATAAAAAAAAATTATATTTAATAAAAATATAAAATTATATTTAATAAAAACATAAAATTATATTTAATAAAAACATAAAATAATTAAAAAACAAAAGAAAAAAAACCAGAAAAAAGAATAAGGGCAGTTCCACAGCGACACATGCACGGTCGAACTGCCCTCCTTTTTTATTTTTTTTATTTTGTATTTTTATTTTTTTATTTTTTTATTTATTTTTTATTTTTTTATGATAATTGTAAGTTTAGTTTAGGATAATTAATAGTAATATAATGGTAGTGATAAAAACACAAAAAATAAAAAAATAAAAAAACAAAAGAATACAAAATAAAAAATACAAAATAATTAAAAGCAAAAAAAATAAAAAGGGCAGTTGTACCGCATACATACACAGTGGAACCTCCTCTATGTTTATTTTTTTTTTGTTTATTTTTTTAATTTTTTTAATTATTTTAAACTAATAAAAAAGATAAAAGAATAAAAAATAAATAAAATAGAATAAAATAAATGAAAAACAAAATAAATAAAAAATAAAAAATAAGAAAACAAAATAAAAAAAATTAAAAATAGGAGGGCGATGGAACCACCCTCCATGTTTTCTTTTTTGTTTTTTTATTTTATTTTTTTAATTATTTTAAACTAATAAAAAAATAGTTAAAAGAATAAAAATGATAAAAAAATAAATAATAAATAAAATACAATAAAATGAATAAAAAACAAAATAAAAAAAAATTCAAAAATAGGAGGGCGGTGGAACCGCCTTCCATGCTTTTTTTTGTTTTTTTATATTTTTTTAATTATTTTAAATTAATAAAAAAAGGGTTAAAAGAATAAAAATGATAAAAGAACAAATAATAAATAAAATACAATAAAATGAATAAAAAATAAAATAAATAAATAAAAATAAATAAATAAATAGGAGGGCTGTGAAACTGCGCTCTATGCTTATTTTTTTGTTTTATTTTTTTAATTATTTTAAACTAATAAAAAATGGGTTAAAAGAATAAAAAATGAATAAAATACAATAAAATGAATAAAAAATAAAATAAAAAAAAGAAAAAAATAAAAAATAGGAGGGCGGTGGAACCGCCGTCCATGTTTATTTTTTTTGGTTTTATTTTTTTAATTATTTTAAACTAATAAAAAAAAGGTTAAAAGAATAAAAATGATAAAAGAATAAAAAATAAAATAAAATAAAATAAAATGAATGAAAAACAAAATAAAAAAAATAAAAATAAAGAAAATAAAAAAATTCAAAAATAGGAGGACGGTGGAACCGCCCTCCATGCTTTTTTTTATTTTTTTAATTATTTTAAACTAATAAAGAAGGATTAAAAGATTAAAAATGATAAAAAAAATAAAAAATAAAAAATATAATAAAATGTATAAAAAACAAAATAAAAAAATAAAAAGAGAAAATAAAAATAATTCAAAAATAGGAGGGTGGTGGAACCACCTCTATGTTTATTCTTTTTTTGTTTTTTTGTTTCTTTTGTATTTTTAATTATTTTGTGTTTTTATTATTTTGTTATTTTATTATTTTGTTTTATTCTTTTTTTTATTCTTTTTTTGTGTTTTTATTACTACCATTAATTACCCTAAACTCCTAATTTATATTTTTAGTTATCATTTTTATTTATCGTAATTTATAATAACAATTTTTTTTTTTTAATGTAACAAAAGAGAAATGAAAAAAAAGAATATAAAATGATATTTTACATATGTAAGGTATAAGAGCCGAACGACGGAGTAGCGACGGAATTATTTTCGAAGGATTTTTTCTTCGCTAATATGTCTAAATTTTTTTTTTCAATTTTTAGCGACGGAGATCCGACGGAAATATTTCTGTTGCTAAAATTAACAGCGGATTACCGTTGGAAATATTTCCGTTTCTAAAATTAGCGACGGATTTTTTCTGACGGATTTTTCCATCGCTAATTTTATTGCTAAATTATCCGTTGTTAATTCGTTTGAATTCTGTTGCTAATTATCCGTCGTTAATTTTTGTCGTTGAAAGTGGGTTTTCTGGTAGTGATATATAAATATAATAACTTTTTTGCGCATGATTAGTAAATATAATAACTTTTTATCTTAACAGCTAACTTTATAATAAAAGTTCTCTCCTAATATGTTATCAAAGTGAAATTAAAGTCCGAAAGCCATATTAAGCGCTAGTTTGTGGCTCATTCTGATATATATCGAGTTAGTCATTTATGGATGCAAGATATTATATCCCACAGAAACCCTATTTTAGCTATTAGTTTTTAAAATATGATTCAAGTTCTCTTTTAATAATCATAATTGATTATTTTTTTTTATTACAATAGGAATCAAATCCCGAATCATAGAGTAGGAGAAGAGGGGTTGATACCATTGGACTGTCTCTCGGGGACATCATAATTGACTATTTTAACATGTAATAACTTACCCCCTTTGATAGATTGCATTTTGTGCACACTTTAGTATATATTTCAATTATATTTTAACTCATTTCCGTGCTATTTTTTTGTTTAAGGCTCTCATATTTTGTTTGATTGTCCTTTTGCAGGATGAACAAGAACGCAGGAAATGAAGAAATGTAGATCCCTCCATGGTATAGTGAGGCGATGTTGTGGCACAAAAACTTCCGATGGATTGCACTCTTTTTTTTTTAATGTTCTAAACTTGGTATACTGTTTAGTATTTGAAATTTCGTTTTAATTAATTTAAATCGATCCACTGTTGGGTTTTCATTCGAAAATGACTCTTTTAATATCGTTTTTATCACTATTACAATTCGAACTCAAACATTTAGTATAAGGTTTTAGTGTCTTTTTCACTGAATCAACGAAATGTTGGTATTGTACTCTTTCTCTCTTCTCTTTTATTTCCTGCCTTTTTCATCATGACCGGCTAGATTCTTGACTAGGCTTTTGATGGAAACCCTGGTGCTTTTCCTTGGTTGATGAACTTATTTGAAATATCTTGTGTGATTGTGACTTCTAAAGCCATTGATTGTTGATTTGTGTGCTTTATATGAATAATATTGAAGTTGTGTATCATATTTATCTTAATAGATTAATTGCTCCATATTGGTAAAAAAAAAAAAAAAAAAATCATTGATGTTTATAGTTTTAATGATGATGGCGTGACGGTAGTGGCTGTTGGGTGAAATTTGGGATGGATGTATGATTTATGCTTGAAATTGAAGGTGTCATGTCTTGTTGGAATAGTCATGCTATGTGGAGATAAGTCATGACATTAGTTTCAGAATAACATAAACTTTTTGAAGGTAAATTGCATTTGGAATTGCTTACTTTTACTAAGTATCTTAGTTTAGTGTTACTTTAATTGCCTTTTTAGTTCACTTATTCTCTAGTGCGCTCACCTTTTCATGCATGGTTACTCAGAAGACTCTAAGCAAATCAAAGTTTACATGATCCCCAAAAGTACGACAATATTTCTCACATAGTCTATATTGCACTTTATACATTTGCGAGTGAGGTCCTTAAACATTGTACGTAAGATATGTCAATTACTCATTTCTGATACGAAAGGTAAAATTTCCTTTACTGGTGCTAAATAAAAAATGATTACTATTTATTGGGGATGTCATGTATTTTGATTTCAGTTTGTAATTTTTCATTTTTCAGGATGTGGAATGATCATTTTATCCTTTTTATATTTTCAATTTTCCTCTCTTTTTTTCATCTTTTCATCCCTTTTTTCTGTCTCTTTTACTTTTCAATCTCTTATCTAGATCAATTGACATGCATTTTTCTCTTTTCCTGTTATACTCTCTAAATCGATTGTTTTCCACCAGTTTAGTTTCGGTCTCCCAACTTTAACCCATCAAAATGGAGTTCATATTATAATGCTCCGACCTTGGGAAACCCAACTTCCTGACTAATCAATCAATGGGCTAGCCTGACATTCTCTTTTGAAATATAAGTTTTTTTTTTTTTTGATAATCCAAAATGATAAGGATGCGGGGTTCAGGTCACAGTCAAGAGGCCAAGAGCAGACAGGTGGCCATAGGCAAGATTTGGTCTTAATGTCTCGTCAATGTTTGACGTGTGATGAATTCGAATCTTCTGATATCTAATCTAATCCAATAAATTCCCAATGTTAGTGGCACTCTATATCTGGACGGCGCTGGCACTTAGCGCAAACCCACAAACAAACATATCTACACAAGACATAGACTGCTTCCTTTGGCAGTTTTGCTTGGTGGGTGGTATGTCCCATTCCCCCTTTCCGGCTGCTGCTCCTCTGCTCTGTTGGTCCAATTTTCTCCATTAGCTTTGCGCCGAGGTCAACCATAGCTTCCAAAGCGTGCCGGCCCCTTTGCATAACTTTAATTTCTTACTTCTATTTTTTATTTTATTTACAATTTTTTATCTAAAATAATTTTATTGTAAAATATATATATTTATCATTATGTTATTATTATTTTTTTATATAAAAAAGTTCATTTTTCTTTTGTTGCAAACTTTTGCAAGTATGCTCTGTGTTTGGCCCCGTTACTCTCTTTAAATTTTTATGAAGCAATACTGCCCAACATATAAGTATTTAAATGAAACCTCTTGCACTAAAAATATTATTATTATTTTTTTATATATAGCAAAAATTTGACACTATTTAAATATAATCATACGATTCAACCAGATTGGATAAAATGGAGAGATGAATCTGGAGTTTTTTACGATCGCACGATACTATTGCATTTAAAAGGAAAGTTTTATAAAACCGCAATAAGATCTGCATTATTATATAGTATCAAGTATTAGACCATTAAACAACAGTAAAAGTAGAAAATTGCTGCAATTAAAATAAAAATATTCAGATAAATTTGTAGTAAAACTAGAAAAGATAAAATTGGAAATAAAGAAATACAAACTAAATTATGAGTAAATTCAATTATGAATAAAATGTAAAAATATCACTTAAGATGATTTTGATATGTATAATGAAAACCAAAAAAATGTATCAATTAGGAGAATCAAGAGTTTAAATATAGAAAATTTTGTGAAACAACAGAATAGACCGTTAAAAATATGGATACAAGTTATTCGTAAAAATATGATAGTCAAGAGTTTAGTTAGATAAATAACTTTACATAGATATGAATGAATGCATAGGAGAATTCGAATAAGTTAAACAATCTCTTTTGTCATTAATTTTTTTTTTCGTTTCATAGTTTTATCTTTTTTATTTTTATTTTTAAATTTTAACTATATATATAGTGTCATTTTTCTTATATTTTTTTCTCAAATGATCGACTCTAAAATTTAAATTTAAAGTTCAAATTATTATAGTTGTGTATAGAAAATATTCGAATTCAAAATTCTTAAAAATAGTATCAATTAAATTATAATCCATTAAACTAAAAACATTATTTTAACAAGATTGAAAAATACCTTCAATTCCAAATTGACTTTGAAATAAGTTACAACGCACTTCATCGAGGAACCGTATGAAAGCTTCCTATCAACTCTCTCTCTCTCTCACTCTCTCTTCCTTTTTTTTTTTAGGTTAAAGAATTCAAATCTAGCCTTTAAATTGTATGCATGATTCACTTCTTATTTCTTCTCTTTTTAGTCAAAGTCCACGAGATTTATAGCAATAATAACTAATATTTTTGGATGAAACTTTTTGGGATTTTAATTTAATTTAATTTTTTTGTTGTGACTGAAAATAAATTTATACCAAATTTGACTCTCAGGCCTTGAATTTTTACAATAACTTATGAAATGAGATTCCGCATGGTTCAGAAATTCAGAGAGAGGGGCAAGAAAGACATGAGTCAATTGCCTTGCATGTGGCATTAAATTGGAAGGAATTTTAACTCAATCAACTTATGGGCCGATTGACTATGATAAAGATGTAAGAGTTATTCAAAAGTAGAATTAATGTTGAAGGATTATCTATGGCTTAAACTAATTATTTTTTAATACAAACCTTTATTAGTTTATTGTACGATTTTCTTATTTTATCGACGAAAATAATACTATCAAGCGATCTAGAACAACGAGGGATTTTACTGTCCAACTATGAGTTTTTTTTTTATTATTTTTTTTGGCAATGTAAAATTTAATAACGATAATGAAATTAAAAGATTAGGGTATCGTAACAACTACTACAACTTTATCATATTAAGCACATCTTTTAGCTTAGTGTTCAAGTATTTCTCTCATGCATGTTCTACAATTCCATCTGACCGCCTTCTCGACTCTTAAGAATGGTGTAGGTATTCCCTTGCCACATTATTCCACTTCGACTAAAAATTTGCCACAATACCAATAGTGCATAAATTACATTCACGGGTGAAAAAGTTTGGTGCATAAATTTTACAAAATCATTTCTGTTTTTTTTAGTACAAAAATACACAATCAAATAGAATTGAATTAAAAAAGAGAGAATAAAAATGAAAAGACTCTATCGGTTAAATCGTCCGGACCAAAATAGTTTCTTTTGTTTGCTTTTGTGGGGAACATGGAGAGAAACAAGAACCTTTGTGAAATTATAGCCCGAGTGAGTTTGTTCCCGTGAGGATTTTGTAATTGAATGTGGTCATCACTTCCAAGTATTGGGCTAAAGTCATTTCTCATTGGATTGTCTTAAATGTGTTCTCTGGCCTTGCCAACTTATGGGCCTTTGCGATTTCTCATTGGATTGGTTGAATGCATGAGGCTGCAGAGTGAGTGAGTGATGGCGTAACATCGTACTCCGTGAAAGCGATGGGGCTGCAGAGGAGGAGGGGCACTAACGTAATTGGATACGTGCTCCTGTCATGGACATCACACTCACACACATAACCCCGGCTTATTTCTGGTCGTTATCCCGCGTCGTACACAAGCCACATCAACCAAAACAAAGGCCTCTCTCTCTCTCTCTCTTCCCCCAAGCTACTTAAAACAGTCTCACACGCACTCAACTCTCTCTCTCTCTCGATCTCTCGACCTCGTCCAATTCATTCAGTGCGAAGAAAAAATAAAGTCAAATGCATCGGCGAGACAATCCGAATCCCTTTCTGGAAGAGCAAGTCAATCACTTCTCTGTAATTCTCTCACTCTCTCTCTATCTCAGATCTAACTTCCTGTTTTTGCTTCTCTAATTTTGTCTCCTTTTTTTAGCTGCATTATTTGGGATTAGTGTTGTGAAAGCAAGATGGGTGGGTTTTGGGGTTTTATCTTTTTGGCTTTCAGCCCCTTCCACTTTACTTTACCTTTTACTTTTTGAGAAAAAATAGTGGGCGTACCATCCAGATCTGGATTCCCTACTTGTTCTCTGGTCTCATTGACTCGCCCAATTTCACTATTCTTGGTCTGCATTGCTCGATTTCCTGCTCCTAACCCAAGTTTCCATCACATTACGCCTTAAATACTTGAAATTAACAATGTCATTTAGCTCAATTCCCATGTTCTAAATGGGATCTCAAGTGGGTTTGATCTACAGGACCCTATATTCGACTGCTGCATTTTCCAGCAACCTTTGACATTGCCACCTTTGATTAGAAGCATGTTTTAGGGTATTTTAGACCCCTTCAATTTAATCAAAGCTGGACTTCAGTTTTACTTGGTACATAGATGTTGCCTGTCAGTTTTGAGTGCTGTCAAGTACTCGAATTCAAGTTCCAGTTTAAATTGATAATGAGCTATTGATCTAATTCCACCTAAAGGGTTTGCCTGTTTACCAAACTCGAACTTTATGAAGCATGTTGTGGCATTAAAACAGTATACATAGATATATATATCCAATTGTATTTGTACTAATTTTATAAATAATCTATCAACTTTCTACAAGCGTCCAAGGTGTATCTAGCATTCAAAAGAGTAGTGAGTTGGACTGGTCTTATGGCATATCTGACACATCTCCGGTTCAACATATTGTTGGCATGAGCAAAGAATTCAATTTGAAATGTTTCTGCCTCATAGTTAGACCAAATATCTAAGCAGTTGAGAGTTCTAACCCATGAATGATTTTCTTGTGATTACTATATCGAGCTAGTTGATAAAGTGATTTTTATGTGCTAATTTTGCACATCTCACAAATTGTTTGGTACACTGTTAGCTAGTCTAACTTCTAGTGATATGTTTTTCTTCATCCTTTGTACCCTGGTTCTTTGTTTGTTTATGATAAGGCTCCAGCCTTACCTTCTTAGAAGGATTCCAAAGATGTTGCCATTGCAAGAACTTTAGTTCATGATGTTATCTTTCTTTCTGTTATTTTTGTCTTTGATAATGACTCCTTCCTGCCCTTACCTTCTTAGAAGGATATCAAGTTTGTGATTTTTATTTTTCCTTGTGTTATATTTCTTTGATTCTCTGTTAATTGCAACTGGATGCATGGTTTGTTGGCACACCTAAAGGGCAGTGACAATGGTTCCCATCATCCCCCCCCCCCAACAATAAAAGGAAAATAAAACAAAGCAAAAAATTGCATGCATAACAAAATGAAATTGTTACTTTCTAGTATTTTGGTTCCCTTCTTTTCAAATTAGTTTTATAAGATGATTGCACATATTTTGCTATTGGTCAGTTCATATTAGTAAAACTTTAGGTTGTAATTCTTTGCAATCTTTTACCTCAGACTCAAACCCACCCACAAGCTGAAAACAACACTGAACACCCTGGGGTGGCCTTGATAACAGAGCATACTGCTGTACAGAAGGGAATTGTATAGTTTGTCTTTTAGAGTTGGCTAGTTTCTTTTCTTCCCTTTTGTGATTCTGGCAATTTTTCTTCTTTGTTGAGTGAAAAATGGCTGTAGATACATGCATATCGGCATACACAAATGCACATTTAAATGCATATTTGGCGATTTGGGGTCATTCACTTTTGACTAAAGAAGCCAAGGGTTTGTGGACTCTACATTTTGCAAGTTTTGTGTTTGACAATATCAAATGTTTTGTATTATTTTAATTTTTAGCATCATGTTCCTATAATTTTTTTAGTTAAAACATATAAAAATGTTTCCCGTCCTTTTCAGATTTATAATTTCCTAAACATTCATTTCATTATTTCCATATGCACTGCCTTGTATCTCCCTATATTAAAATCTTGAACGCTAAATAAAATAGTGTTTGCGTTTGCTAAAATTTCAAAGCTGAGGCAGGTCAAACACCTAGACATGAACTTATGCCCAACTCCTATACCTAAGTATGTAATAAAATGTAAGTAGCTTGAGGTCCCCCCCCCCCCAAAAACTTTCGAATTACATTTTATTTAACTGATGGTTTAGTTGCCACCAAACAACTTTTGTGTTTTACAGACCCCTTCTGTTGTAGTAAAAAGCCTCTCAGAGTTAAGTTCTAACATCTACATCATTGTCCATATTTTTTGCTATTAGTTTATTAATCCTATACTGTAACATTCTTCTTATACCTCTGTGCTTATGTACCTTTTTCTTTTACAGTAATTATGCCTTGGTTTTCTTCTATAAATATAGGAATATTTAATGCACTTTATTTTAGGGTGTGTGGCATGTGCTCATCAATATCTATCATGAATTTTAATCGATCACTCAATCAAATTCCACCAACATTTTCTTTCCTCAATTTGTCAGTCTTCTGGATTTGTTTTCATCTACAAGGTCATTTTTGTCCGCCAATTTGTTACCAATTTTCTTCAGGCTCCATATTGTACAATCACCAATACTACAACTAATGCAGTTATTAGGGAATTCGCAAATTCCTGATTTTCCTGAAGTTGTAAATTGAACCATGTTATGTGTAAAATGGAAGTTATCATTCATCTCAAGATCCAGCCAACCAAATATACAAATTAACTAGTCTTGTTCTGTAGCTCCAAAAAACTTTCATAACTTTGTAAACCATTGCATCTTCATAAAAGTCAGTTGCATTGGATACATGGTCATTTCACTTGGTTCAGATTGTCATTGTGATTGTTGATGTTATTTTCCTCATTTTTCCATTATATTAACCTCAATTTATGAATTTCATTATTTTTAAATATATCCCACCTGTGATTTAGTTCTAAACTTATTAACTACTACTCTTTTGGTCCTAAACCATTGATTTTTACAATATAGTATCAATTTTTGACTTTTAGTTTCTAAGGACAATTACAAAGTAAGGCATGTATGGTCACTGGTATTGAAAGCTGAAACAGGAGATTTATTTATAAGCAATATCGATGTTTTATGTGGTTACTGTCTAGATGAAGAGATGTGTTCAAGGTCTACATTTTCCTATTTTATGCAGACTACCATCTTTAGTATCTTTGAGTTTTGGATGCCCTCTTAAAGATCCAGGAATCTGATGAAGTTGATCTGAAGGGGCTTGGATTATATGCGATGCCAAAAGTCCGCAGAATTGTGTTACGGACAATTATTTTTTGTATTTGCTTATAAAATTTATGAGATTTTAAAATTTGTCTTCCTATCTCCATCAGTTGGGATATGACATTTTTTTTCTTTTGCTTGTTATTAACTGCTATAACTGTGGGAGCTTTCAAGGAGAGAACCTCTAACCATTTTAAAGGAGGACTAAGAAAACAACATTATCCTGTTGTTTTCCTTTTGTTAATACTTGTTAGTTTTTACATTTGATCACATCAATTCTTTCTGATTGAACTTAAGTAGTATTGTTAGATTGGAGGGAATCTTGTTTTGCTTAATTGTGTTATATGCACTTTTAGTTTACATAGCAAAGTAGAATTCAGGAAACGAACTCCCCCTTTTTGGTTGAGAGAACTTTTTGTTGCTTCTATCACTTAAAATGATTTTTTAATTATTAGTTTGGGTAACTTTTGTAAGATACCTAAGTTTTAAAGAACTTACCCTTCTATAATATTGATCAAATCTTTTCAAACCTCAGCCATTGTTAAATTGGAAAGAAGTTCCAAATGAGATGTATTTCATGAAATAATTGCCATATATTTTGTTTTGATTTTTAATGCCTTATGTCCTCAAATATTATATATATATATATATATATTTTATACCATAATATTTATATTTATAACCAAACATAATATTTACAATGTATCTTCAGTTAAGCTTAAGCAACTTCATATGGACAAAATTACTTTTAATGATTGTTTTAATGTTTCATAAGTTTCATTCCAGAAGCCATTGTACACTCTGGGAGAGAGTGTAAGCCTTAGTGCTAAAGTTGGAACCTCTTCAATAGTTTACTTTTGTAGTGGCAAATATTGAAAAATATGGATATCTCTAATTTAATGGACCTAAAGATATGCAAAATTTGCCCCTCCTGTTAGGTAAAAGGTAGTTAATTCTAGCAACAATACAACGATAATATTGGATTTGCATCTAGATTATTTTAATGTATTTTGTCATTAGAAATTACAATCGTCAGTTTATAGAGCTGGATTCACTAAATAAAATCATCACCACTTGCCTAATAAGTTGTGAAATCAAGGCATAGGAAGGAACCAAATTAATCACTGCTTTCTCGTTTGGTAATGGATTAGCTCATGAAGGATATGCATGGCATAATATATTTGTTTCTTGAAACATAGACATTGCTTGCCAAGACATAGCCATCAGATTGTATTAAAGTCCAACCTTTTGGTAAAACAAAATTAAGAATTCGATTGTTTCTGGTGTGGTGGAAATGTGCTTAGACATGTGCAAATTATGTTTTATTACAACAATCTTGCTGGACTGTTGGTAATTCTGCACTTATAGGTGTTACTTTTAAGTTAAGTTGAAAATTGTAAAGCTGCCTCTTTTTTTGACAACAGAAAAGATGGGGGAAATGTTGGGGTGGATTGTCTTGTTTTGGTTCCCAAAAAGGAAGCAAACGTATTGTTCCTGCAATTCGTATACCAGAAGGTAATGCATCGGGTAACCAGCCGAATGGACATCAAGCCACTGGATTGGCCAACCAGCCTACTACATTAGCTCCCTCTATTCTAGCTCCTCCTTCCTCACCAGCATCCTTCACAAATTCTGCTCTTCCTTCAACAGTACAATCTCCTAGTTGTTTCTTGTCCATGTCTGCCAACTCACCTGAAGGCCATTCATCCACCATGTTTGCCACCGGGCCATATGCCCATGAAACACAACTGGTTTCACCTCCTGTTTTTTCAACGTTCACAACTGAGCCATCAACTGCTCCTCTCACTCCACCACCAGAGTTGGCTCACCTAACTACTCCCTCTTCTCCAGATGTGCCTTTCGCTCATTTCCTTTCGTCTTCTGTAGGTCTTAAAGGCACTGGGAAATCAAATTATCTTGCTACAAAGGATCTCCATACAACATATTCACTTTCTCCAGGAAGTCCTGCTAGTAGTCTTAGATCACCAGTTTCAAGGGCCTCGGGTGAATGTCTTTCTTCATCTTTTGCTGAACAGGAGTCTCCCCGACAATGGGATCCTTCTCAAAATGCCAAATATCCCAAAACCGAATCAGCTAAACTTTTTGAGCTTGATACAGAAAGGGGCAACATGTCTCAAGATTCAAATTTCTTCTGCCCTGCTACATTCGCACAGTTTTATTTGGACCACACACAGAAGTCATATCCACCGTTTCCTCTTTCTGCTGGAAGATTAAGTATTTCGCGGGAATCAGATGGTTTCTCAACAGGTGGAAATGGGCAACAGAACAGGCACAATAAAAATTGCAAGCAAGATGTGGAGGAAATTGAAGCTTACAGAGCATCTTTTGGGTTCAGTGCTGATGAAATTATTGCTACTCCCCAGTATGTGGAGATTTCTGATGTAAATGAAGATTCCTTTACCATGATGCCTTTTCCTAAACCACAAATGGAAGAAATTCCAGAACCTGTGGTAGTAAATGATGGACAAAAAACACAGGAGCCACAGTTAAACATGTTTGGTCAGAAGTGCCTCAAGTCAGAATCATATCATTTTGATGTAGGTTTACACTGTGAAGTGCCAGGATCATGCAACGGTTTTGGAGGTGAATATCCTCTTAAAAAACTCATATTTTTGCTTCATTTTTTTATTGCATTTGACTTTATGTTTCATTGTTTCTTGAAAGTGTCGGAAAAGGGTGCATTTCTTGTCTAGGACTTCCATAGGAAAATTTAGTACACTTGTTTCTTAACCCAATGATGCATGCCATATTGTTAGACTCTCTAGGACTTCTTAATGCTGGTGGATGCCCATAGTTTGTCACTGGAATTGAGCTACAAGATGCTACATTGAGTAAACAAATCTTTTGTAGGTTTATTTTTCTGTCTTACAAATTGGGCTTAGGATTTTCCATAATGCGGGAAGTTCTTGCCTTAGGTTTTTGTGCTTTCATACTACTGCTTATAAAGATCAGCTTTTGGCATATCTATGTATTTTCTTCAGGCAGTTTTTAACAAATATTTCTTGCACGATTCAGATCATATATCTCAAAAGCAACCTAAGAATATTTCTGAGCCCAACACTCGTCCTCTGAAACATATGTGGGCTCCTGAGGAGGAGATATTCTTGAAGATGGAGGCCTCAGGCTGGAAATGTCATATGGGTTTATCAAGCTCTGATGCAGAAATAGACTACAGGAGGGGAAGAAGTTTGAGAGAGAAGGGCAGAGGAGATTTTGTGTGGCATGGATAGTAAACCAAGCAGAAGAATATGACAGTTATTTCCTTTATAAATATAAATATATATATTAGTTTGCAGGTTTCCTTTCTACATTCTCTGTCTGAGGAACTGTCTAATATAGTTGGAAAAATCTAACAACTGATCTAACCTCTCTCTGTGGAGTTTGTAATCAAGGTGATTCCTCTGTTTGATGGATGTTTTTGTATCTTTCTTTTCAACTTTCTCCATGTAATTTATGTGAAGCATCAAAATTGTATGTGCATGTGGTTTTTATCAGTAGTGTTTCTGGAATAGCCTACTTCATTTCGTACAAGCTGATATTTGTTATTTTTAAAGTTGCATGATTTTGCTTGCTGCTAGTTGCCCAGATACTGTCTGTTGAAGGGTGTGGATGGCAAGATCCAGTTAGCTTAAAATTCAAATTCTGATTCGAGTGATTGTACAGTTGCAAGGAAGAGAAGCCAATTCCTAGTTTTCTAGTGTTTCCAGGAAAGATACGTCCAATTCTTATCTGAAATGCTGAAATTATGTACCTGTTCTTCTTGTAATTTGCAAAATACTTATTTAGAAAAATTTTAGGTTTTGCCTGGCACTGCCGGAATCTATGCCCTTGTTCTTTCTCATTTGCAATGTTTATGCTCAAAATCAAAACTAGGGTTCACCTGCCAATCATGTGCAACTGATGGTATAATTATCATCATGGACCTTCAACTCAATTGAATTTGAAATTACCCATTCTACTCGCAAGTAAGGTGCTTTTCTCCTTGCCTATCGGGTAGCGACGAAACAACCAGTATTGCCACGAGAGCTCTACCCACCACATAATGTTCTTAAGTTTGTAATTATAGTGTCACTAAAAGTGCCAAAAGTAATCTATTATTATCCCATCACATAATGTTGGAAAATGGGCATCGGGTTGCTTGTGAGAGCTTGAACAAACTCAACTTATATTTGAAATTCAAAGGTGCTAAAAGAGAGAGAGTGAGAGAGAGAGAGAGAGAGAGGGAGAGAATAATTTTCTGAAAACCAACTCTCAACTCCCTCTTTTGGTTTGAATTTCAAAAGTTCCGTTTTTGAATGTGTATCGTGTGAACAAGAACAGAGAGAGGGGGTTGGTGAAACAAAGAAAGGAAAAACATCATTCGTGTTACATGATTTGAGGGTTTGAAAGTGAGGCACTCTTGGGGGCGAATACATCAAAGAAAGTTAGTGATTCAACTTCAATATGAGAATTACGATTATGATATTTTTAGGCATCAAAATCCGTCAAAGAATGCTTTAAAATTCTTCATCGGTATCAGAGAGCCATGATAAGTTACTTTCCTTTTTTAATGTTTGAAAATGGGATGAATAATTATTCAAATGTCATTATTATTTTTTTTAATGAATAATTATGCATAATTATGCAAATGTCATTCTTTAGATCAACCCGAAATGCATATACTTTTTATGGGTAGTTAACAGTAACTCCTATTATAGTTGATGGAATGCTCTCAAATTTTAACAGTAATATGTCTACATCATGATAATTAATTTTGCATGGTATCATGTTCATATATTTGATATTTTATGAGATATTCAAAACCCTAATAAAAAATTTATGTACAGATACCGTGGTTAATGATCCCTTTTTTA
This sequence comes from Dillenia turbinata, assembly GCA_037126225.1. Lineage (NCBI taxonomy): Eukaryota > Viridiplantae > Streptophyta > Magnoliopsida > Dilleniales > Dilleniaceae > Dillenia > Dillenia turbinata. Next base: position 18,484,547 of record JBAMMX010000003.1, read on the forward strand.
TATGGTTAAGTTCCTTGTAAAAATGCTTTTAACCATCAAAATAGTTAACAATTGAGAGTATTTGAAAATAAGGTCAAGTTATAGAAATTTTGTGAAATGTTGAAGAAGATGAAGAATAAACCTAATGTATTCCCACTTTCAACTGTGTTCGTGACACCCAAGCCTAAGGCTATAGATGTCTGATCCAAAAGATAATACCACCATTAGATTGGATGATATCGACAATAGGGGTATCCAAAGCCCGATCACCGGAATTTGCCAAGAAAGTGGTGCGTGGAACGGCATGCCGGGGAGAGTGTGCGTGTGTTCAATTTTAGTTCCATTTGGAAATTTCACATAAATAATTTTTATTTTACTATGGGCTTTTAATTTATTTTAAAATTAGGCCCATTAGAGATCGAAATTGGGTTATGGAGCCTTATTCGAGTTCAAGCTAAAGCAACAGGAGCACGTGGATTAAATTGAAGAATGTGTCACTGCCCCCTTTGTTGTGCTAATGCTCTTTCATATTGAAATTTTGGTAGCGGACAAGCAGGACGAAGAGAGTAAACTAAGAAACAATTCAAAGGGCTCTTTGACAAAAAGTAAAGAGAAATTGCTAAAGTTGGAGACAAAATTGTGAAGGAGCCAACATTTTGGCTCAAGAAAGTGCATTTCGTGCTTGAAGAAATGGTCTTGAATCCGTGTATCGTCGACACCAGTGAATCCAACATTTTGGCCACAATTAATTTGTTGGTTGAGTCATGCTTTTGTTTATGGTGTCGTGATGGGTTTTGGCTTACATGGTTATGCTGTTATGTCTTACAATCTTTGGGTTTATTATCATATTTATTAAATACGGACCGACCGCCGATCACACCAGATTAATTCTCCACCCACATTGTGTATGGGTCAGTTCATTAGATGGACCGTTTATGTAATTGATTTGGAAAAGCCCGTGCTTGAATGCGAGTTAACAAAGAAACCATGTGATCCCATTGGTTTTTAGAGCTAACCGAGAGAGAGAGAGAGTGAGAGAGAGAGAGAGAGAGAGTTCACGGAGGAAGAAGAAAACAAGAACCTTCTCTACAACGGCGAGGAAGAAGAAGAATGGTTATTGATGAAGGTGGGTTTTCTCTACAAATATCTGCTGCTTGTTTGCGTGGGAGTCCTAGAACCGAGAATGGTCTTAGGGTTACAACTTGCAAAAAGCAGTCGGAGGATGTTTCGACGAAGAAAACTCCGACGATCAAGTCAGAAAACAGTGACTATTGTGTATGATAAACAGACAAAGAAGTGTTCCCGCCGAGGGATGTTATTTGTGGTTTTAGTGTCTGGTTTTTTAGAGAACCTACATGTATGACGACCGAAGTTCTATTTATGTACCTCTCTCTTTGTGAGGGATGTCTTAGGGTTTCGAAGTCTTCCAACCCTAGTTCCCTTTTTGAGGATCAAGATGAATCTGGAAATTGCCGGGGTGATTATATGAGGTCTTGCGGAAACATACCGCTTTTCAGTGTAGGTCCGTAAATATGGGAACTTCCTTCCTAAGCCGAAATGCTAGTTAGGGTAGGTTTCCGAATTTTGGGGCTGCTTAGAAAATAGGGAAGATTCTAATCTTCATAAGGGGGTTTAAAGTTGTTTGAAGATTTGTTTTCTTTACGGTCTATCCGGAGTTGTAGTTGCCCTTTTGATTACTTGGTCCACGGTGTAGAGGTCTTTTTACCGAAGAGTAGAATGCCCGAGGAACAGGGGTATAAAGAGAGAGATAGCCAAGGAGCTGCAAAGATTCTCTGGCAAATGTCTATCTTTTCGAAGGCCCAAAAGGTGAGGTTCTGTTCTTGTTGGTTTTTGGGCCACATCATTTGCCCTCCAACTCCCAAGGTCAACTTTAGAAAGGTGACATTGGGAGTATAAAAGAAGCATAACGTTTTGAGTATGCAAGGCAAAATAAATGGGAAAGTGGAATAGTCAATTGACTCTTTAGATAATAAATGTGGGGAGTTAATACGGATTACGGAGGTGAAAAGTTAGGCCATTTTTGTGGTAATGTTGCAATTGTTCTGGTTTTTAATGTGGACGTGTCCACTTTGTTTGATAGGGCGTTATTAAAAATTTGGTTATAAATAATAGGAAATCGTTATAGGATTGTATAGGGTATGGTTCAGTTTGAGTATTGTTCTTCAAATGGCAAAATAGAATGTAAAGGATAGGGTTATTTGGATGTAGAAACATGTTGTTTAATGATCAAAATCGGCAGAGGATTTCAGTGCTTTAGTAGGTGAAAGAGGAAAGATTTCGTATGGTGGTTTTTTTTGTGCTTTTCGAACGCTATCAATATGAGATCTTATTAGTGGTGGGGACTGCCGATACAAGACTCTATCACGAGGTTGGGCGATCCAACTCTATGGTGGCTAGTTTTTGGCGTCCCCAGAGATGCCTTGCATTTAGCTAGGTTCCCCCCTTTTTGTTTGTATTCCAAATTGGAGGGTCAGGGAATCCCCATTTTGTGAGGTTCGGTGGAGACGGCAGGTGTGTCCGGGGGCAGGTTTTTAGCGTCCCCAGAGATGCCTTGCATTTAGCTAGGTTCCCCCCTTTTTGTTTGTATTCCAATTGGGGGGTGGGAATCCCCATTTTGTGAGTTCGTGGAGGGCCCCCTTAAGAATGGAGAGAATGGGGGAGCAATATTCAAGCAATACGTCTCCCAAGAGGATGGGAGAATTTAATGTTAAGAAGAGAGATTCCTTCCTCTATTGGTCTCCCTAACTATTGTCTATATAAAAATTTAGAACATAGCGTGTTGATGTTCTGATAGGAACATATAAAAGATTTTATCCAGTGATTACTATGTAATGATGTCATTGAAAAATAAATAAATGAAATTTCCTTTTTGTGTTCCTTGTGATTTTCCATGATTTAGTTTTTGGTCGAGGCATTTGATGCTCCCTTCTTTTCTTGTCCTCGGATCACCTAGGATTCAGGTCAGGTAATTTCATTGCTGAGTAAGAGGCTTTTAAGGTGTTTCGGCATGTCGAACATGTCTTTGGCAATTTTGGATGGTGAGTGCCCTGACATAGAACCGATCGTATTTGGGGATGTCATACCAAGTGTTGCGTCTTAGGAAAATCTTGCGTATCTGACATTGCGCCGAGTAGCGCTGTATCCGGGTCGGGTACCCAAATCCGAATATACTATTTTAACCCAAACTCAAGATGTCTGGGTTATTTTTTTCTGTCCCAAATCCGAATCTGAGCAAATTATTTAAATTCAGGCAGGTACCCAAATCCGAATTTTTTTTAATAAAATTCTCTACAACAAACAAAAAAATGTAACCACATAGCAAAAAAAAATATATGACATAATATAATATCAAGCAACTTGAATATGATACTTGAAAACATAATTTCATCACAGCACACTTTCTAGAAATTACAGCATACTAATAGAACATCTCAAACTGAATTCAAACTTGAAATCTTAATAAGAAATCAAACTTGAAATCTGAACACTTACAACACACTTTCTCGTGACAGAAATCAAACCTTTTTTTTAGAAATTTAACACAAATGGACCAAATAACAAACAAATAATAATAGTAAACATCACACTAACATAATCAAAAAAAAAAAAATCACATTTACTACATTTGAAAATAAAACTTGACATTTGAGAATAAAACTTGAACAAAATTCTTCAAGCCACTAGATGTGATTTTTCTTCCCAATTTCCTCCTCCCGTTTCCATCAATGTCTTCTCTTGATAATGACTTTGCTTCACACTTAATGCCACTAAAAATTTCTCCTCAAACCTATCATTTGGGAAAAACAATTGATTATAATATCAAGCATTAAACACAAAATTTAGATTTTACACTGTCTAGATAGTGCGAATAAAGTTTTGTTCATTTCAAGCTGCAAAATGAAATATTAATAAATAAAAATTAAATAATCAAAATTAACAAAAAGAGACCTACCTTAGGAAACCAAGCTGTCCCGGCTTATTAATCATCAGTTGACTAAGTTCTACAAAATCCAACAATAGTTAATCAAAAAAAATGAAATTATAAAATAATAAATTTGTTAAGTAAATAAAGTATGTGGCTTTTGAGACAAAATCATACATGCTTCAATGCTCTCAAATTCATCAAATTGTTCTTCAATATCAAGAACCGATGTAGATCTCAACCAATTTTGACAACAAATCAAAGCCTCTACAATTTTTGGTGTCAATGAACTACAAAAAGCATCAAGAATTCTCCCTCCAGTGCTGAATGCAGACTCGGAAGCTACAGTCAAAACTGGAATAGCTAAAACATCTCTAGCCATAGTTGCAAGGATTGGAAACTTGGAGCTATTCACTTTTCACCAATTTAAAATGTCAAAATTCTGCACATTACGCTCCCTTGGTTCCAATAAATAAATATCAAGCTTTAATTTTGTTTGTTGCCCTTCCTTCACTTTTTCTTTTTCTTCCAATATTCCTAGTATCTTCGAAAAGGGATCCAAAGTATACTTCTCACTTTCCACATTATCAATTCCAAGTGAACTTAAACAAGGAGTATCTTTCATTCTCAACAACACAATGAGCACTTGCATAATGTTCAAAATAATGCATCAATAAGTTATTCATCCTCTCTTCTAACACTTTTGCACTAGGTTCTTCATACAAATGACTAATGACTGTTAAAACATAATCTTTTTTGAAATGAGGATCAAGAATCATAGCCACAAACAACAAAGGATTAATGTTCTTGACATTTGACCAATATTTATCTGTTTAGTTTTCATTTTAATAGATGTATCAGCATGGCTTTTGTTGTTAGAAGTCATATTCTCCTTAATCATCATGCCAATACCAAAAATGATACTAAAATAAGCATTGCAAGTCACATACAAAGAAGCAGAAATTTGTAAAGTGGATTCATAAAAGGTTCTCAAAAATTGCAACAAAGAACGAACAATTTCCCGATCTTCAGTAGTTGGCAAACCCCTATTGTGTCCCCCATTGAGCTCATTTCTATATTTTAGATCTTTTTCTTCTAACCTAACAAATGCAGCCTCAAATTTAACAGCACTCTCCAACATAAGATAAGTTGAATTCCATCAAGTATCAACATCAAGGCACACAAGACTTTTACTTTCAATTTGCTCTTGAGTCACACAAGTTTTAAACTTTTGCAATCTTGATGGAGAAGACCTCACATACTTCACAGCAGATGAAATTCTAAATATTGAATCATCCATATCTTTCAACCCCTCATTTATGGTTAAACTTAGTATATGAGCACAACATCTCATATGAAGATGTTCTCCTTTTAACACACTCCCTTTCCAATTATTAATTCTTCGTTTCAAATATTGCATGCCTACATCATTAGCAATAACATTATCAATTGTTATGCACAACACTTTATCAATACCCCAATCAAGCAAAAGGTTCTCAATTGTTTCACCAATAGATTCACAAGCATTGCTACAAATATAGACAAAATTTAATATGCATTTATGTAGCTTCCAATCACCATCAATGAAATGAACAGTTAAACACATATAACTTAAATTCTGCCTAGACGTCCATACATCAGTTGTAAGATACACTCTTTGTCCTGATTTCTTAAAATAACTTTTCAGCTTATTCTTTTTTTTTTTTTTAAAAAAAAAGAAGAGCTCAACAACATTTTTTGCAATAGTTTTCTATGCGGGGATAACAAATCTAGGCTGCAATGTATTTGAGTAATCTCTAAACCCCTCATGCTCGACGATTCTAAAAGGCAGTTCACCAATTATTATCATCATAACTAGTTCCTTCTTACATAATTCTTGATTAAATTTCCAAACTAAAAGTTGACTCCCACTCCCACTACTACTATCAAAGAATTCTTTGCTTGCTAGTTGAAAAGCCAAAGTCCTCTATTTTTTTTCTCTATTATTGTGAGGATATTTCTTACACCTTGTGAGATGATTGCGCAAGCTATTAGTACCATTAACAGTAGGACACTTAAACTCATTGCCATAATAATTACAACTTGCTTTCATTTTAGACTTATCAACAAAAGGCAATTTCGTAAAATGTTTCCATTCCGTAGATGTAAAATTACCTTCTTTACCTTGTTTTACTTTTGGCAAAGGTAGTTTAACACTGATTAGATTATCACCCATAGCGCCAGATTGAGGAGCAAGGGAACATGAAGAGCTCTCATCCATAATGACCTAATAACAAGTATGATATTTAAATTAAAATTAGTAGTAGTAGTGAGAAATAGGACACTTTGTCATGAACAGTATGTGCAAATTAAAATAGGATAATAATTAGTCATGCTGCAACACTATAAGGTAATGGTATTGTGAAGAAGTCCCTTTTTCCTGTCTTCCTTATCACCTTTGGGGTCATGTAACATCTTAGAAACAGACATTCAAGCATCAATTATCAAACTCTATTTTTGGATCCCCAAAAATTAGACAGTAGAGAATCCCTAAAAAAAGGGAAATAATCCCCAAAAATCATAAGGACCATTAGAGCATCAACACTGCAGGAAATAATCCCCAAAAATCAAACAGCAGAGCATCAACACTACAAGGAAAACAAAATTAAGCATTTAAAATCAAACAGCACTATATGAATAGCAAACGGGAAATAATCCAAAAAAAAAAAAAATAACTGGACACAGAGAATCCCTACTCTAATTGAGGGTTTTTTCTCTATAAATGTTTTAATATTGAAAAATAAATCATGTATATAGTTCAAATATGACAATCACTGTAATCCTTGGATGCAAAAAAATGACAGATGCAAAGAAAAACTCTATTTTTTGATTAATAGGTAAGAACAAAAAATGAAAACACGACAAGAACAAAAAAAAAATAAAAATCACTTACCATACAACAAGTCAGATTCGGCTATCGGATGAAGTTGGAGATGGTAGAGAGAGAGAGGCTGTCGACTAAAGTTAGAGAGAGAGGTTGTAAGTTGGAGATGGTAGAGAGAGAGAGAGAGAGGCTATCGCTCAGCTACTAGAGAGAGAATGAAGCAAGAATGAGATAATAAAATGAGATAAATTAGAGTTACATAACTTGTTTGCCCTATTTCTATTTTTACCCCCCATAATTATAATATATTTACAAATATATTCAGGTTAATTCATGTTTTTACTTCCTAGACCGAACCCATCCTAATATAAAAAAAACCCAAATTAACTCAATTCAAACACCTCGGGTTTGGGTGGGTCGTTTGTTCGGGTTCTGCTCTTTGTTCGGTTTGATTAATTCGGTTTAATATTTTTTAATCTCAAACCAAAAACCAAACCCATTGAATCGAAAAATCAAATAATTCGATTTTGATTTTTGAAATCTAAATTTTCATATAAATCCAATTTAACCAATTTCGAATCGATAACACAATGAATTTTTTAACTACTATTTTATTGTTTGCTTAAAAAAGAAAAATTACCAATCAAAGTTTGTATAAAAAGAAAAGAAAATAAAAAAAATAATCAAAATAAATAAAAAATAAAATAATTAAGAACTCTTCGCCAATTTCGAACCAAATTTGGAATTGCGGCCGGTATTCGGTTATCACCAAATATTACACACCCCTAGTCGAGGGTACCAGGAGACATTGTGCCTTAGGAAAATCTTGCGTACGAAGTGTTGCGCCGAGGGTACCAAGAGGCGTTGTGCCTTAGGGAAGTCTTGCATACTTGGCATTACACCAAGGGTACTAGGAAGCATTGTACCTTAGGAAAATCTTGGGTACCTGGCATTACATCGAGGGTACCAAGAGGCGTTATGCCTTAGGAAAATCTTGTTTACCTGTCGTTGCGTCGAGGGTACCAGGAGGCATTGCACCTTAGGTAAATCTTGCATACCTAGTGCTGTACCAAGGGTATCAGGAGGCGTTACGCCTTAGGAAAATCTTGCATACCTGGTATTGCATCGAGAGTATAGAAGGCGTTGCGTTTTAGGAAAATCTTGTGTATTTGGCGTTGCGCAGAGGGTACCAAGAGGTTTTGCGCCTTAGGAAAATCTTGCATACTTGGTGTTATGCTAAGGGTACGAGGAGGCATTGTCTCTTAGGAAAATCTTACATACCTAATGTTGCGCCGAGAATACTAGAAGGTGTTACGCCTTAGGAAAATCTTGCATATCTGGCATTGCGCCGAGAGTACTAGGAAGCGTTATGCCTTAGGGAAATCTTGCGTACCTGCTATTGCGCCGAGGGTATTAGGAGGCATTACATCCTAGGGAAATCTTGCATTCCTGGCGTTACGTCGAGGGAACAAGGAGGCATTGTGCCTTAGGGAAATCTTGTGTACCTGGTGTTGTGCCGAGGGTACCAGGAGGCATTACGTTTGAGAGAAATCTGGTGTACCTGGCATTACGCCGAGGGTACCAGGAGGTGTAGCGTCTTAGGATAATCTTGTGTACCTGATATTGTGCCGAGAGTACCAGGAGGCGTTGCATCTTAGGAAAATCTTGTGTACCTGGTATTGCACTAGAGTACCAGGAGGTATTGTGCCTTAAGAGAATCTTGTGTACCTGGCGTTACGTCGAGGGTACCAGAAAGCATTGTGCTTTAGGAAAATCTTACGTACCTAGCATTGCACTGAGAGTTCTAGAAGGTATTGTGCCTTAAGGAAATTGTGTGTACTTGGTGTTGTGCCAATGGTGCTAAGAGTCATTGCGCCTTAGGAAAATCTTACATACCTGGCATTGCGCCGAGGGTATTGGGAGGCATTGCGCCTTAGGAAAATGTTGCGTACCTGGCATTGCACCAAGGGTACGAGGAGATGTTACGCTTTAGGATCAGTAAATGTCTCTTTTTGGTAACAAGTTTTATAGCTATAAAATATGCGTCCAGTTGCATCAAAAATGTAATCTTTGCTATTGATGACTCGTAAAACAATTGATACTTGTGTTGAGAGTGTAATAGAGCTCATCGGTGATAAATGCATAAGCTTGAAGTGTTCCAAGTGCGGGGTATGTTTGTGCCGTCTAACTGGCTGAGTCGGTAAGTCTTGGGCCAGAGTGCTGAACAGATCACATACAGGGCTTCCCAATTGAGTGCGAGTTTGCCCCGAGGTAGTGGCTATCTGATTGCTTCTACCCTTCGAAGCACTAAGTTCCGGGGTCTGAATATCCTTGTCTTGACTTTCTTGTTATAGTAACGGGCCATTTGTTGGTAGTAGGCGACCATTTGAGCAGGGGCTGTATCCCTGGTTTTTGGTAAAAAAATCTAGTTGTTTGCATAGGGTGGACTCGTTCAGTTCTGTGTAGTATTACTCCACTCGTAGAGAGCAAATTCCTATTTCGACAAGTAAGACTGCTTCTAATCCGTAAGTTAGGTTGAACAAGGTTTCTCCAGTGGCTCTTCTAGGCATTGTGCGATAGGCCAACAGAATCCCCCAGAGTTCGTCTGCCCATTAACCTTTTGCTTTGTTGAGTGCTATCTTAAGTCCTTGTAGGAAAGTTTGATTCGTTACCTTAGTGAGGCTGTTTGATTGAGGATAGGCGACTAATGTTAATCGATGCTGGATTTTTAATTTATCACAAAATTCCTTGAATTCTTTGTTATCGGACTGTCTTCCATTATCAATAATCAAGGATTTGGGTAGTCCAAACCTTGTAACTAGTAATGACCAGATGAACTTCTGGATTTTCTTGATTGTGATCTGGATCACCGGTTCGGTTTCTACCCATTTGGTGAAGCAGTCATGGCGATAATAAGGAATTTTCACTGTCTGATGGCGTGAGGAATTGGACAAGTATGTCTATCCCCCATTGTGTGAAAGGTCAGGGGCTGTTGATAGGACAGAATTTGGTAGAAGGTTAGCGGGGGATCGAAGAGAAGCGTTGAAATTTATTATATCTCTCAGTGAAGGTGTGCACATCGACCTTCATCATAGGCCAATAGGAACCCTGTCTTAGGGCCTTGTTGACCAGGCTTTGTACCCTAAGTGGTTTCTGCATATCCCCTCGTGTATTTCTCTGAGAACATAGTCTCTTTCCTCAGTGGTCAGACACTTGAGTTACAGATGAGTGAAAGATTTTTTGTAAAGGGTGTCGTTGATAATGGTATAGTGTGTGACTCTGTATCTGACCTTGGCTGCCTCTTCTAGTGGTTTGAGCAGTTGCCCATCACTCAGTTAGGCCTACATGGGCCCCTTCCAGCTTGACAATTAACATGTCAACAGGATTTGCTCAGACTCCTCGATGCTAGGATAAGGAAGGCTTTCAACGTATATTGCTCGATTGTTTGCTACTGAATCTGAACTAGACAAGAAATTTGTTGTATGTTAACTGTCCAGAATTCTTGCATTACTTCTTGCAATTTGGCTAAGTATTGGCCATCATTGGCTCTCTCGTCTCGTAGGTGCCTCCGACCTGTTTCACCATGAGTTGACTATCTGTAAATACGCTTACCTCTTGAGCCCCCAGGGAGGCTGCTTTCCATAATCTAGCTAAAAGTGCTTTGTGTTCGGCTTGATTGTTAGTAGCTTTGAATTTGAAGCGAAGAGTGTATTCGACTTTGAAATCGTCGAGGACCATAAGGATAAGCCCTGCCCCACTCTCGAGTGAGATGGAAGATCCATCCACATGTAGCATTCCTCCTGAAGATCATAGGGCGTCAATTGGTTATCACTCGGAAGCGTAAATTCCAAGATGAAGTCAGCAAGGGTTTGGGCCTTGATGCTAGATCTCGATTGGAAGATAATGTCAAATTTCCCAAATTCAATACTCCACTTGATTAATTAGCCCAACATGTCTGCTTTATGTAATATTTGTTTTAACGGCTGATTGGTTAAGACCACAATGGTATGTACATGGAAATATGGGTGGAGCTGTCGAGCAGTTGTGATGAGGGTGAAAGCCATTTTTTTATGGGCTTGTAGTTACCTTCACTTCATGGAAGATGCGACTAACATAGTACACAAGTTTCTGTACGTCGGCAACTTGCCAAACTAGCACTACACATAGGGTATGGTTTGAGATAGAAAGATAGAGATATAATTTCTCAATAGGGATGGGTCGAGAAAGCAATGGCGGCGATGTTAGATACTCTTTAAGCTTGTCGAAAGCTGTTTGGCCCTCGGTAGTCCATTCGAATCTTTAGGATTTCTTCAAGGCGTCAAAGAATGGTTTATACTTCTCCCTAACCTTGGATATAAATCGGCTTAAGGCAGCAATTCGCCCCGTGTGGCTTTGCATCTACTTTAGTGTCCTGGGAGGTATCATATCTATGATGGCTTGAATTTTTTCTAGGTTTGCCCCAATCCCCCTATTTGTGATCATGAAGTCAAGGAACTTCCCCGATGTAATCCCGAAAGTAGGAGTTTTCATTCAGGCGGGTTAATGATTTTTCGGATTATTCGGTTCGGGTTTTTCGGGTTTTGGGGGTGTTTAATTCAATCGAAAACCGAACCGAGTAAAATAAAATTCGAACTAGTTTACCCGAATTAAATTTGGGTTATTCGGTTTGGGTTATTTGGGTTCATTTACTCGAATAATCACATAATATGAAATTTTTCTTTAATGATTTGGGTTAAACGATTTGGATTTTAATCAGATTGGGCATAATATGTTATATGAGAATATGTTATTCGGGTTTCGGATGAGCTCCGAATAAAAATCTTCATTTTTATACCCGAACCATTCATCCGAATTTTTAATCGGGTGAAACCATTCACCCGATCCGATTTTTATTTATCCGAACCAAATAACCCGAATTTAATTTGGATAGGACGGATAAATGGATTCACCTGAATAGTGAACACCCCTACCCGAAAGTACATTTCGCCGAGTTAAGCCTCATGTTGTAGCATTCTAGGGTTGTGAAAGTTTCCTCCAGGTCTGCTACATGACTTTCTAGGCAGGTGCTTTTAATGAACATGTCATCCATATAGGTTTCTACGTTCTTGCCAATTTGATCGCTAAAGATCTTGTTGACTAATCTCTAGAAGGTAGCTCCTGCGTTCTTTAGGCCAAAGAGCATAACCCGGTAGCAATAAGTGTCAAATTGTATAATGAAACTTGTCTTTTCTTCATCTACTGGAGCCATCTGGATTTGGTTATAACCAGAATAAGCATCCATAAAACTGAGGAGCTGATGGCTTGAGGAGTTGTCCACGAGCTTATCAATATTAGGTAGCGGGTAGCTATCCTTTAAGAAGGCCTTGTTGAGGTCAATAAAATCGACACACATCCTCCATTTTCCATTAGCTTTCTTTACCATTACCACATTTGCCAACCGTTAGGGGTACTTTACCTCTCTAATGAAACCCGCTGTCAAGAGCTTTTACACTTTCTCTTGGATGACACGATGTCATTCGAGGGCAAATATGCTTTTTTTCTGCTTCACGGGCTTTCGGTTCGGGTCTACAGTTAATCTATGAATGATTATGGAGGGATGGATCCCCTACATATTTTCGGGTAACCATGCAAAAACTTTAGAGTGATAGCAAAGATAGGCGATAATGGCTTCACACAAGGAAGGTGGCAATTTTCCCTGATTCTGACAGTCTAAGTAGGGTTTCTTTCGAGTGAAATTTCATTCACCTCCATCCCTGAATTAGTTGTTTCTATTGAGAGGCCTTCCCAATTTTTCCCAAGAGGGGGTGGCTAAGGTGCGGGGTCCTGGCTGATGGTTGCAATCCCCTGCGCTATTCAAAATTTAATCTTCATGTGTTTATTACTGGGCAAGGCCTTTAGATGGTTCAGGCTGGGTTGGCCAAAAATGGTGTTATATAGAGAGGAAGACTTGATGACGTTGAACACCACTATGGCAGAGGTACAATTTGCAGGAATTCTGAGAGTTACAAGGAGTGATATGGTACCTTATAGATACAACGACTCTCCCAGAGATCCCCTTATAGGAGTCGTTTGGGGGTGTAAATCCATGGGAGTGAAGCCCATTTGTTGAAAGGCGTCCCAGTAAAGGATTTTACAACCTAGACCTTGGTTGATCAGAACCCTTCTGACCACATATGAGCCTATTTTCATCGTTATAACAAGGGGGTCATCACGGTCTGACAAAACTCCGATTAGATCATCGTCATCGAAACCAATAAGTGGCATCTGACATGTTGTCTGCACTATTAAAAAGTTTGGATTGGGAGCAAGCTTCTCCTTAATCTGTTTCTCACAAATGGTGCCAATTTGATAGAAGTAGGTTTTCTCCACAGATATCTACTCTGTCTGATTGCGTGGGAGTCCTGGAATCGAGAATGGTCTTGGGGTCGCAACCTGCAAAAGCCGCTAGACGATGCTTCGATAAAGAAAAGTCTAATTCTTAAATCAGAAAAGAGCAACTATTGTGTATGGTAAACACACAAAGAAGAGTTCTCGCTGAAGGATGTTAGTGTGCGATCTTAGTGTCCAGTTTTTCAAAGAACTTACCTGTGTGGCGGTCGAAATTCTATTTATGTACCTCTCTCTTTGTGAGGGATGTCCTAGGGTTTCGGGAGTCTTCTAACCTAGTTCCCTTTTTGAGGATCAAGACGAATCCCGAAATTGCTGGAGTGATTATATGAGGTCTTGTGGAAATATACAGCTTTCAGTGTAGGTCCATAAACATGGGAACTTCCTTCCTAAGCCAAAACGCTAGTTAGGGTTAGTTTTCGCATTTTGGGGCTACTTAGAAAATATGGAAGATTCCGATCTTTATAAGGGGGTTTAAAGTTGTTTGAAGATTTGTTTCCTTTACGGTCTATCCGGAATCATAGTTGCCCTTTGATTACTCGGTCCATGGCGTAGAGGTCTTCTTACTGAAGAGTAGGATGCCCGAGAAACGGGGGTACCGAAGAGAGAGATAGCCAAGGAGCTGCAAAGTTTCTCAGGCAAATGTCTATCTTTTCGGAGGCCCAAAAGGTGAGGTTCTATTCTTGTTAGTTTCTGGGCCGTTCAATGGGCCTTAAAATAGATACCATTAGGTATTGTATATGAAAAGTGAGTGAGAGAGAGAGAGACTAACCGTTCGCGAAGGAAGAAGAAAATGAGAACCTTATCTGCAATAGCGAGGAAGAAGAAGAAGAATGGGTATTGTGTGTGAAAAGTGAGAGAGAGAGAGAAAGAAGTGGGTATTGTTAGGAAAAGTGGGTATTGTGTAGTGTATTGGAGGAAAGGTAAGAGAGAGAGAGAGAAGTGAGTTGTATGTGTATTGTTACGTACGAAAAGTAAGAGAGGGAGAAAAAAGTGGGTGTTGTTGGATGTATGGGAAGAAAAATGGATATTATTTTTGATTAATGGATTGATATTTTATATTTAAAGTATAATTATATATTTTTTAATTTTAAAAAAAAAATATCGGTTGAACCAACGACCCAACTATTCAACCAGTTGAATCATAAATTTTAAGATATACGGGTTAATGCATGAGTCGGGTTTAATAACTATGTTTTTTATAGTAGCAAATCCAAAATCTAGAGGCCAGGGTAAAAAAATTATAAAATATTTATTCAAACAATAAACATGAATTATAAAACTATATTAAAAAATCTAAAATATTAAAAAAATTAATTTAACCATAATATTTTGAAAATCAAAAATTTTAATTAAAAACATGTACCTTTTTTATAAAACAAATAATATATCTTTCTTCAAATTTGAATATAGTTTTGGTAGTTAACAGAAGAAAATTGAAAAATAAAGATTCCGATGTTCAGTAACCGAAGAAAATAAAAAGAGATAATCAGTGATATAGAAATAAGAGAGATCGGAGAAAGTTAGAGGAAATAGGAATGAGAGGGGACAAAGATGAAAGGAAAAGGAGAGAGAAAAACAAAATGGACGGGAAGAGAGGCTGAGAGCGAGAGGGAGAGAAGAGGGACAATTGGGGGAAGGAGGAGAGGGAAAAGAAAAAGTGTCAAAATAAACGATTATAACCATTAAATTGCTCCTTTAAATAATCTTTCGTAAAATTTTTATCATATGAATCACCCAAGAATCTTCTCTGTAAAACATTCATGCCCACAACATAAAAGCAATGACCCACAAAAGGGAAATGAAACAACAATATGAGAGCCTTTTATTCCAAATTCAACCTTTTGGTCTGGGATGTTACCTAGAGATGGATGTGAAAAAAGAAAAA
Source organism: Dillenia turbinata (assembly GCA_037126225.1). Taxonomy (NCBI): domain Eukaryota; kingdom Viridiplantae; phylum Streptophyta; class Magnoliopsida; order Dilleniales; family Dilleniaceae; genus Dillenia; species Dillenia turbinata. The sequence continues at coordinate 18,499,607 of JBAMMX010000003.1, forward strand.
CAGGACTTAGTTCAAAAGCAAAATTCAGGTTGGTGAAAAAAAAGAAAGAAAGAAAGAAAGAAATTTAACTGCATTTCCTTCAAAAATCAGAAAAATTTTGTCCAGCAAGAAAATTGTATCATGCATACAGCATTCGATCAGAGCAATATGCCCTCATTTTTCCGGCTTCTCTTAGTTTCACAACAAAGCCAGGGATGTATCCAATCCACCGATTCAATCTGGTGGGATGGTCTTTAAACCCCACGTTGAGATGGCATAGACTCTGTATCGAATGGTGACACAACCCTAAATCATATTTGTAACATGGAAATCTATCGATTCCAAGAGCCGTACGTATTCTTCTTCCAGTACAAAAAACCCGTTTGTGTTAGTCGCTGAAGCTTCGGGAAGCTTTTGGGCTTATTTCTTCCTACATCCTCGGAATTGGTAAATCTCATGATTACCTCGGCTCATCCACAATTTTGTCTCCACCTGGCTTTTTGTCAAATAGCCCTTTGAATTGTTTCTTAGTTTTCCTTTGTGCCTCTTGCTTGTCCCCCACAGATATTTCAATAAGAAAAAACATTGGCACAACCGAGAAAGCAGTGACACTTTATTTAACACACAACACCAGCATATGTGTATATGTGTATGCATGTGTATGGCTTATTTTTATGGAGGTACTTACAGCAACTAAGGTTGCTGGTCAATGCTCGAACGCTTCTTTGAGGTCTATTGGTGATTGCAAAGCTTTTTAACTTCTGCGAGTTATCCCTTTTAATTTTGTTGATGAGGTTTGCAAATGGTGTCAACCGTGCTTTGCGTGTCAAACCGAGGAGAGCAGCCCCTTCCCTCCTTTCATTGTAGATGCCGTTTCCAGCGATTTAATTTAATAAATATTCATTTAAAAAATAAAAATAAAAATAAAAATGAAATAGCCGGTCTGAGATGTCATCAGATAAATTATCTTCCCAAGTTGGCAACTAATGAAGCTCTCGTTTACAAGGAGAAGGTTAAGTTAACAAAGTTTAAATCCCAAACCAATTACATAAATCTGATTTTGTTTACATATCAAAATTCTCTTTAAAAAACAAAAACACATATTTTCTAATCGTAGGCTGCATATGTACTCATCAATATTAGTGATTTAGTTCTGATAAATCATCTACACCGTCGCCTGCTAAAATTGACACCTGACAAATTTTTTGTCAGCAAAGCTCTTAACCTTCTTGAGCCCCTTCCAGGCTTTAGCTGATCATATCTCTCCCCATGCAAAAGCACACACTCCTGCATCTTATCACTCTTTAAATACCAACCACCATAGCTAAAGTGACTGCGACCATGTCTCTGCAGAAGCTCGCGGTCAATCTTGTCAAGAGCAGGATCATCTTGCTCAAACTTCCTAGCAAATGGTCGGTTACTCATTACAATTTTCTTATAATCTTTGATCCCAAGAGTCCTGGGATGCTGTTTTGGGGGCGTGTCCCAAGTAATGTAACGTAGATCATGGTTGACCGTGGTATTCTTGTAGTCTTCCGAGTTACAAATAAGGGTCTGAAAGTATCCCTCAGGAGACGAGACAACGTTGGTGCAGTAGAGGAGGAGGGCTCTTGGTAGATTATCCCAACCAACCACGCAGTACTCCGCAAATGATCTTGATAAAATTGTCCATGCAGAGCCTGACCAAGTGTGGTAAAATAAAGGATGATATCAAAAGATTAAAGTTTTCGCATTCAAACCAAATATCAGTATTGATAAACTCATTGCGTAGATCATAGAGATTTCTCTCAACTCTCCACTTGCATATACTTTAAGTAAATGGGCAAGCTATGCGATATTGCATTTGAAGCTCAAAAAAAAGAAAGAAAAAGATCATCGGTTTATCCGCTAAACCTGGAGGCCATTGTCATGAGAGCATGCACTAGCAGATCAAACAATGTTATAAATTGATGCAAAGACACTGACAGTGATAAACCAATAGACAATATATAGAAATCTCAACAAGAAATTCTGGAAGGAACTGCGACCAAAAGAAATAGATCTATTGATCCAACAGTGGGTAGCCCATTCAACACTAGACCAAATTAAGTCCTTTATGAATAGAGGGCACAAGCGATCAGCACATATGACATTCTATATAGACTTGTTACTTGAATTCAATTCTAAACCAATTTTCAATTTAACTTTGTGGCCTAACTTAGCCTACAGCACTGCCTACTAAAGAATCTAGTACAATTCTTAAAAGTCCATTAGGTTCAAAGCTTAGGACTAAAAAAACCAATATTCATGGAAAAATAGAATTTTAGGATTTTACGGATTATATAATCATAAAGATCTGAGATTTTTAAATCCATTAGATATTAGATTTTTTATATTCATTGTAATATAATCCATTAGTATTTTCTATATTCATTTTAATATGGTACCTATACATAAGGTTTGAAATACTTTAAATATTCCCTCTTTCTTGGTATCCAATCAAGTTAAAACACACAACATTTTCAAATCCTTATATTTTTTAGACATTATGAGATTTTGTAAGTTAAATAAATTTAAACATCCTAAGACTCGAAATAAAAGAACACAGATTTTAAACAATTCTACAAAAGTTTGAAATCCTCTTAGAAAGTAGAAAATCCTATGAAAAGAGCAATACCCTTGTGGACGTGGCTGTAAAAATCAGTTCCTCATAACCGATAGTTTATCTCAATGCTCATCATAACACAAGTGAAAATGTACAAGTCAAAATGGACCATTGCCCTAAGGCAACTAAAGCAAACAATTGATTAAAATTAAACCAAATACCAAGGGAATGTATAGAATGAATATCAAAGATGGGACATTAATGTGCTACCATAAACTTCAATGCAACCCAGGAGACCAAGGGGGGCCACGGCCCTTAGAATTTTGAAAATATCCTTTACATATCCATGAAGTATGGATTAAAAAAGGTATTCGATCAACTCATTTTTTAAAATTTTCTACTATATTATATTGCCCCAAGAAAAATTTTTGAGGCTGCCTCTACCTAAACTATAGAAGAGCAAGAAAATGATATCGCAACCACCTTATAAAGTGTTTTCCAAGCGACGTGGTTTTTTAAATCCTTTTCACTCTCTCTCAGATTTTTTTCCTTTCCTATTAATTAAAGAGCTCACTTGGTATATAAAATATTTTCTAATTTATTATTAAAATAGAAAGAGAATAGATGTATATATATATAATATTTTTTTATATTTTATAAAAAATTTATTTTTATATTTTAAATTCATGATATTAAAATTTTTGAAAGAATAATTTCTCAATTGTATACGACATATTCTCCCTCTTCCCATTAACTATATTCTAATTTGTAGGGTAGATAAGGGGATTAAAAAATTTATAACAGAATAAAGAATGCAAGAACCCTTAAAAGATAAGGGTCCATTCAATTTGAAAACCCCAATGTGAATGTACAATGTACTTTCGTGCATGGCCCCAATAAGTAAGCAATCAAATGTCCAGAAAGCCCTGCAATGTGCAAATTAAGGAGATCCGTTCAACAGATTCCTAGAGCAGTCTGTGTCCCCTTCACTGGACTCGGAGCACTTGTAATAGCCTCAACATTTCCAAATAGCACTTCTTTTGCGGCCCTAACGCAACTTATCAAACCCCATAATTCGTATTTTATCGATTTTTAAATTATTAGAAGTGGATTTTGTCTCTATAAATATCAACTCTTTACTGATCTGAATGGTTATCACCAAAGGGATGTAACACTTATAAAAACCGTCGGAAGGTACTTTGATGAGAAGAATCCGACACTTAAATCAGAAAGAGCAGTTTTCATATGAAAATGAAAAACAGACTGAGAATTGAGAAAAAGTCGTTCCCTGTGAATAATGTACCAAGATGTAAGGCTCAAAGAGCGTACCTGTTATGAAGAGTTTTGAGATATTTTATACCTTTTTGAATTGGATGCGGCTGCGATGTTCTAATCCTACATTCCTTATCGGGCTGATCTGGAGATCTCGGGGATTCCATATTTCGAATTGATTGCAATTCTCAACTTTTTGGAAAACTATCGAAATCTTGAAAAGATTCATTTCTTAACTGCAAAGATCTCAAAGTGTTGTTTTTAGTAAGAGACGAGAGTTGCTAGAGTACTTTGACATTCCTTCTAGATCGTTAGAACCGTTAGCTATCGATCGGTCGATTGACCGATGAGAGGTCCTCAGGACTCCTTCGGTTGAGGGGCGATCGATTAAATGCCCGATCGGGGTGATTAACTTTGTCAACTGAATTGCATTCGGTTGGCTGGGTGGCTACGGCCCTATCATTCGAAAGATCTGGGTGACTGAGACCCTTCGATAGATAATTGCATTCAAATTTCAACCGATAATTGTCTTTCATTGGCCTTTTGTGTGGGCATCCCTTGGGCTGACTTATTGGATTCAATTCTGGATCTTGTCTCATCATTTGCCTCCAACTCATGGCTCTCTTGCCGAAGAGACGTCATGAGTTAAGATGGAAGAAAAAGGTACGAAACTTTTTAATGTGACCACAATCGCTTTGATTTTCGCAAACCATCTTCCACATGCCTCATAAGGGTTTACGTCATTCAAAGAATACCATTTTCCAGCCTTTTCTTTGGGGAAAAAAACTTCCTTTTCAGACAAAGAAGTCGAAAGATACTTCCTTATCGCGCAATATAGACCACATCCAGAGTACCATGACTAAAGAGGATTTGTCAGAAGTCCAAAAGGAGATGTCGCTCGGAAGCGATTTTGAGTTTGTGTTGACTGGTAAAGAGAATAGAGCGAGTTTTGCCTCCGAGGGTTGCATTCCGATGTACAGATAGTGTATGAAATACGGCTTAAAGATTCCATATACGGGTCCACTGACGGAGATCTTGAAGTATTGGAACATTCATCCCTCATTGCTTATCCCAAGTGCCTAGCAACCTAATTTCTCTGTTAGGGTTTTTCCGTATTTGTTTCGATTTGGAGATTCTAGGGGCTCTTTTCTCTCTAGGGCGATGTAGCTCCAAAGGGTCTACTCACGGCTAGTATAAATTTCAAATTCACCGGGAGTCTCGCTAGAAATTCTTCTACAGCGAATGTTAAGATAAACACTGGATGCAAAAACTTTTTTTCGTCAGATTTTTGAACAGGGATCTCTTTCCCACATTTCCGGATGCTAACCAAGTGCCTTTTTTGAACGAGAAGATCCCACCTCTTCTTCATCACTCCCTTTTTTGTGTACGATGGTTCATTATTGTGAGGCTCATTGTAGGAGCTTGTGGGTAGACAGCTTGGTGAGAGACGAAATGTTGGTGTTGTCTGGCCTGCTCATGGATGAGTCGAGACAAATCACCAATTCCCTCTTGTTGGAACGACAGGGGATGCCAGGGGTTGATTCTACGTAGGTCGTTGACCCTCATCTCCTTGAGGGAGTTTCTATCGATCGGGAAATGCGGCTTTATGCAAAAAGGAGGCGGATGACACTTTCTCCGAGGCTCAACAGAAAAGGTCAGAGGTTCAACCGCCCGATCCTTCCATGGAGGGGGAAGGGTCAGCTAAGTTCGGAGGATACAAACCTCTTTCAGTGCATTCTGAGACAGGAGAGGGTTTGCCAGTCAATGATCCAGTGATTCCTGATGCGCCCGTTGAGGCCGAGGAGAGAAATACACCAGAAGAGGCTCCTTTAGAGACAGCTGGAAGCTCTCTGGTCCAAGTATCGTAGCGGCAAGAAGATATCCCAGTGACACGTGCTTCTTCTCCCATTCCAAAGGAAACATCAGAATGATAGAATAAGGGTCAGTGGCGGTCAACGTTGGAAACCGTCAGTTTAACTTTATCGATTCTCAAGCGGCGCTGCAACAAGCCGAGCGGTTCAAGTTTTCTTCACAACTTGCCCTTCGGACGATATATTTGGACTGCATTGACAAGGTCATATATTCTCTTTGTCTTACAGTAAGTATCTCCTTTGCTCATATTACGTCTAGTTCTTATTATTGTATGATCCTGGTATGCGTATTTCTTCTCAGACCTCAGTCTTGACCGAGCTCCAGACGAAACGGAAGAAAGAGCGTGACGATCAGTTCGCCCGCATGAGCAGGCAAGTGCTGGTGTTAAAAGATGCCTTGGAGAACCGGGAGATAAGCATCGCGGTGGAAAAAGACAAACAGATCAAGCGTTTTCAGGAGGATCTGACTTTGACCCAATCTCGTTGCAAAGAGTTAGAAGTGGAGGCACGTGTCCAGGGGGCACGATTAGTGGCTACTGAAACATTAGCTCGTTTTCTGGAAGAGTCCCTCCGAAGTGTTGAACAGGAGATTGCTGATCTCAAGGCTTCCGTTGTCCAAGATGCTGTCAGCCTTTAACATTCTCGACATAGGTTGTTTGAACATTTGAAGTGCGCCAAAGAGATCTTTCAGAAAGTCAGGCAATATGAGTCTCTTCCCCATGAGGGTTCCAGGATTCCCGGCTGCTCCTAGTGCTTCCTTTGATCTCTTGTAGTTTTGCGTCATCTGAAGGAATTTTTTGTTTTTTTAACTCATTAGAATGTAATGACTTTTAACAAAGAATTTTTAAGGGCTTTGTCTCGTTACTCTGATAGAGCTGGGGGAATTTGACTCCTCAATGATGTGCCCGATCGATCAGGATCTGATGTTTGGTTTGGAACCTCCTTGGTTAGGATTGTGTTTTGCCCGTCTGGGGGATTCCTCCCCAACTTAATGACACATTCGTTTGGAAGATCCGGACGACTGAGACTCTCTGGTCGATTAGAGACTTTAGGGGTTAGGACCGTATCCGCCCGTTCAGGGAGTTCCATCCCAACTTAGTGACACATTCGTTCAAAAGATCTGAACGACTGAAACCCTCCGGTTGATTAGAGACTTTAGGAGTTAGGACAGTGTCCACCCGTTCGGGGAGTTTCATCTCAACTTAGTGACACATTCGTTCAGAAAATCTGGGCGATTGATACCCTCCGGTCGATTAGAGACTTTAGGAGTTAGGGTCGTGTTCGTCCGTTCGAGGAGTTTCATCCCAACTTAATAACACATTCATTTGGAAGATCCGGACGACTGAGACCCTCTAGTCAATTAGAGATTTTAGAAGTTAGGGCCGTGTCCACCCGTTCGGAGAGTTCCATCTCAACTCAGTGACACATTCGTTCGGAAGATCCGGGCGACTAAGACCCTCCGGTCGATTAGAGACTTTAGGAGTTAGCGTTATATCCGCCCGTTCGGCGAGTTCCATCCCAACTTAGTGACACATTCATTCGAAAGATTCGGGTGACTGAGACCCTCCGGTCGATTAGAGACTTTAGGAGTTAGAGTCATGTCCGTCCATTCGGGGAGTTCCATCCCAACTTAGTGACACATTCGTTCAGAAGATCTGGACGACTGAGACCCTCCGGTCGATTAGAGACTTTAGGAGTTAGGGACATATTCGTCTGTTCGGGGAGTTCCATCCTAACTTAGTAACACATTCATTTGGAATATCCGGGCGACTGAGACCCGCAAGTCAATTAGAGACTTTAGGAGCTAGGGTCATGTCCGCCCGTTCGGAGAACTCTCTTCGAGGGTCATTTGAAATCTCAGGCCACGTGCAGTTGATGAATAATAGAAAATATCGAAATTTTCATCAGAGGAAGAGTGTCGGGAAGTCCGGGTCATATGCTGGATAGATGCTAATGGGAATGTAAGGCTCATGCCAACTATCTTCACCGTGGACTTGGAGGATCACCCATCTTGGTTTCTCACACGATGGTCTGAGATCTGGCTTAGGGGGCGGCTCATTCTCCCGTGACGTATTGCGCCTATCGGGGGAAGACAGACTTCTTCCTTCCATACTGATGAACTTCTACCAAAAATTTTAGTTCAACCTTAAGTCTTTTGCACTCATAGGTCGTATGATCGTGGTCCCGATAGAAATGATAGTATTTGGACTTGTTTTTCTTAGGATCTTCTTCCGTGGGGCGAGGGAGCCTCCTGACATATGACTTGTTCTTAATCTGGTATAAAACCCGACTTAGGGTTTGGTTCAGCGGTGTGTAGACGCTGAATTTCTGTCAGGGTAAAGCTCTTAACTTGCTTCTTTTCAGAGAGTGCTGACGGGGTAATCGGCTGCGTTCCTTCCTGCTAAAGCGGTTTCCTTGTCGGTCGAACGCCTCCGCTTCTTCCGCAGCAATATATTTTTCCGCTCGGGAGTAAAACTCTTGGATGCTTGCCGGGGGCTTTTTGATGATAAAGGTTTTCATATCGAAAGAACGCAGGCATGTTAGGAGAGCGGCCAAAGCGATATTGTGATCCAAAGCGGGGACTTTTCAGCATTTCTGTCTTAAATCTTTCTATGAAGTCCCTGGGAGACTCCTCTTTCCATTGTCGCAATGATATGAGGGAGGTGGATTTCTGCTTAGCTCCCCGACTGATTACAAAATTAGCCTCAAACTGTTGTTGGAACTGCGCGAATCTCTTGATACTGAGTAGCGAGAGAGAGTTAAACCATGTCAGGCCATTACCATTGATGGTAGTGGGGAAGTGTTTGCACATCGCAGCATCCGAGAGGTCTTTGAAGATCATAACTGTTACGAAATGGGCGGCATGGTCCCGGGGGTCACTCGTTCAATCATACGCTCCATAGGAGGTAGAAAAACATCTCTTTGAGGAGATCTTCACATCAAATGGTGATTCGCCTAGGGAGTGTAGGGGATCTTCCCTATCCTTTGCGCCTGCTCTTTTGAGTTCGACAGTTATGAGTTGTTCAACCTGTTTTTTCAAATCTTGGGGCTCATATTGGGAGGCTACTGATGGTTCAAGGAACTCTCGTCTGGGTGGCCGCTCGTATTCGGACTCTGTAGCAGATGAGTGGTTGTTTGGTATGAGGGCTCGATTGAGCCCCTCCAACTGCTTACAGGCTGCCGATGGTTCGAGGAACTCTCGTCTGGGTGGCTGCTCATATTCGAACTCTGTAGTAGATAAGTGATTGTCTGGTGTGAGGGCTCGATTGAGCCCCTCCAACTGCTTACTCATTTTTTAGAGTCTAGACTCCATTCTTTCCATTTGAGGATGGTCCACCTACTCTGGTCTTGGGGCCATGACCGGTTGTTCCTGAGTTGCAGGTTACGGAATTAGTTCCAGACGGGATGGTCGTGGAGAAAACACATGATCACGAATAAGAGGATCAGGTCCCGGAGGAGCAATGGATTCGGCGGGCATAGGGACGTGCCCTCCTACAGCAAGGACGACCCTCGAAGACGCTCTAATCTTTGGAGGTATAGTTACTAAGATGACAGAAACTACTCTAGTCTGTTTCCCACGGACGATGTCAATCTGTTTGGAGGTGAGTTTTTGCTCCACAGATACTGACTCTTTGCTGACCCGAGTGGTTGCCACTGAAGGGATGTGACACCTGCAAAAACCGCTTTAGGGTGCTCTGGCGGGGAGACTCCGACACTTAAGTCAGAAAGAGTGATTTTCGTATGAAAAGGAAAAACAGACTGAGAGTTAAGGGAAAGTCGTTCCTTGTGAATAATGTGCCAAGAGTGTAAGGTTCAGAGAGCGTAGCTGTTGTGGAGAGTTTTGAGATATTTTATACCTTTTTGAGTTGGACGCGGTTGCGATGTTCTAGCCGTACTTTCCTTATCGGGCTGATCCAGAGATTTTGGGGATTCTATATTTTGAATTGATTGCGGTTCTCATCTTTTTTAAAAACTACCGAAATTTTAGAAAGATTCATTTTTTAACTGCAAAGATCTCAAAGTGTTGTTTTTAGTAAGAGACGAGAGTTGCTAGAATACTTTGACTTTCCTTCTGAATCGTTAGAACCGTTAGTTATCGATCGATCGCTTGACCGATAAGAGGTATTCAGGACTCCTTCGGTTGAGGGACAGTCAATTAGATATCTGATCGGGGTGATTAACTTCGTCAACCAAATTGCATTCGGTTGGTTGGACGGCCTATCATTCGAAAGATTTGGACGATTGAGACAATTCGGTAGATAATTGCATTCAAATCTCAACTAGTAATTGTCCTTCATGGGCCTTCTGCGTGGGTCTCGCTTGAGCTGACTTATCAGATTCAATTCTGGGACCTTGTCCCATCATAAACCATAAAATTTAACCCACATGACTATTCCATACCCCTTTAGTTCTTCCCCCCCCCTCCCAAAAAAAAAAAAAAAAAAGAAGTAAGATTTCTAAATTATAGGATCATAGAAGAAGATGATTAAGCGGCAACATATAGCAACCAAACAATTACAGTTAAGGGCCCTGACTTCCATATTGGCATTGAATGTGAAGTAGAAAAGAAAAGATAAAAAATAAAAAAAACCTGTATACAGCTTGGAAGCAGTGGGCAGAGTCCTCTGTTTAATAACCCACCAAATCTCTGATTTATTTGCACGGTACAATCCCGGGTCTATTATTATGGGCTTCCCTCTGTTACTCCTGCCACCCCCATAAAAAATAAAATCTTTAATCTTTTGAATTTGAAATACTCCCAAAAAAGGATGTATAGCCATTATTGTTTCTTTTTTGTCAATAAGAAGTGAAAAAGCAGATCTTACAATTTTCAACCCAGACGACTGCTTTGCTGAATGAAATTGAGATCTCTTGGCACCTCAGAAAAAGAATCAATCATATCCATACATAAAAATTGAAATAAACAAGTAAACCAAAAGGGTCTCAGTATCTTTGCAGTAAAAACTGGATGGGGGGGGGGGAATTTGGGCACTCACCTTACCATCCTGAGTGACAAGTGGGTAGTTAGAAGCGCTAAGGTTAATGAACCAATCCCAATTGCAAGTCCTGAGAAGCATAGACATGGCATGAAGAGTTGTGGCAAGCATTGTTGGACCTCTATAGGTCACCAAATTGTGTTTTCCCACGATCCAAACATTACCCAGTTGGGTAAATACGGGTTGGCCCGACACAAATTCAATCATCTCCTCATGCTCTGTCTTGGGTGCATCACTATCTATGTGGATCAAGTAATTGTTTGCAGGATGACAGAGGGCAGGCATTAACCTCTTTAGCTTCTCTGAATCGCCTGCAGATGCTGAGATCAAGTAGGCAAAATGAAACCGGGTAATGTTTCTCGGATTTCAGGATGGCCGTCTTGATAATAGGGTTGTATCCGGTTATCAGTAGGGTAAATCGGATTGGAAAAAAGTAAAGAGAGAAGGTTAGTGATGCTATGATGAAGAATAGAGTGAGTTCTTTGACACCCATTTGTCTCGGAGAGAAAGGGTGTTCTCAAGTGTATGAGGTGGTGGAAGTTAGAATTGTTTATAACTAGCAGGCGACGCGATCTGTATTGTGAAAAAAATAATTAAAAATAATTATAATTTATTAAATTTTTAATATTAAAATAATTAAAAAAATATATTGAGGGTTTAATTATAAAAGATTTAAATATCTAAACTCTAAATCTAAATTTTAAAATAATACGATAAATAGATAATATCTTAAAAATTGATAAAAATCCAAAATACATAAAAAATAAAAAATAAAAACTTTAAAAATATGTCATTGAACTGTGAAGTACGCAATTGAGGGAAAAAAAAGAAATGTTACTTTTTAAAGGGTTATAAAATTGCGTGTGCACTTTTTAGAATGATTAAAATATAAAAAAAGAAATGTATAATTTTATAATAATAAAAAGAAATGTTGTTTTTTTAAAGAAAAAGAAAATATTGATTTTTTTTTAAAAAATAATCTAAAATTATAATATTTAATAATTTAACTGTGAAAATTTATAAATATTAATATTTAATTTAAATTTTTTTAGATATAAAAATTTAAAATTAATTCTAAAATTTAATATTAATATATTTATATATTTGAAATATCAAATATTTAATATTAATATTTATGTATTTGATATTTAAATTAAAAAAATAAATTTTAACACAAAATATTAAAATATTAAAAAATAAATTAAAACTATATTCAATAATTTAATTTAAGTAATATTATAAATACTAATATTTAATTTTAAAATCTATAAGAAAAAAATATTTAAATACTTAAATATTTATTTAATAGTAAATATATTAAATTAGAATGATAAAAATATTTATATAATATTAATATTTGTATAATATTTTAAAATAATTTAAGAAAATTTATAAATATTAATATTTAATTTAAAATTTTATAATAAAAAACAATTAAATATTTAATTTAAATACTTAAAATTTATTCAACATTAAAAATATCAAATTAAAATGTTAAAAAATATTTATATAATGTTAATATTTAAAAAAAGTAAAGAATATGATCACGGATTTGTACGGTCACGTAACTTGATAACCACAAGTGACCGTATATATTTCTTTTAAAAATTTATTTAGATATATAGAAAAAAATATAATCAGAGTCTTAAAATAAAAAGGGAACAAAAATAAACAGAAAAAAAGGAAAGATTTGGTTTTAAAATAAAGGATTTGGATGTAAAGAAAAAGATCCAAATTGCAAAAAAAAAAAACAAAAGTAAAATCAATGAAAAAAAAGAAGTGGACGGAAAAAAAAAAGGAGAGAGAGAGTGGGGTTACGTGAGTGGTCGTCACTCATGTGACTCCACAAAAACTTTTTAAATTTACATATAAATAAATTAAAATGTTAAAAAATATTTATATAATGTTAATATTTAAAATGGTAAGGAACATGATCGCAGATTGTGAGCAATCACGTGACTTGATGACCACATGTGACTGTATAAGTCTCCTTTAAAAATTTATTTAAAATATAGATATATAAAAAAAAGTACAATCGGAGTTCTAAAATAAAAAAGAGAACAAAAATGAATGAAAGAAAAGATGGAAAAAAAAAGGAAAGATTTGGATTGTTGAAAATATGGATCATGAAGCTCGAGGTAGACCCGTCCAACCTCAAGGCCTCAAGTGGTGGTCCATGGAAAACTCTAGAAATGTTCAAAGCACAAACCGAGACGGTCCAAGTGCAAAACTCATTCAGAGACAATTCTAAGTCCAACTCAAAGAGATGGTCCATGGAGAAGTCCAGAAATGTCCAAATCACAAACCAAAGTGGTCTAAGTGCAAAGTTGATTCAGAGGCATACCAAGAGACCAAACCAAGAGGAGTTTTGTAGCCCATAAATTAAGGCATGTAATTAACACTAAATGGATGTATTTTATAACCCTAAATAAGACCCAAAAGAGGTCCAATTGTAAGACACAAAAGGAGGTAGAATACTGTCCCCTTCTATCCAGAAATAATGACCCATTTAGGGACTCAAAATGGATCCTAAATAGGCCTACCCAAGAGCTACAGGTGGGCACAAATAGGCCCAGCACAACCCAGCACAAGGGGGCCCAATTTGGGCACCCAATGGATAAAAAAAATGGGAGGCAGAAACTGCCCCCACTATCCAAAAAAAGTGAGCCCATTTAGGGGCTATAAATGGGCCTAACTTATGGATCCTAGCTGGACCCAAAAGGGCTCAGTAAAACCAAGTCATAGGGGCCCAAAATGAGCCCCCATTGGCCCAAAGAAGTGGTCATTGGGGACAGCCTCCAACGGCTAGTGGAGAGAGCATTATACTCTCTCCCTCTCTTCATTTTTCTCTCAAACCCTCTCCCCCATTTTCTATAAATAGGCATGTCCAATGCCTTGTAAGATAAGAGCCAAGAGTCACTCAAAGTAGGGCATTGCACTCTTCAAAAAATATGAAAAAAATTCTCCCAAAAAAGAGGGCTAAATGACCCTTATAGATAGGGTATTAATTTCTCAATTTTGAACTATGTCTCACATATTTTTTGAATATTGTCTTATTGAAATTTTCTTAAGCCAATGTTCCTCTTGTACTCCAAATATATTTGGACATTGTCTCATATTCTTTATTTATAAAATGTTCATTGAGACACACTCATTTTCTTTTTTTTCTACATGGATAAAAAAAAAAGTTTCGGATTGAAAAAAAAAAGAAATCAATGAAAAAAAGTAGATTGAAAAAAAAAAGAAAGAGAGAGTGAGATCGTATGAGTTATATAAAAAAATATAATTGAAGTTTTAAAATAAAAAAGAAGACAAAATGAATAAAAAATAGAAAAATAGAATTTGATAAAAAAATGATTTGAATGAAAAAAATTATGAATTGTTAAAAAAAAATAAAATCAATGAAAAAAAGTGAGAAAAAAAAAGAAAAACGAAATCAATAAAAAAAAAAAAAACACACGGAAAAGAGAGAGAAAGTGAAGTCATGTGAACAGTCGTCACTTATGTCACTTCAGAAACTCTTTTAAGGATATATCTTAGATAAAACAAAACCATTTTCTTGGTGGTGCATCAGAATGCGAAAGAACGAGTAGTTTGCTTGGAAGGAAGCGATTCCACTTGTCCCGTTATCATCGGTTGGTGAGAGGACCATTTTGATTGATGTACCAGACTATGATGCATGAAATTACTACTTTGCCCATCGCTTTGTTGAAGGGAAGTTGAGGCTTTTACCCTTCTAGTGGGCTTTGCCTGTAAACGGCAGCACAGTATATTCGGAAAAAAGGGAGGGACCACATTGAGCTCAGCGTCAGCGAGTCTTGAATTTCGAATCGATTTGATTACCTTTAGAAATAAATTTCGTCTAGACGAGTGAATTTTAATTCAAATGATATTTTTTTTTTCTTTATAATAGATTTGGATTCAAATCTCTCTTTATATATAAAAAAATATTAAAAATAAATTATAACTCCACAAATATCAGTTCCTTTTTAACTCAAACTATAACTGTTAATGGATGGATACACTTATAAAAACCGTCGAAGTACCGACATTTAAGTCAGTAAAGAGCGGTTTTTGATTGAAAGAAAACAGACTGAAAGTTGAGAGAAGATTATTCCCTGTGACCAGTATACCCAGAGTGTTAGACCTAGAGAGCGTATCTGGTTCTGAGATCTTTAGGGATGATTTATACCTCTGAGAGACGTGCGCCGCTCGGGAACTTCAACTCTACCTTCCTTATCGAACTGATCCGAAAATTTCGAGAGTTAATTCTATGGGTTGATTACGATCCCCATTTATCGGTGGAACTATCATTTTCAAGAGGGGTGCTTTCCTTAGTTGAAAGATTCGAAATATACCATTATGAAATAGGAGACTCAAGTTAAGGAAGTTCTGATCTTCTTTTAGAATTGTTAGGGGTGCTACCTGTCGATTGGTCGCTCGATCGATAAAGGGTTAATCGGGACTCGTCCGATTGGTATGCTATTATTTGTTTGCCCGATCGGGGCGACTGTCTTCGCTCGGTGAGTATCGTTCGGTGGACCCGGGTGACTGAGACCCTATCGTCCGGGAGGTCCGGGCGACTGAGACCCTTCGGTAGATTGATCCGGGCGACTAAGGCCCTTCGACTGATGGTTACATTCAAAACCTCGAACGGTAATCGTCCTTCGTGGGTTTCTTGAGAATTCTTTCTTTTGGTTTGAGTCTTGGACCATGTCCCATCATTTGCCTCTTACTTATGGCTTTCTTGGAAAAGAAAAGTCATAAGTAAAGGTCTGTTGAAGCACGTTTTGTACGTTATGAATGTACAGGGATGCTCGGCCAACTCTGATTTGCCCCTTTTGTATGCTAGGAACTCTGGTATTTTTATCAGACACGACATTTTTCATGGGGAACCGAAAACAATTTATTTCGGTATTTATGACTTGCGTCTGTGTTGATCTGTTTCATCTTCCTTGAATTAATTTAGACTTCTCCTTTTTACTGTTATAAATAACCATGATGTGCATCCACTTTCTTTCGTAGAAAATTGATACTCCTCCTTCTTGGTTGCTTGGTTGATAATGATTTTTTTCGAGGGTCAATTTGTAAGGTGTCGTAGCGCACAATCGCTCCTTGAGCGAGGTGACTTCTGCTGGAATGAGATCTCATTAAAGAAGAGGACTATTGGAATGAGATCTCATTATGTTGACCATCCATTTGGTTAGCATAATCTAATTCCTTGCCACCAAGGGGGTGCATCTTGTATTGCCTTGTATGGCCTTCTTCGGTTGGTCCTCACCATCTAGGCGAGGTGGGAGTGTTTTTCATACTACTTTTTGGATGGGAAGGTCGAGTTTAGATCGCTTTGGAGAGGCAAAACCCGAGCTCGCCTCTTCTTTTCCCTAGCATTATATTGTTTTTGTATCGTCCAGTGTAGGGATTGTGTTCTCCCTCTTCAGGTGAATCAGTAGCCTGATGAGATGGATCTTTCTGTATATTCTCCTTGGTGTAATTAGTCGGATTTAATGGCTTGTTCATATATTTTGATGTATTTCTTCACATAAGAATGAAATGATTGCTTTTTACTTACTCGAGTCTTACTTTTTCTTCTTTTTGATTTCTTGCATCACGACACGATTTCTCTGTTAGAGTAGATCCACTTCCTACTTTAACTTCAGGCTGAGCGACCGGGTAGTATCAGATTTCCAGACTGCTTGGTGTTCAGTTGGTGGGACTCGAGAGTCAAGTTTTCCTGTTTGGGGAAAATCTTTGCGTGAGTTAGAGTACAAGGGTCGGACGACTAAGACTTTCCGAATGGTAAGAGCTCTATGAAAAGATGGGTCGTGTTCAATTGCATGGGGAGTTATGTCCCTTATTGACAACGCATTCAAATGACAGGAGTCGGGCGACTAAGACCCTTCGGACGATAAGAAATTTTTAAGTTGTGGGCCGTGTCCACCCATCCTGGGAATTACATCCCTTATTGACGACGCGTACGAATAATAGGAGCTAGGCAACTGAGACCCTCCGAACGATAAGAAATTCTTAAGTTGTGGGTCGCGTCCACCCATACAGGGAGTTATATCTCTTATTGACGACGGGTACGAACAATAGGAGTTGGGCGACTTAGACCCTCCGAACGATAGAAAATTCTTAAGTTGTGGGCCGCGTCCACCCGTCCGAAGTGTTACATCTCTTATTGACGATGCGTACAAATGATAGGAGCTGGACAACTGAGACCCTCCGAACGATAAAAAATTCTTAAGTTGTGGGCTGTGTCCACCCGTTCGGGGAGTTACATCCCTTATTGACGATGTGTACGAACGATAGGAGATGGACGACTGAAACCCTTCGAACGATAGAAAATTCTTAAGTTGTGCCTAAGGAAGACCTCCCGGTTGTTGGATAGTACTGAGACTCATTGATAATATATGCGCAGGTTTTTCGAGTTGCAAGTCCTAGGTATCACTGACCCATCTAGGTTGTCGAGTCGGAATGTTACCGGTCGAACAATGAAATGTGACCTTCCCAATTAGGGGTGAGCTTGCCCCCTGGCTGCTGTCGATCGGTAAACTCCATTTTTCATAGCACTAATTCTCCGGGTTTGAACGTTCGGCTTTTAACCTTTCGGTTATGATACTAGGTCATTTACTATTGATAGGCCACCATTTGTGTTGATGCGGACTCCCTAATTCTGGAAGTAAGTCCAACTTTTCTCGTAGGGTGCATTTGTTCTGCCCAGTATCATAGTGAACTACTTATATCGAGTGAATGCCTATTTCCACGGGTATGACTGTTTCGCTTTCGTAAGTCAGACTGAAAGGTGTTTCTCCCGTTGCCCTTCGAGAGGTAGTGCGATACGACCAAAGGATGCCATAAAGTTCTTTGGCCAATTGCCCCTTGGCGTAATCCAGCATTGTCTTTAGTCCTTGCAGGATCGTTCGGTTGGTTATTTTAATCAGTCCATTGGTTTGTGGGTGAGCAATCGACGAGAATCTATGTTGAATTTCTAGTTTCTTACAAAACTCCCGGAAGTGCTGGTTGTCGAATTGCTTCCCGTTATCCATGATAAGGACTCGCGGTATACCGAATTGGGTGACGATATGAGTCCACACGAAGGATTGGACTTTGGCGGCCGTGATCTAGACTAAAGGCTCTGCTTCTAACCACTTCGTAAAGTAGTCGATCGCCACAATTAAGAACTTTTGTTGTCTCGTGCCTAGAGAAAACGGTTCGAGGATATCCATACCCGACTGGGCAAATGGCCAAGGGCTAGATATTGGATTAAGCTCGGTGGAGGGTAGCCGAGGAATCGATGAGAAGCGCTGACACCTGTCGCACCTTTTGACGTAGTTATTAGAATCAACCTTCATGGTTAGCCAATAGTATCCCTGTCGAAGGGCCTTATAGACTAGATTTCGAGCACCCATATGATTGTCCCGGATTCCTTCGTGAATTTTTCGAAGAACGTAATTTCCCTCTTCGGGAGTCAAGCATCGTAAATACGGGTGAGTGAATGATTTGTGGTAGAAAACCCTATCGATTATGGCGTAGTGCATGATCTTTCGCTTCAATTTCACTGCTTCCCCCAGGGATTCTAGCAGGCGATCGTGGTTTAGGTATTTTTCTATAGGGACCTTCCAACTGGGCGACTGATCGACAGGGAGGACCTCCTTAGGCTCATCGATCCAAGGATACGGTAGCCTTTCAACATATACCGTCCGACTAGAAGCAATTGAATCGGAACTAATCAGTTTTGACAAGGTGTCAGCTCGCATATTTTCTGAATGAGGGATTTGTTGAATATCTACTTTTCTTAATCGGCCAATCGTCTCGCACAACTTACTTAAATATTTCGTCATGAATGGGTCTCTGGTTTCGTAAACTCCTAGATTTGCTTCACGACCAGTTGGCTATCTGTAAACAGTCTAACATTTCATGCTCCCATGTTGGTGGCGATCCGGAGGCCCGTCAGTAGAGTTTCGTACTCAATTTGGTTGTTGATGACTTAAAAATCAAAACAGATGGCGTACTCCTCCTTAAAATCATTCGGTCCTACCATTATGAGTCCGATGCCGCTTCCTGAAGAGTTTGATGATCCATCCACATGGATAGTCCATTAGGGGGCGACCCATTCTTCTCGATGGCTAGAAGGTTGCCATTCAGACACTGTGGGCAAAATACATTCAAGAATAAAATCGGCAATTGCTTGGCCCTTTATCACGGGTCGCGGTTGGTACTGGATATCGAACTCGCCTAGCTCCATACTCCACTTAATGAGCCATCCTGACGTATCCCTCTTTTAGAGGAATTGCTTCAACGGTTGATTGGTGAGCACCACAATGGTGTGGGCCTGGAAGTACGATTGAAGGCGCCTTGCTGAAACGATCAAAGCATAGGTTATCTTCTCAATCTGCCGGTAATTAATTTCAGAATTTTTCAGTATCTTGCTGATGTAATAGACTAGCTTTTGGGTGGCGGACTCCTGTCTCACCAGTACAGAACATAGTGCTCGTTCAAAGACAACCAAATATAGGTAAAATTCCTCCCCAAGAACGTCGCGAGAGTAGCGGCAGTTACACCAAATATTCTTTCAGTCTTTTAAAGACTGCTTGACATTCAGATGTCCATTCGAACTGTCGGGAACTCTTTAACGCATCAAATATGGGATTGAACTTTTCGCCGACTTTGGACATGAATCGGCTTAGGGCCGCTAACTGATCAGTCAGGCATTGCACTTCCTTGAGTGTTTGGGGAGATGTCATGTCTAATATTGCTTGTATTTTTTCAGGGTTGGCCTCTATCCCTCAGTCGGTGATAATGAAATCCAGGAACTTTCCGGAAGCGATCCCGAAAATACTTTTTTTTGGGTTTAGTCACATGTTGTATCATTTTAAGGTCTGGAAGGTCTCTTCAAGATCTATGACATAAGCTTCTGCTGTAACGCTCTTTACAAGTATGTCGTCGACGTAAGTTTCGACGTTCCTTCCTAATTGATCTTTAAAGATCGTATTGACCAGCCGTTGAAAAGTTACTCCGATATTCTTCAGGTCAAAAGGCATGACCCGATAATAGTACGTATCGAATTCAGTGATGAAGCTGGTATTTTCTTCATCTTCATACGTCATTCTAATCTGGTTATAGTCAGAGTAGGCGTCCATAAAACTCAAAAGTTGGTATCCCGAAGAGTTGTCCACAAGTTTGTTAATATTTGGGAGCGGATAACTATCCTTCAGACACGCTTTGTTGAGGTCAGTGAAATCTACACATATTCTCCACTTGCCATGAGTCTTTTTTTACCAAGATTACATTAGCCAGCCATTCGGGATACTTGATTTCGTGGATGAATTCTGCTGCCAACAACTTCTGAACCTCTTCCTGGATGGTGCATTAGCGTTCGAGGGTGAATACCCTCTTCTTTTGCTTAACTGGTTTGAAGTCGGGATTAACGGTTAGCTTCCGGGCTATGACAGATGGGTCTATGCCAGGCATGTCTTTTGGAGTCCATGCGAAGACTTTCGAGTGTCGTTACAGATAGGCGACTAAGGCCTTTCGTAAGGGAGGTGATAGGTTAGCGTTTGACTGTGGTCATTTGTCAAAAGGATCTCAATCGTTTCTTCGCCTGGTTTAGGCTTGGCTCTAGGCTCAGTGTCTTCTCTAGGTTCCAGAGTGTCGACCGGAAAAGCTTCTTGCGCGCCTTGTGTCGTGAAGAGGATATAGGGGCCAGGGTCGCTTTTTATGATAGCCACGCCTAGCGGTGTTCTAAACTTCACTTTCATATATATCATGCTTGGTAGCGCCTCTAGATCGTCCAGACTGGGCCTGCCGAGTATAACGTTATAGGAAGAGTAGAGCTTTACCACATGGAAAAGAACGGGAGCGGTTGTGTGATTAGGGGATCTTCTTAGGGTCATAGGAAGATAAATGATGCCTTCAAGATAAATGGGTTCGTCTGAAAGCCCTTGGAGGGATTCGGTAGATGGCAAAAGCTGAGATAGATTGAAGCTCATCCTGCAAAAGGCATCCCATGTAAGGAGGTCGCAATTAGCCCGCTAATCAACAAGAACCCTTTTTATAGTTTTTAAGGGTGATGACTATAGGGTCATCACTGCGAAAATCTATTTCGACTGGAAGATCATCATCATCGAAACCTATGATTGGACTTCTTCTTTTGGCAGGTGCCGTGTCGGAGATGACCGTACCGAGCATCGTCATAAGATTTCAGAGAATCAGCCTGTTTCCCACAGACGACGTCAATCTGTTGGAGGTGGGTTATGGCTCCACAGATACTAGCTCCTTCTTGACTCGAACTGTAGCCGTCAATGGGTGGATATACCTGCAAAAACTGTAGGAAGGTGCTCCGACGGGGAGACTCCGATACTCAAGTCAGTAAAGAGCAGTTTTCAATTGAAAGAAAACAGACTGAGAGTTGATAGAAGGTTGTTCTCTATGACCAGTGTGCCCAGAGTGTTAGACTTAGAGAGCGTATCTGGTTCTGAGATCTTTAGGGATGATTTATACCTCTGAGAGACGTGCGCCGTCGGGAGACTTCAACCCTACCTTCCTTATCGAACTGATCCGACAATCTCGAGAGTTAATTCTATGAGTTAATTACAATCTCCATTTATCGATGGAACTACTATTTTTAAGAGGGGTGCTTTCCTTACTTAAAAGATTCGAGATATGCCGTTATGAAATAGGAAACTGAAGTTAAGGAAGTTTTGATCTTCCTTTAGAATTGTTAGGGGTGCTACCTGTCGATTGGTCGCTCGACCGATAAAGGGTCAATCGAGACTTGTTCGATTGGTATGCTGCTATTTGTTTGCCCGATTGGGGCGACTGCCTTCGCTCAGTGAGTATCGTTTGGTGGCTCCGGTCACTGAGATCCTATCGTCCGGGAGGTTTAGGCGACTGAGGCCCTTTGGTAGATTGATTCGGGCAATTGAGACCTTTCAGCTGATGATTACATTCAAAACCTCGATCGGTAATCGTTTTTCGTGGGTTTTTTGAGAATTCTTTCTTTTGGTTTGGATTTTGGATCATGTCTCATCAAAAAGTTTCATCTTAGGCAAAAATTATAATATCATTTTCTTTTTAATTCTATTCTTATTTTTTAAAATGAGTGATATTGTGATTTTAATTTTCAATCTTGAAGAGTGAAGTTTGAATTTTAGAAATGAAAAAGTTATGATTGAATTGGATTATCTATTAATAGAATTATCTGTTTTTTCTCTGTCTCTCGCTCAATGAAGAGAATACATGAAGAGATTCCTTTTAGAGAGAGAGATAAAAAAAGAAAAGGGCTTTCTTTCTTTTCTCATTCGCCTTCATCAGTGACAAAAATAAAGAGAAAAGAGGTGGAGAGAAAAACATTACAGAGAGAACACTAAATAAGAAGAGAGAGAAAAATCGAGGAAAAAAGAAAGAGAAGAGTGGTTGAAAAAGAGATAGAAAGAGTAAAACTGTAAAAGTTTATCCTTATTATTGGTAAGGTAAAAAAAAAAGAGAGAGAAGATATGTTAAAGAAAAAGAAAGATGGTAAGATAGTTTTCTATCTACATCGGTTTATAGGACTCAATTGATTTTATATGTGGAATTACCGTACTCAATCACTTACCGTCATCGCGAAAATGAAGATTTGCTTTTCTTTGATAAAAAGGGAGAAGAGTAGTTGAAAAAGTAGAGAAAAGAGAAAAAGAGATCGAAAGGGTACAAAAGTAAAGGTTGATCCTAATTATTAGTAAGATATTGGAAGGAGAGAGAACATATTAAAGAATGGAAAAGATTGACAGATACGATAAGATGGTTTCTTTTCGTATCAGTAAATAGTTAAAAATCACAAAATAAAGTAAAAAAAAAAAATTCACAAATTAAAAAAAAAAAACCATTAACAATTTGAAGAAAAATTTTTTTCAACCCTAACCAAAATTAAATTTTATATTGGCGTCAATGAATGATATTTTGCCATTTTTTAGGTCTCATTATCGGTTCGTCCAATTGATACATTTTAGTTCGGATCGAAAGCCGACCCAGGGTTATAGTAACCCGAAACCGGACCGATTCAGTTATAATACGGGGCCGATTCGGTTAAGCACTTTCTAGGATCGGGAATTGGCTTGACACGGGCCCGGAATTGACACGAAACCAACCTGACCCGACTGTCCATGGCTATGGAACCGGGCCGACCCGACTGATTCCAACAACTCCTTTCCTTTTTTGAATGTTTTCGATTTTTTCCCTTTCAACAATTATAAAATGATTAATTTGAGAGATATTTTAGTCCATAAGATCAAAAATTTTTTCTATAAATAAATCATAACTCATTTGTATACAACAAATTCTCATACTTTCTCTCACAATCTTTTTATCCCTACTACACTCTCTCAAAATCTCTACACAATAATTCACTTCCAATTTTCTATAACTCTCTCTACCTACAACATTTTCTTCTATCTCACACATTTAACATAATCTCATGATCTTCTACTTATCACACCACCTACAATTTACAATATCTCTCAAGATTTAGTAAGATTTAAAAATTAAAAACTCAAATTATTCAAAATTTGACAATAAACAATTGTGATTTCTGTCATATCAGTAGCATTTTATTTTTTGTAGCTTTAATTTTTTGTATATTTAATTCATTCGCATTAATTTTTTTACATATTTAAACTTAATTTTTTTTAAAAAAAAATAACCAAAACACATTATTCATAATTTTCCCAACAATCCTCTTTCCCCTCATTTTCTTTTTTCCAAGAGAGCGTTCCTAAACACATAAATATTGATATTGGTTTTGATAAAAATGAACTTAATAATATACAATTTACTACCGCACGTACTAAACAAGATGATTTCAATGTATAAAATTATTTTAATTGAAATTTTGAGGAGCAAAGGGTAATATGTAAAATTTGTTAACAAAAATGTGATATAAAGGGTTGGAGAGTGAGGACACTTAAGAGATACATACTAAGAGATCACCTGAATAGATTCTCTCAAACTAGCAAACATAAATCATCACCGGTGGGGAATATCACGGGTATATTTAGATATAATGCAGAGGGTAAGAAAATAGCACAAATAAAATGAATAGTACGTAAAGATTTATCATTTAGTATAGTAGAATGTGAAATTTTTGATAAATATATACAAAAATATTTACAACCAACTTACAAAAGAAATAGTAGAAAAAGGATAGGAGGAGGTCACTAAAACGATTTCAAATAATGAAATATGCTTTAATTGCAAATTTTATAATCACTAATTATAAATTTTCAATAATTTAAGATATAGGAATGCATGTAAAAATGAATATTTTATTGTTATAACATGTCATTGAATTAATTATTCATGGATTTTAGAAAAAAAAAAAAATTAACTTTTCAACATTAAGAGCATCCACATTCTGACTCTAATATAGGTAGAATAATTACAAATGTTTATCATGATTATGGTATTAGTGATAGAATTTTTATTTATTTTTAAATAATGTATCGGTTAATATTAGTACTATTAATATTTGAAAAAATACTTTAAAAATAATATTATATGAAATATTTTTCATAATAGGTATATATGTCATATTTTAAATTTATGTATTAAAAATGATTTGAAAGTTACGAAACTAATTTTACAATCTATTCATTATTTAATTTTTCAAATTAGAAATTTCTCAACAAAAATACAAGAAATGAGACATTTATGTACTTTATATAATGTAAAATTTAATAATTTAGACAAAAATGTGACATTAGGTGGAACTCAACTTATAATATGTTACAAGGTATAATTTTTTTTTTAAATGTTTTAATTGAATTTACTACTACTAATTATAAATAATGTTTTATTGATAATATCGTTTTTGATTCTATAAATACACTAATTCAATTATTGGAAATTTTTTATATATGTACAAATTTATTTTCCAGAGTTTACTATTCAACAACTTATTTGATATTTTCCTATTTTCTGTAAAATTTGTTTTATATTTAATCAATTTGAAAATTATGATAAGTTTAGTGAAATTGTTCAACTAATGAAAATAAAAATTTTAAAATATTATGAATAAATTCCTATTTTGTATTTGGTAGTTAGTACTTAGTTTCACATATCAAAATTGAAGGTGTTAAAACTCTAATTGATTGTTTTGTTGATAGTTTTCTAACGGAAATATATATTAATATCTCATATTTAAAAATTAAAACAAAAAACATCTATTACTTTACAAAACATGTTTACATTACACGAAAAAAGAAACATAATAATATAGGTGATAGTGATGTAAGTAGTATAGTAGTAGTAATTCAATAACTCGTTCATTTTTATTTTCATTTAATCTTTTACATATGTTAGCAAAAAACCAAAAATCAACTTTCTCGTTTTCATCATTAAATGAATTGATTTTATACCAATAAATACATATGTTAGAAGGTTGTAATGATAACGATTATTTTAATATTTTAAATTGGGAAAAATTATATAACTTATTATCCAATTTTAGCTAAAATGACAAAAAATATACTAAAACCTCTGATGTCTACAGTGCCATTGGAAAGTATTTTTAGTCCAGATGGTTTAATTTTAACAAAGAAACCTACAAAATTGATCGACAATACTTTGGAAATATTGATTTACATTAAAGATTGGAAGGATGTGGAAAAAAAGAAGCAAGGCATGGAAAATATCTCGGAGATGGAAGATGGAGAAGAAAAATAAATTTTTAGTGCATAAGAAAATTATGTAAATATGTAATTAAGAAAAATGATCACTGTAAAAAAAAAGTAACCATATTAAGTTAGTGGACTTGAAAATTCAAGTGAGGAATTTGGTAGTAGAAGTATACCGAATTCGGTAGAACCATTCTAAAAATTTCTTATATTTCTCTTTTTTTTTTATTTAAAAAAAAACCATTGAATCGGCCTGGTATGACCCTATTCAGCAGGCATGGTTCATCGGGTCGGGCCAGTTCTAAGCAACTTTTTTGGAACGACCCAGCCCGGCTCGGGAAGGTTTTGGAGCCACGGTTGAACCAGCCCGCGGTTTTGTTGGCCCACCCTAGAACCGGCCCAAATCGGACCCGTCCCAACTCTAGGTCTCTGACTTGATTGCAAGACAACCTCTCATAATCAGGAAAGAAATCGTTAACTACTATGAATAAAGAAAGGAATCTTTTAGTGATATGAAATTCCTTGAATAGCAGTATGGTAAATCTTTGGGAATCCTTTATTATGATCTCTATAATGTTGGGATACTCCCATAAGGAAACTAGGATTTTAGTGCTCTGAATGCATACGAAACTCACATATGGAGACTATATATACATCAGTAAGCCAACTGATCAGGTACGCTTTCTTGACTTACACATAGCACACAAGGGTATACATAGTTTTCTTTCTGTTTATTTCCCTTATCAAAAATCACTCTCTAATTTGAGCGTCAGAATTTTCCCCATCGGAGCACCTTTCGATAATTTTTTATAGGTCCTATTGGCTAGGATTACCAAACAGCTAGTTATCCTATTCCAGTTAGCAGATCCATCTTCTATGGAGTCAAACCTATCTCCAATAAATTGATATCGTCTGTGGGAATAGGCAAATTCTCCGACTAGAAGAGCTCTAATTGACACTTTCTTCTTTTTTCCATCATGGCATCAACTAAGAGAAGGAGGCTAATCATCAGTTTTGATGACGACGATCTGATGAGAGTCGACACTGACTGAAACGACACGTTGGTGATTACTGTAGGAATAGAGTTCTATCTCATCAAAATGACTTTCATTAATCAAGGAGAAGAACAAGATCTCTTCTTTTGGAATGCCTTCCAGTGAATGGGTTTCATCCCATCTCATCTTCAACCCTCTGACAAACCCATAAAAGGATTCTTGACAAATGTATGTATCTAGAAGGTACCATCTCATTCGTCATAATTTTAGGAATGTATCCTCACCATGCTACTACCAATACCATTTTTTATGTGATGAAACTCTTGTCCCCCTATAAAGCTATCGTAGGTTGTCCTAGCCTAGACGGTCTCGAAATACTTCCAAGCACAGGACATGTGAAGATCAAATTTAGAACACCTTTGAGGGTCGCAACACTCTGTGGCGACCTCAACCCATCAACTATCCCCGTGGTGGGGGAAGAAGGATAAATCTAGCAGTAGACACTATGAAACTCGGAGATGATACCGAGTAATCGTCTAAACCTCAACCTAGAGAGGAAGTGATTGAAGTCCCATCACGAATGTACCACGTCAAATAGTTCAAGATAATGCTCGCCTATCAATACCTCTTCAGAAAGACGTGGATTGCCTGTGACGACATTCTAAAGTTTTTGCATGGTCTCCATAAGACATGTCAGATATTCATCCCTCAGTTATAATTCACAAATTAACTATAAATGCTAGTCGTAAGCCTGTTAAGCAGAAGAGCATTGGAATGTCAACATGCGATATAAGAAGAAGTCCAGAAGCTTCTAGCAGCAGGGTTTATTCAAGAAGTAGTGTAGCCGAAGTGGCTGGCCAATGTGGTTATAGAAAAAAAGGCTAACAGTAAGTAAATGATATGTGTAAACTTTACCGATCTCAACAAAACTTGTCCGAAAGACATATCCACTCCTCAATATTGACAATTTGGTAGATAATTTATCTGGTTGTTAACCTTTGAGTTTTATGGATGCATACTTCGCCTATAATCAGATATGTATGACCCCAGAGGATAAAGAGAAAACCAATTTCATTATAGAGTTCGACACTTATTATTATAAGGTCATGCCATTCGATCTCAATAATGCCATAGCAACTTTCTAGCGTTTAGTCAATATGGTCTTTAGCAAATAGCTCGGCAAAAATGTAGAGATTTATGTTGACGATATGCTCTTCAAGAGTGCTGGTGCAGAAGATCACATCACGGACTTAGAAGAGACATTTCAAACGTTAGAGCATTATAACATGAGGCCCAATCCAACAAAGTGCACTTTCAGAGTCAACTTTGAGAAATTTTTAGGTTTCATAATCACTAATCAAGGAATCGATGCGAATCTAGAGAAAATTCAAATGATACTGGACATGGCACTACTGAGCACAGTGAAAGAAATGCAGGGTTTCAGGGGGAGAATCGCAATTCTGAACCAATTCATGTCGAAAGTGAGAGAGAAATATAAACTCTTGTATGATACTCTGAAGAAATCTCAAAAATTTCACATGGACATCAGAGTGTCAAGCCATATTCGAACAATTTAAGAAATACCTCATGTTGCCCTAACTCCTTTCTCGATTTATTCCCAGTGAGAAGCTTTACTTTGACCTCTCTATTTCTGACCAAGCATTCTACTCCATCCATGTGAGGCAGAAATCTACCACACTGAAGTCTGTGTACTATGTTAGCTGCGTACCTCAAGAGTCTAAGGTTAACTACCAACCTATCGAGAAGATAGCTTTCACCCTAGTCACTACCGCCAGACACCTCCGGCCTTACTTCTAAGCTCACACTATCATGGTACTGACTTACCAACCTCTAAAGCAGATTCTACAGAAGAGAGATTCCTCAGATCAACCATCAAGTGGAGTATCAAGCTAGGTAAATTCAACATCGAATATCGGCCTAGACCAACTATCAAAGGCCAGGCCCTTACTGACTTTATTCTTAAGTGCACACTCCCAATGCCCATTGAACAAGTCCTGTCGATGACCAAGAGGGAATACCTATAGCCCGAGTGAACAATCTATGTGGATGGGTTGTCTAACTATTTAAGAAGCAGAGCAAGACTCATTCTCGTAGGACTGAATAATTTTAAAACCGAATACGTCCTTCATTTTGATTTCTGAGCAACTAACAACTAGGCTGAATATGAAACTCTCCTGTTCGGAATATGAATTGTAACATCACTAGGAGCCCAGAATATAAGGGTCTTCACTGACAGCCAGCTGGTCATCAAGCAGATCAAAGGGGTTTACCAAACTAAAGAGCCGACGATGATGAGGTATTTATCCAAGCTATGTGAAGTAGTGGCCAAATTCAACAAAGTGGATATACAACAGATCTCTCGATTAGAAAACGCATAAGCCAACACTCTCTTAAAGTTAGCCAACTTTGATTTAGTAGTAACCAACTGAATGGTCTACATAGAGAGCCTGCTATGATCGAGTATTGAAGAGCCTGAATTGGACTTACTATCGAATAGTTTACCAAGTTGGAAAGACTCCATAGAGGCCTATTTAAAGCATGAGCAACCAACAAGCTCGCCTGCCGAAGCTACTAAATTGAGGCGTAAGACTGCCCACTATGCCATTATCAATAGGTATCTCTACAAGAAATCTTATACTCATCTATACCTAAAATGTCTGGCACCCAAGGAAGGGAATTACATGCTAAGAGAAATCCATAAAAAGATATGTGACAGTCACTTAGGCGCTTGGAATTTGACGAATAAAGCTCTTTGACAAGGGTATTATTGGCCTACCATAAAGACCGATACGGATGATCAGAAGATGCGGCAAATGTCAATGCTTGTCGTCGGTACTGCATCAGCCCTCTACCAAACTCTACCCAATAACAAGCCCATAGTCGTTCACCAATGGGGAATGGACATCCTCAAACCATTCCCTCCAACTATCAGATAGCAAAAGTTCCTAGTCGTGGCCATCGATTACTTCACTAAGTGAGTGGAAGCCAAATCATTAGCCCATATTAATACCAACAAGATACAAAATTTCGTGTAGATGTCCATCGTCACTAGGTTTCGTGTGCCTCACTTCCTGATTATTAACAATGGCAAGCAGTTCGATAGCAAAAGTTTCCAAGACTTCTACAATAGATTGAAAATCCAACATCGTTTCACATCTGTCACATACCTACAGACCAATAGTCTCGTCAAGATAACTAACTAGACGATCCTGAGAGAACTAAAAGCTACATTAGATGACATTAAAGTTCGTTGGGTAGATGAACTCTATAATATTCTTTGGGCCTACCGAACGATGCCCCAAAGAGCAATGTGAGAACGCTTTTCAGTCTAACATATGGTTGCGAGGTAGTGATACCGGTGGAGATTAGTATTCATTCATTCCTAATAGATCAATACGAACTGGGACAGAACAAGCTTGCATTACATGAACATTTAGTCTTGTTCCCCAAGCAACAAGAAATCGCGTCTATTAGAATGGCCGCTTATCAATAGCAGACGATGAGGTATTATAACAGGCGGGTTGGGATTAGAACATTCAAACTGGGTGATATGGTATTAAGAAAGATAGAAGCCACCGGTCAATCTCAACTAAGGGGCAAGTTAGCACCCAATTGGGAAGGCCCTTACGGAGTACGCTCGAAAGTTTGCCTAAGGACATATCACCTTAATCACCTAGATGACTCGATCGTGCCTAGAACTTGGAACTCTAAGAACCTGTGCATCTATTATCAATGATGATTAATATACTCTCGTGGGAACACATATTGTTTCATATCTAGTTAAATGGTTAGGTAAGATCTCCATGGTCATCCACCCTGTTATACTATCCTATTTGCCGACTAATCTATTTTTATACCTACGTTTTTCAAAGTGCGTCATCAATAGAAGATGTATGTACCCGAAAGGTGGATACGACCGACTTACTCATTTAAACTCTCTTGAGCGAACGTGTCGTTAATAAGGGATGTATCTCCTCGATTGGTGGACACGGTTTACTCACTCGATTAAATTCTCTAGAATGAACATGTTGTCAATGAGGGATATATCCCCCTAACGAGTGGACACAGTTCACTTACTTGGTTGAACTCTCTTGAACAAATATGTCGTCAATAAAGGATGTATCTTCTTGTTAAATGACATGGTTTGTACTTTCGATCGGGTACGCTAAAACATATCAAGAAGTAATCAGACACTATATCTAAAGATTGGATAAACCAGCAGACCAGCTGCAATGACATCAAAGGTCCACTTGACAGTACACTTCTCATATTGAAACAAGCAGGATAATTATCACTCGGTCAAGCAAGACAAACAGGTGAGTAACAAAACTTCCTTTATTATTTCAAAATGCATATCAAAGTATATAGTTGGATACAAAGTTCCTTACAAAACAAAAGAGACATCATACAATTAGAATAAGAACCACAAAATTTTTACTAGAGAAACTAGCAAGGACTTTAAGAAAGTAGAAGATGGTCAAAAAGAGACAGAAAAGATACATCAAGTTTCATAACTTTTCCATGGTCGATCCCCTCCGGTCTCCCGACTCCTTTTATCACATGACCTGAATTATGCTGAAGAAGATTCTTCAAACACTTGCTTCACGCTGGGGCTGAATAATGATTCTGACCTTGAGAATAGAACTCCCTTTACGGAAAAAATCTCTCTGATCCATGCTAAGATCTCTCTGTACCTAAAGCCAACATTCTCGAGGAACCTTGACCGATTCCACCGTAATACCGGGATCCCAAATGTCATGATGGAATCGTGTATCGATAGTTTCATTCTTGATAGAGCCTTGTATCGGTGGAAGTCTCCTAAACCACTAGGTTTGTGGTTCAAAACCCATATTCAAACTATTTCTTGGAAGCATCGGCTCTCGAGAGAAGAAGCTCATAGAATCACTTTCAAAATTATTCGAACTCACTTCGAGATAGTACTGAAGTCCCCCTCTTCTATTTATAATTATGAAGACGTGACCCATGCAATTATGAGTAGCCGAAATGATCCAATGGGAAACGAGCGTAATGAATGATGAATTCAAGTTCTCTAACTCCCCACGTAGCATTTATTTAGAAGCCATTTATTTGGTGGTTATACCATTAGTACTCCCATGACCTTTCAAGGGACAACCTTTAACTTATTCCTTGTGCCTTTCCTTTGAAGTGACATAAGGAGTAGGGGTAAGTGATAGTATATGGCCCAAATCATGCTGGGTTCCGGACTAACCAATCCCATAGCTTGCCAAACGACCCTCTCAGTACATACCGACCAGACTTCTCTAGGTAACTACCTGATCAGCTCTTGTATCTTCTTTGCACTCGACGTCACCATTCAACTAAAGGTAATATTCACTCCCCCTTAGATTGCGAAGAAAACCCATCATAATTAGAAAGGAAATCTTTGACTATTGTCAATAAGGAAAGGAATCTTTTAGTGATCTGAAATTTCTTGAATAGCAGTATTATAAATCTTTAAGAATCCTTCATTATGATCCTGTAATCTCGGGATACTCCTATAAGGAAACTAGAGTTTTAGTACCGCGAATTCATACAAAAGTCACACACAGATACTAAATATACATCACTAAACCAATCAATTACGTATGCTCTCTTGACTTATACATAGTACACCAGGGTTTACAGAGTTTTCCTTCAATCTATTTCTCTTATTGAAAACCGCTCTCTAATTTGAGCGTCGAAATTTTCCCTGCTTAAGCACCATCTGTTGCTTTTTGTAAGTCCCATCGATCAAATTCACGAGACGGCCAGTTATCCCTTTTAAGCTAGCAGAGCTATTATCTATGAAGTTAAATTCATCTCCAATAGGTTTATACTATATAGATCACGTATTCCTTCTTGCGTGTTAAAAAATTTTGAGAAAAAAAGTGATATTTTCCCTAAGGTTGTATAAATATTTTCACCCATGAACGAATATGATAAGCTAAATTTTGAATCAAAATCGTTACAAAGTCAAGGTACATTTTTAATAGACAACTAAATTTATATCAATGTAATTTATTATTAATTATTATTTTTTATCTAAGTAGTATAGAGTAGTAACATAATATAAGATAGTTCATTCTCTATCTTTTTTTTTGGGATAAATCACCTGTATTTAATAATTGATTTGAACTTGACTAAATCTGATTCAAGTCAGATTAGATTTAAAAAAAAAAAAACTCTCTCGATATCTATTTTCTATATATATAAAAATCAAATATAAAATTTTGTTTAAATTGTACCAATGACTAGATATTTGATCAAGTAGGCGTTGATGGTTCTTCCTCTATCTATAAATTCTTTGATCCAAAAGTAATCATTGCCTCTTAATATCATCTTAATAATTTTTTTATTAATTGAATTAGTTAGCATTAATAGTCATGAGATATTTTTAATATATATGAATACCAAAAATGGGAGAATTACCAAACACGGTGGATTTTTAAAATGGGCCTTACATTTTGTTTCTCCACATGACACGATGGAAAGGTGTTTTTGAGAAGGTAGTCTAATGATTATTTCTAATAATCTTGTGGTACGGTGTTCAATCCATGTTATAATTAAAAAAAAAAAAAAAAAAAAAAAAAACAGGATGGAAAGGCAAGAGGCCGAGCTGCACCGAAGCCCATACTTTGTCATTTGTGGACTATCATTGTTTGCTCAGTTTATTCTAAAAAGAACCCAAAATATTTTAATATTTTTGTAATCGAAAAAGAACCCAATTCAATATAGAAGAAACACACAAAATATATTACAATAATAAAAAAAATAAATTATATAAAATAAAAATATCATAATAAAGAATTAAAGAATTAGGAAATAAGACAATGTAATTCTAAAATAAATAAATAAATAAATCGATCAATCAATCTATCCTACTAAAAGAATTCATAAAAGCACATTAATGGATCATTATAAAATATAATTAGTAGACTGAATTTTCCTCAGATGGTTTAGTCCATATAATTCTATAAAAAATTATTTAAGGAGGATTTCCCAAATTCTTTGGTAGGGCAACCTAGATGAGTAAATTTCCTTTTATTTCCGTAGTTGGAAATGTTATGTATACTTTAATATGCACCAGGCCTGATGGTTTATATATTGTTATGGTTTTTAATCAACTCTAGTCTAATTTAGGAAAGAAGTATATGGGAGGAGTGAAAAGGGTTTGGTCATATTTGAAATGAAAAAACTCAAAAGAAACATATTACAACGCCAAAGGATTACAGTTGAAAGGTTACTATGACCCCAGTTTTCAAAGCTATATCTATGCTAGAGAATCTACTTTTTGTCCATATTTGAAATGAACCAACTCAAAAGAAACATTTTACAATACCAAAGGGTTACAGTTGAAAGGTTACTATGACCCAGTTTCAAAGCTATCTCTGTGCTAGAAAATCCATTTTTTGTCCATATTTGAAATGAACCAACTCAAAAGAAACATTTTACAACACCAAAGGGTTACAGTTGAGAGGTTACTTTGACCCCAGTTTTCAAAGCTATCTTTATGCTAGAAAATCCACTGTTGGTTTTGTCCGGAGGTAATAAACTATCCTGGTAAAGCAAGAAATTGTGTGGTATGGTTTTTCACGAGGGGGTAAGTCTTGCTTCAAAGGAAGTTTTCAAGCCAGTGTTATCCACTTTTGGTTTTGTTCGGACCGCGATTGGATCGTGGTTTGAAAGAAAAACAAGTTGATTTGAATAGAATAATTAAATCGTGGATCAATATGATTCAATTATGATTTTTTAATAAACCGTCTGACCCGTGATATTATACCAGATGATTTTTATATTCAATTATCAAATAAAAAAAGAAATCCGTTAGAATTTATTTCATTAAACTTTAAATAGAATGACATTTAAATCTTTTAGAATATAAGATATTAAAAAACTTGTACAAATCAAAATCCTTAAAAATTTCTCCAAATCTATCGACATCTCCTCTCCTTCCCTCATATCTTCCTATGCTCTTTTAATTTTTCAAACTGATCGATTAACTGAATTTTAAAAAATAATTTTACATATTTCTTTGAATTATTATTAAAAAGCAGCGTTTCAACTATATTGATCCACGATTGAGCCGGTTGAACCATAATTTTAAAGTTCACGGGTTAATATACAATACGGTTCAAGCTGATCTCTATACTGGAAAATCCACTTTTGGTTTAGTTTGGGGGTAATGTACTATCCCATAAAAGCAAGAAACAAAATTGTGGGGCACGGTTTTTCCTGGGAGCTGAATACAAGGGAGTAAGTCTTGCTTCAAAGGAAGCTATTACTTTAGAAGTTTATAAGAAAGTCTTCTAGACGTACCATTTGGTAACGACGAAAGTAGTTTCTTTATAATAACATTTCAGCAATAACCATCACCGGATAGCCTAAATGTCGCCCTAAAAAGAGCATACTGAAGGAAAAATATCACTAAATCAACAGCATACTTGAGAAGCAAGAAATTGTTGTTCAGAAAGTATCGTTCCGGGACATTTTTGTAAATCTATTCACGAAATGTCATACTATTATTGTATTTTATAATGACGTTCAAAAAATGGATTATCTTTTTTGATGATGTATTGTGATGATGAAACTTAACAGATATGTCTATTTTCTTTTATAGAAGATTTTGAATTTATTATGTGAGATTATGCCTGGTTAATATATCTCTAAGGGTATAGTTTAGTGGCCATAATCTTTTTCTTTCAACCCTGAGATTCAGAGTTTAAATCGCCGTGTAAAAAAAAAAAAATATGGCCAATTAATATTCATTCTTTATAAGTGTTTATGGTTTCGCCCTAAAATTCGGCTTCTCATATACTTGCGTATATATACGGGTATGTCTCAATATGGGGTAAAGTTGAATCTTAAAGTGTTCAAACCTATGGAATGTTAAAGGCACATCATACTCAAATTGAAACAAAACCTTACCCCAAGTTTCCAGGTTTAGTGTGGAACTAATAGTGATTTTTTTTTTTTTTATTTTATGTTTTATCATTTATTTGTATTGTCTCAATTTTTAATTCTTAAGTATGTGTTATATAGATCGGAATCAACTACATAAATATATCTCGAAGATTTAAGATGATAATCAATTAGTTAACTTTGTTTTTAAAACCAAGTGGGAGATTGCAAGATTATGGTTTTAAAATATATTTTTAATATTATTATTTTATAATTATTGATTTTGTAGTTTCAAAATATACTAGTGGATATATGATTTATGTCTAACATAATGAACCTGTGGTCAAAAAGTTCATTTGTGAATCGGTGATGTTAAGGATTTTTGTCGTTTTTTCTATTTAGAAGTAGTTTTTTTATGAAAAAATAAAAAAAGATTTGAAAGAACAGCTCTTGAAAGAAGTTCTTTCTTCTCCTTTTTTTTATACGTCAACCTTTTTGGAACTATAATTTTTTTTTAATTTTATTTATATTTTCACTTGAATGATACGAAATTTCAAATATGTTCATATCATAAATATAGATTCATTTACCATAGTTGGCCTCATCTCCTATAGATATGGGCTCTTTATGAAAAGTTTTAGTTTTTTTTATTATATAAAAATGATTTTATATTTCTAAATAGTTGATTTTAATAGTTTACAAAAATAATTAATTTATTTTAATTGTAATTATTAGTATTTATACCTTTTATTTTTAAAATGTAGACATATGGATTTTAATTAATCGATGGTGAGAAAAAAAAAATTATACTTTACGCATATACCCTTTAATATAATTTCATTAAAAATAAAATTTATAAAAACAAAATTAAATAGTTTATTTACATAAAATAAAAATATAGCAACAGCCTTTAAAAGTAAAAATATCAATAATTTTTAACTTTATTTGAAAATGCATTAATTTCTATTTCTCATTGAAAGGAGAAAATAAGAAGAAAAAAATTGGCCAAACATGTTCTAAATCTTATTAGATACATTGATCAAATTCACATATCCATATAATTATTCATTGAGATGTATTGTTTTTATGTGACTAATGAATTGACGTGTCTTTTGGTTGCACTATAAAAAAATACGATTTTAGTAATGGATTTAACAATAGAAATTTTAGAAAAACTTGTATCTAATTTGTTTAACAATGGATTTAGCGACAAAAAAATTTCTATCGCTAATAATGTGTCGCAAAAATTTACAGACAAAAAATAAAAATTTCGTCGTAAAATTAGCGACAAACTATAATTTCGTCGCTAAATTTAGCAACGGACAATAATTTCATCGCTAAATTTAGTTATGGATAAAAGAATTTGTGGTTAAATTTAGTGATAGTTTTGAAATTCGTGACTAAATGTAACTATAAATTTCATAATCCGTCGTTAAATTTAGCGACGGATTCTAAAATCTGTCGCTAGATATAACGACAAAATTATACTTCGTTACTAAACTTAGCAACGGATTACTTGTATGGGGTGACATGCTGAGTTTTCACTGACCATAAAAGTCTCAAATATCTATTCACTCAAAAAGAACTCAACTTGAGGTAGCGAAGGTGGCTAGAGTTGATCAAATACTATGATCTGGTAATTGATTATCACCCGGGGAAAGCTAATGTGGTCGCGGACGTTTTGAGCCGTAAATCTTCTTCCTCTAGCTTGACGTCTCTTGGGTGTTATTACTTGTCTTGTTTGGTTGGACTCCGAGCCCCTGGTGTTGAGCTAACTTATGATGACCAAGGTACACTTTTGGCCAAATTTGAAATTAGACCTACCTTGGTAGATCGCATTCGGGAGTTTCAAGCTACTGATGAAGAGTTGAAAGGGGTAATGAAGAAAGTCCTCAAGGGAGAAGGAGATGAATTCAGAAATCGGAATGATGGAATGGTTGTGTATGAAAAACGGATTTGTGTTCCCAAAAATGATGAGATACGGAAGGCTATTCTTGAGGAAGCACATTCCTCGGCATATGCAATGAATCTCGAGAGTACTAAGATATACCGAACCATCAAGGAAACTTATTGGTGGTTAGGGTTGGAGTGGGAAATAACCGAATTTGTAGTTAAGTGTCTTGTGTGTCAACAAGTCAAATCCTAACATCAGAAACCCGCCGGTGTTCTCCAACCGTTATCGATTCCCAAGTGAAAATGAGAACATATTACTATGGATTTTGTGGTTGGTTTGCGACGTATTCCAAGTCGGCATGATGCCATTTGGGTGATAGTAGATCGGCTCACCAAGTCAACTCACTTCTTATCGATTCAGAACACCTACTCTTTAGAGAGATTGGCCAAATTATATATTGATGAGGTTGTAAGACTACACGGAGTTCTGGTGTTGATTGTGTCAGACCGTGATCCTCTAATTACCTCACGGTTTTGGCCAAAGTTGCAAGAGTCTTTGGGGACAAAGTTAAAGTTCAGCACTGCTTTCCATCCCCAAATTGATGGGCAATCTGAGTGTACCATTCAGACCTTAGACGATATGTTGAGAGCATGTGTTATGGATTTCCAAGAAAGTTGGGATAGACATCTCTCATTAATAGAATTCGCATACAACAATAGTTACCAGGCAAGCATTGAGATGCCAACCTATGAGGCTTTATATGGAAGAAAGTGTCGAATTTATTTCTGTTGGGATAAAGTAGGAGAGAGAAAAATTAAGAATATTAAGTTAATTGAGGACACTGTAGAGAAAGTACAGATTGTCCGAGAGGTGGCCTAAAACTGACAAAAGAGTTATGTCGATAAGAGAAGACAACCTTTGGAAATCAAAATAGGAGACATGGTGTTTTTGAAGATCTCACCATGGAAGAGAGTAATTCGGTTCCGGAAACGAGGGAAGTTAAAGTGGCCTACCGGTTAGACTTGCCACCAGAATTGGAGAGGGTCCACGATGTCTTCCATGTCTCCATGTTGAAGAAGTATTTTCCGGACCCTTCATATATTATAGAGACTCCTCCAGTTGAACTAAGGGAAGACTTGAACTTCAAAGTCCAACCCGTAGCTATCCTTGATCGGCAAATCAAGAAGTTGCGGAATAGACAAGTCCCTCTTGTTAAGATTCAATGGAAAAGTGATCGGGTCGTAAAAGAGACTTAGGAGCCCGAGGATGTTATGAAAAAGCAATATTTTCATCTCTTTGAGATATGATTTTATTTTTAAATTTTGAAGATAAAATTTATTTTTAAGAGATAGGAATTGTAATACCGTAAAAAAAAAAAGAAAGTGATAAAAAAAGGGGAAGGAACACAAAAAGAAAAGGGACAAAAGCCACCACCCACCACCCACCTCTACACTTTATTTCTTTTATCTCTCTCTTCGTCCCTCACCTTTTCCCTCACTCACGAAAAGCCCTGCACACCCATACCCTCATTCTCCCCTTCGACTCTCTCTCTCTCTCTCTCTCTCTCAAAATCATCAGTACTATACCTAAAATCAAATATCAAAACTTCCAAATACCCAAATATCAATCTTAAAACAAAATCGTAGTGTGAAATCTATCAAATCTTAGAAAGAGAAAATCTAGGATTTTGAAATATTTGGGTCTTGAATGAGATTGGTGTCTCAAATCAAGATAATAATATTTTTCCAACACATATTTGAGTTATTTAAGATTGTTATTGATTTAAGTAATTTTTGAGATTTTTGTAGAGAGAGAGAAATTAAGGTTTGTGGTAACTCAACTTTGGGACGAAATTGGTGATCCCATTTGAGATAAATCATATTTCTCAACTTAGAATTATGTTATTATACAAGTATTTAATCTATTGAGTGTTGGTAATATTAGAACAAGTATGAAAACTAGGATTTTTATAAAGGACAGCTTGACCTTGTTATAGTTTTTTGATCATAACTTTCTCTGCAAAATAGTAAATGGAGTAGAGTTTGATTTTACTAAACCTAAACATATAGAGCTTTAAAATGACATATGATTCGAATGGATTGTATGAAAATTGGATTTTTGGTGATGTTTTAAAGAAACCCATTCTGCAGAACAGTTCTGTTCCTTGCCCTGTTTTTGGCCGTGAATTTAACTTGGAAATTAGATATTTTCTTGGTAGAATTAGACTGGATGTTAAACATCAAATCTATAGATCTATGTCTTAGCTTTAATTTGAGATAAGAATTACTTAAATCCGATGTGTAGTGAAAGTTATGGCAATTATTCAGTAACTGCACAAATATGAGTCATAAATTTAGGTCTAACACATTCATAGACTTGGGTATTTTTGTGTGATTGGAATTGAGTCTAGTTGTAAACATAAAAATTATATTCCTATGTCTTAGCTTTAAATACCAATTAGAATCACCTCAATCCAAGTTTTGTAGTTCAAGATATGATAGTTTTTCTATGGTATAGTTGTGTAAGAAAATTTAAATTGTGAGACAAATAAGGAAAATTTTGGTTGACCCTAGTATTGACATACATTTGAATGACGAAATTGTGTTTATTATCTTAGGTTGAGACAATTAAAGGGTTATGAGGGATTTATCTTGAATTGGATTATGGATTGAGAGTGATTATCCTCCTAAGAGGTGAGTGGGTACATGCTTATTATTTTAAGTTAGAAAATATTTTTGTAATGATTTTATAAATATTTTAAAAATTGATATTCAAATTATTTTATGATTGTGGAGTATCTCGAAAGGGAATTTAAAATGAAAAATGCATCCATGTATTGAATTGAAAATAATGTGCCATGTTTATCGATTTATATTGAATATAATTTGATTGAATTCATGTATTAAGAATTCATTGAATAATTGTTGACTCATTTGGATATATGTTGTGATGATTGCAAAATGATGTTATATGCATGATTAATGGCTATAGTCGTTCCCTTTCACGGTGTGAGCCCGACAGGGCGACGTGGTTGGGGGTTTATATGATGTAGGAGGTAGCTGCGCTCGAGAGGTGCCT
Source organism: Dillenia turbinata (assembly GCA_037126225.1). Classification (NCBI taxonomy): domain Eukaryota; kingdom Viridiplantae; phylum Streptophyta; class Magnoliopsida; order Dilleniales; family Dilleniaceae; genus Dillenia; species Dillenia turbinata. The sequence goes on from JBAMMX010000003.1 coordinate 18,539,850, forward strand.
CCGAAGTCATCCCTTCGGACTAGCCGGGTAGCACCCTACCCCAGGGGAGGCCTGAGCCAACGCCAAGGTTTGGGTATTTGTGGACTAAATAGCATGAAAACTCTTGGCGATTCCGCCCTTAGTCGCGGTAGATCATTGTCGAGAACTTTAATTTTTGACAACCCTATAGCTTTGAAAAAAACACTTGAACATGATGGATGCATATAATTTGTATTCTATGGTTTATTGAGTCTTATTTGGATAACTTGATATTTGATTTCAAACCCTTGTTTTCGATGAATATGATAGTATGAATTTTGAAATAAATATTTGACATATCCACAATCATCGCTCATTTATTATCATAACGTATTACACACTCATTGGGTATAGTTTATATTCACCCCTCCTAATTCCATTTTTACAAAGAAATTTTAGTTGATTCCCATGGTTGTTTAGCGTCGAACTTTGGAGTGATTGCCTTTAAAGACTCCTTTTGGCGTAAACTTTGCTCTGATTTTTGAGATATTGATAGTTGGACCTTTTTGAGATAAATTTTTGTATAAATTTACTTGAAAACTCTTCTAACTTATGCATTTTTATTTTTGATTAGAATTTGTACAACTTATATTGAGGACCTCTGTCATTCTTTTTTTTTTTAATTTAGAAGTTTAATTTGGAGAATTATTTTTATTGGATTTGATTTGGATCCCTTTAGTAGAGACTATTTTATTTTTAGTGCATGAGATAGGATATTGATAGCCAGGTTGGTTTTGTGCATGTGATTGGACTATGGATGACTGGATTGGCCTTGTGCATGTATTTGAACAGGGATAGATTGGGTTGGTCCTTGTTTGTGTGTTTGAATTTATATTGGCTTGTTTGGAGTTATTGGTTTGTTTTGGAAAATGAATGAATATAAATGAATGCCTTGCGGTATCTTAGTATATGAGTTAGGTTTGCCCTTATTTCGAGATAACGTAGAGATTGTTGCATACTTGATTTGAGGGTCGCTAAATTAGTGATGGATTTTTTAATCTGTCCTTAAAATTAGCCAATCTTTTTTCCTTTATTTTTAAAATTAGCATTTTATATGTTATATTTTTATTTTTTCAGTTATTTTATTATTTTTTTCTTTTTTATTTTATTTGAAATCCTAGAGTGGTCCGTTTCACTAATTTCGTCATCGGAAACTACTATCCAATCTACTTGTCAGAGAAAATGGATCATCGGATGTGGATGTATGATCTGTGATCACTTCGAAACCTTATGCAAAGCTCCGATATACCACAATTCACTGCCATCGTCGTCGAAAATTGAAGGCAAAATTTGCTATGGATGGCAACCAATAAGGGTTGCATTTTGCTGGAGACTATCTTCCTTGCCGTCCTCGCATCAAATCCTTCAACAATTTAAGGAATTTCTCGCTATCGATGTTTGAATGTCAACAGGCAATCCGACATAGTTCTTCGTCCCCTAGCAAAGTCGTTGTTGCTCAGCAGTCGACTGCAGTTGCTCAGCAGAGTGAAACCTTGAGCAGATGGAAGTTCCTCACTAGTCACAGATAGATGGTGGGAGAGTGAAAGTCTTGGTTAAGTTCAGCAGTTCGAAAACTTATGTGTTGGGAGAGAACTTCACCTCTATTTAAATTTGGAAAAATGAGATATGCGAATTGAGAGAAACGAGAAAGTAAAAATTTTAGGCGGAAGAGTGAAAATTGGGTTAAATTTAGTGACGAATCAGACAATCCCCGTTGCTAAATTTAATTTCTATTAAAAAAACAAAAGGAAAAAAAACTAAAAATACACGGTCTGCCCGCAATTTATACGGTAGAAACAAAAAAACAAAAAAAAAACAAAATAATAAAAATTAAAAACAAAAGAATAAAAAAAGCTCAGTAGGGGCAAAAAACAATCTAATAAAAAAAATAATAAAAAGAATAAAAAAGAAAATAAAAAAGAATAAAAAGAATAAAGAAAACAAAATAAAAAAATAAAAAATAAAAAAAAGAAAAACAAAATTAAAAGAAAGGTTCAACATAGGAGGAGTGGTTCCATTCCAATGGAACCGCCCCTCCTATGTTAATTTTTTTTTTGTTTTTCTTTTGGTATTTTTTTTTTATTTTTGTTTTTTGTTTTTTGTTTTTATTTTTTTAAGGCGGGAGAGTAAAAATTTTAGGCAGGAAGGTGAACATTTTGGATGGATCTTATATATGGATTAAATTTAGCAATGAACTAGATAATCCGTCGTTAAATTTAATTCCCATTGAAAAAATAAAGGGACGATTTACTGCGCGTTTGTGCGAGAGAAACAAAAGAATAAAATAAATCAAAAGAAAAAAAGGAAAAAAAAGAACAAAAATTAAAAACAAAAGAATAAAAAAATAAAAGAATAAAAGAATAAAAAAAGCTCAAAGAAAAAACTAATAAAATAAAACAAAAGAAGAAAAAAGAATAAAAAAACAAAATAAAAAAAGAATAAAAAACAAAAAAATAAAAAGAATAAAAAACAAAATAAAAAAAATAAAATAAAAAATAAGAGGGCTGTTTAGTGGCGGTGAAACCGCCCCTCTATGTTTATTATTTTTTTTTTTTGGTTTTTTTGGTTTCTTTTGTTTTTTTTTTTTAATTCTTTTATGTTTTTATTCTTTTAGTTTTTTTCTTTTGTTTTTTTGTTTCTTTTTTTATTCTTTTATATTTTTAACACTATCATTATATTACTACTAATTATCTTTTTTTTTTTCTTTTTTTTATCATTTTGTATTTTTACCACTATCATTATATTACTACTAATTATTTTAAACTCACCACAATTTAAATTACAGCTATATTATTGCTATATTACTTCTAATTAACCTATACTTACCACTATTTTAGTTATCACTATTTTATTTTATATCGTAATCTTACCACAATTTATTTTAAAATTATAATATGCTATTGTTACCAATTATATAGTAATGTGTCACATTTATTGCGACAATTAATAATCGTTCTAATTAAATATCTCTTTTTATAAATTGTGCAATATATATGTTAACATAGGTATAGATTTATGAATATGGTATGGTTAAAAAGATCCAAGTCTTTTATAAATTGTACAATATATATATTAAAAAGATCCATTGAAAATATTTTATAATAGGGGAGAGAAGTAATTTAATCATGAGATTAGTCATGAATTTTTAATTAGTGGTATAAATTAGCGATGAATTTAGTCACGAATAGTTTTTTTTATAGCTAAATAGCGACAATTTTAATCCCGAATAAACATGTCCGTGGCTAATTAACAATGAATTTTGAGATGAAAATATTTTCTTGGCCAAATTTATTCATGAAAAAATTATTCATCGCTAATTAGCAATGACTTTAGTAATAGAAACATTTTGTGGCTAAATTTAGCTATGAACTTTTCGATAAAAATGCTTTCGTGGTTGATTAGCGAGAAATATTACTACAAAATACTTTTAGTTGCTACAAAATCCGTCACTAAATTTAACGACGAATACTTGATTCGTAGCAAAATTTAACCACAAAATTTCTTTTCGTCGCTAATTTGCGATTACTTTGGCGACGAATTTCTTTTCATGGCTAGTAGCGACGAATTTTGCCACAATATTTTATTCATTACTAATTTGGTCACGAATATTTTTGTCACAAAATTCGATGTAAATTAGTGACAAAAGCGTTATTCATCGCTAAATTCATCGTAAATTGATGACGAAATTTTTTCATCCCTAAATTCCGTTGCAAAAATCACTTTTTTTTTTGTAGTATTGGGCACAAGATGCCCATAAATATGTAACAATTACCGTATGATGTATGATGGAATAAGTGATAGTTTTAGTAGTTTGGAAGTTAGTAGTTAGGAAATTAGTAGTTAAATGGTTTGAAAATTAGTTTGTGATTAATAAGTGGTTAGGAAAGTTAGGGAATTTAATATAAATAGATGGTGTAAAAAATGAAATAGTATAGAATTGATGATAAATGAAAGAATTCTCCTTCCTCTTATGCTGTCTGTTCCCTCCCTGTTTCTCTCCCTCTCCCTTTGTTCTATCTTTTCTCTCTCTCTCTTTCTCTCTCTATCCCTCTCTTTCTCTCTCTTTCTACTTTTCTCAATCTTCTCTCTTCAATCCTTATTCAGAAGGACACTAAATAGAAGTGCACATGTTGAACACCTAGCAAATTCCCTTCATTAGTTGACTATATTTCTTCCCTTAGTTGACTATTCCATTTTCTTTAGTCGACTATAGTGTAGGATTATGATAAATTGGTATCAGAGTTTACGAATTCTTGACCTTTCAAACTATTTTTCATTGAGCATAGTTGAAGGAACAAGAACAAAGACCACGAAAGAACATAACAAAAAACAAGAATTATGAATTCAAGAACTTATTCATGAAATGCATGCAACACATATATAATTGAAGGAACAGATGGAGGAAAAAAAATGGAGTCCTTCATGACAAACATGGAAGCCAAATTCAAATCCCTTGTAAAGAAATGATGCAAAGATGTAGACAAAGAGCCAGATACGAACAAAAGCCCATTACCTTCTTTGCTGCCCACTCCAGTTGGAAACATAAGAAAAATAGATATAGATTTGACAAAGAAAGAAAACAATTCTAGGACCCCAATCCTTAACCTCCCAAGAATCGAGTTATCAACATTTTCAGGAGAAGATCCTTGTAGTTGGTTAAAAAAATGCCACAAATTCTTTAGAATATACCACGTTCCACGCAATCTATGGATGGAAACTACAAAATTCTATCTAGAAGACAAAGCTGAGATTTCGTACCAAGGCTTAAAACTGGCAAAAGGAGTGATGGAGTGGGATGAATTTTCTAAACTCTTGTGTCAAAGGTTTGGCAAGAAAGGGATGCAAGATGAGGTCAAGGAGTTCAACAAATTGTACCAAACTAGTTCAATAATGGAACACCAAGAGAAATTTGAAGAACTATGGTCACTGATGCGTATCCGAAATCCTTGTTTGTCAGAATCCTATTTCATTTCCAGTTTCATTAATGGACTCAAGGAAGAAATCAAACCCATACTGAGAATGCTCAAACCCACTGCCCTACTGCAGGCTTTCGAAATTACGACACTAAAGGATCAAGTATTGGAGCTGACTAAATCAAGGAGAACTAAAATTAGCAAGAGTTAGGATCTAGGAGGAGCTAAGAACATGGAATGTAATCAGTCTCAACTTCCAAACTTCCATCCTTGAGGACAAGGATGTCTTCAAGTGGGGGAAAATTGTAACAACTATTGTATGATGTAATAAGTGGTAGTTTTAGTAGTTTTTAGTAGTTTAGAATTTAGTAGTTGGGAAATTAGTCGTTAAATAGTTTGAAAATTAGTTAGTGGTTAGAGAAGTTAGGGAAGTTAGTGTAAGAAATGAAATAGTATGGAATTGATGAGGAATGAAAGAATTCTTCTTCCTCCTATGCTTTCTGTTCCCTGTTTCTCTCCCTCTCCCTCTGTTCTATCTTCTCTCTCTCTCTTTCTTCTTTTCTCTTTCTTCTCTCTTCAATCCTTATTCAGAAGGACACTTAACAGAAGCGCACAAGCTGAATACCGAGCAAATTCCCTTCATTAGTCGACTATATTTCCTCCCTTGGTCGACTATTCCATTTTCTTTAGTCGACTATAGTGTAGGATTGTGACAAAATACTACAAAGATCCTAGAATTGAGACATAACCAAGCCCAAGTGATATGAGTAGGTTAATCGTTTGTAGAAAACCTAATTCCTATATACCAGCCACAGAGTAAGTGATGAGATAATCAGGTCATTGAAGAAGTTCATAGATCCAACAAAGAATGTCTTTGATATCGCACCAGATGGAACCAATAGTCACGAATAAGCATTTGTAGAATAAGGTCAAGTATAACTTTTATTTTTACTATTTTTATTTTGAATATTATAAAATTAAATTGTTTATTTTTAAGACGTGCAACATATCCCAAGTAGGGCTGTTATGACACTCCCGTGACACTACCCGGTCAAAACTCGAGCTCGAACTTGAGTCCAGGCCCAACTAGGTCAAGCTCGAAAGCTCGACGAGCCCGATAATAGTTTGAGCTCGAGCTCAAGCTCAAGAAACACAAGCTCGACGAGCTCGAGATCATCTAAACAAAACTCGAGCTAAGCTCGGGTATCGTGATATCCAAACCCGACCCGGATGTCATAACACCCGTAATCCCAAGGCTTCATTATAGGTCAATTGGCCCTTCAAAAAACACTATTTGCCCACTCAAAAGATACAGTTTCACCCAATTTATAAAAAAAAAAAAAAAAAAAAACTTAAATTAAAAAATAATGTGCATATTATTCAAAATCAATGCTCTTGCCGAATTTAGGCAAATATTAGTAAGTTCTGAATGAAGAAGGTTGAAACAAAAGAGAGGGTTAGCATATTTTCGCCCAAACAAACCTTTATGTTTTGAGGGGAAACTGAACTCGTCAATCCTTTTTAACATAATCTAAATAGTTTTGTGTCATTTTCTCGTTTTCATTTTCTTTATTTTTGAAGGTTTCCCTGAAAGAGTGAGATATTGCCAAAGCCATGTTAGTTGCTAACCCCACGCCAAAGAAGACTTAGGTTAGTTTGGAACAATTGAGAGCACACTGAATCAATATTATTTTTAACATAATAAAAATTATTAATATAATGTAACTTAGTTTATTTTACTTAAAAATTCGAAGTTTATTTGAAAATTATATAATTTTTCTAATATGTTTATTTTTAATTAAAAACATATTATGAATGTAACTCGATCAAATGAAAATAAATGGAGTCAAATTAAAAAATATAAAAAAAAACAAAGTAGTGCTTTGATAGGCCATCATGCACCCTTAGAAAAATCTGATTGGGTTAGGATTTTAGGAAAATAGAGAACCTATGCTAATCCTACGTGATGGGATATAATTCAAAGGTCCATTGCGATAACACTTGACCTAGTAAGCCCATAATTCAGAAGGCCTCATACGTCTAGACATGTCAACAGTTAGGGATCTATCTCCGTGAATGGTGGATACGGCCCAACACATTGAATAACTTCTATCGGAAGTAAACTAATCAGTCTTTGACTCCCAAGGGTGTTCGGCACGCTCAAGGTGATATGATCCCCATCACCTCAGTAAGAAGCCAATTATTGATCCCTATCGGCTAGAGGTAATATATGTGCATTCCTGATTAGGATATAATCTTTTTGAAAGCTAATCAATAGGGAAGAAATCTCTCCGCTCTACCAAAATTCCAAAGTGATGAAGATCGCAAATCTTCCAAAAATATTTGAGTATGTTGCCCCAAGATCTACAGAACTTCTCACAAGGAAACCAGGGTTGAAATGCCCCGAGAACACACAGCTTCTGATGGATGACCTTATGTAAACATACCACATGTTGAATACCAGGTATGCTCTCAAAAAACTAGACACTTGGCACATAAACCACAGAGCTCACAGTTCTCTCTCTCTTTCTCTTTCTCTCTCTCCCTCTCTCTCCCATGCTCAGTCTGTTTTATTCCTCTCGAAAATCACTCTTTCTGATTTGAGCGTCAAAACCTTTCCCAACGGAGCACCCTCCGACAGTTTTCTGTAGGTTTCAAATCATCTCCCGAAGCAACCATTCGAGTTGAAGGAGCCAGAATCTATGGAGTCATAACTCACCTCTAACAAATTGACGCAGTCTGTGAGAAACAGATTAGAGCAACCTCAGTGGTCACCCCAAAGTGTTAAGCTATTATGCCTCTAAAAAGAAGGACTAAAACTGTCTCGAAAGCTGCGTCCGCTGCGGACGAACATACCACCACCCCAATCGATATTGCACTGCCAACGACGCTCGCTCATCCTATCAACAACCCTATAACTCATTCATAACTCCCTTGCATAGAGCAGGCCTCATAACTGTGCCTTAGGAGCACCCAGTGGTACCCCCCACACCGATGTCTCCAGAAAGGGTTAATCGCCCCCAATTAGAGGGGTTAGAGTCCCAAATTCAAAATATGAGCAACCAGTTAGAAGGACTTAGTCATGCTATAAGACCATAGGGACAATCCTCTTCAGGAGAGTCGGGGCTTGCACGCTCTCGATGGCTCATGCCCTGCTTGAATTATAAACCTTCAGTAATTCTCGACATAATCTTGATGACCTAAGGAAGCAAGTCGAACAACTTGTTGCTGATGAACTCAAACGGGCCAACACGAGAAGGGATGAAGCTCCTTTCTATCCATGTAGCATTTCATCTTTCAATCTGAAGGTCTCCTTCAAACCGTTGCCCTGTGATATACTTCTACCTCCCATGGAGAGGTACAATGGCACATCCGACCCCCATGATCATGTGGCTCACTTTGTAACAGTCATAATTTTAAGTGACATGATCGATATTGCTATGTGCAAGCACTTCCTTACTACCCTCAAGGGCAACGTGCTAACGTGGTTCAATTTACTTCTGCTGCATAGTATTAAAAGTTTCTCTCAACTCCAACAACAATTTGAAGCCTATTTCGTGATTAGTAGAGGAGTCAAAAGAAAGTTTACATCTTTACTGCCACTGTGGCAGAGAGACGATAGCCCTTAAGGGAATTTTTGGACAAGTTCAAAGCCGATATGATAAAGGTTCCAACCCTGGATCATTCCATTACACTGGCTGCCTTGCTTACAGGGTTATGCCCCTCGGGTATGAAAATGTCAATCACTAAAAATTCTCCATCTACTATTCAAGAATTCTATTCCCATGTTGAGAAATACATAGCCGCCATAGACATTGAAGCGTTTGATAAACGCCGAAATCGGTCGTCCTAAAGAGAACGTGGTTGGTCACCCCGACAGTCATCACTAAAAAAGAATCATCAGGGACCCCTACCTCAGCAGAGGTTTAACACCTACACACCTCTGAATGAGACCCCTAGTCAAATCTTACTCCAGATCAGGAACAAGCTGTACATTAGATGACCTCCCCGGTCCATAGAGGATGACTCTAAAAAAGACAAGACCAAGTACTATCACTTCTATTGAGATTATAGCCATACAATCGACGATTGTAGAGAGCTCAAAGATGAGCCAGAATTTTTGGTTCAAAATGGAAAATTAAAAGTTTCTCAGTATAGAAGGAAGGAATATAGCCTCCCTCGATCGACACACTCCGTCACGGGAAAACGAACCGAATGAGCAACCGAACACCCGACCACCAAACAATCAACTGGATGGAGTGATCCTCCAAATCTATGACCAATGAGCTCTCCACAAGCCTTATGTCTCAGCCAGTGTCTTCCCCTCTTACAACTCAGACCCTCAAAATCACTTATGGAGGGAAGAAGTCAAATGCCTGATTGCACCCATTTTCTACCTGGCCAAGACGTCTCTCCCTACTCCGCAAGAGATATTAACGACTCATATCGACAAGCAACCGAAGGGCAAAAGATCAATCATTGGTTTTACTAATGAGGACTTGGTGGGAATTGATACCAATCATCATGATCGTCTTATCATTAGCACCAAAATCGGTCAGTACGAGGTCAAAAGAATTTTTGTCGATCAAGGAGCGGGGTGTAACCTCCTCTATTGGGACACCTTCCAATGCATGGGTTTCAATCCGATGCATCTCCAACCCCATGTAGGTCCTGTCAAAGGACTCTCTGGTGAATAGATATACCCCAAAGACATTATCTTGCTTCCAGTTACTTTTGGCTCACCACCGAACCATGCAACGGCTACCACTGTGTTCAATGTGGTCAAACTTCATTTACTCTATAATGCTATCTTAGGTAGGCCAGGCTTGAATGACATGGAAGCCTTGCCCAATACAAAGCACATGAAGATCAAGTTCAGAATTCCTCTAGGAACTGACACGTTGTCTTGCGATGTGGAACCCTCGGTACCTATTCCCAAGTGATTGTTATCCTTCCGTGACCGCAGGATACATTTTAATTGTTTTACCTTAAGCTTCTACATGGTTGCAATAGTATTTTCCATTCAGTGACTAGTACACATGGTATCCTATCGTTGCACTATATCATTTGAATCCTATTGTATGATTCCTAACATACAAAACGTGTCATCAATAAGGATCTTGACTCCCCGAAGAGCATGCATGGCCTATCTTATCGTATGATTCCTAATGAATGAAACATATCATTAATAAGGGACTTGACTCCCCAAAGGGCAGGCATAACCCATTCTATCATATGATTCCTATCGATCAAAAAATGTTGTCAATAAAGGACTTGACTCCCTGAAGGGCAGGTATGGCTCATTCTATCGTATGATTCCTAATAACCGAAACGTGTCGTTAATAAGAAACTTGACATCTCGAAGGGGAAGCACGACCCATCTTATTGTATGATTCCTAACGAATGAAACGTATCGTCAATAAGTGACTTGACTCCCTGAAAGGCAAGCACGGCTCATCCTATCGTATGATTCCTAATGAACGAAACATGTCATCAATAAGGGACTTGACTCCCCGAAAGGCAGACACGGCCTATCCTATCGTTTGACTCTTAGTGTGACAGACTTAACTCCACGAAGGGCAACTATGGCCTATCGCTCCAACTATACCCTAATGAGTATGGCCTATACAATGAACAAGGCTTTTAGTCAGGCAAAAGTAAATGAACTTATCAGCTAGTCTCCTACTGAGGACGATGTGCCCCTTGATGAGCAAAGATTTCCCTCAATTGAATAATCTAAAATGAACAAGTGTGGTATATGGTTTAGCCAGATCCTTCGGATGAACCTTATTGAAAGCACACAAGCCTATATCTATCATTCAGACAATTATGGGAGCATTCCCCAATAACAACACAAACAAAACACAACAATATGAAAGATTTTTCATTAACAAAGGCTACAATACAAAGGGCTCCTTGGGCCAACAGTGCAGAAGCTCATATAGGATCAGGGAGAATAGGGAGAAGTACTAAAACCTCTTGAGGAGGAGAGTCTACAGCAGCTTGGGTTGTAGTCGATTCCATAAGAATGCTAGATGGATCAGTATGGACTAATCTTTGATTTGCCATCTCTTGGTTCATAATCTCGTCAATAGGGGGTAAGGCCCCGTCCAAGCCAACTTCGCGGACAATCTCTTTAGCACACTTCAACCTATCAATTAGTCTGCGAGGTCATGGCGTTTTAGGTAAGAGACTTTTCAAATTCAGTTATCTTCCACTCTACCACTCGAAGGGACTCCTCTCGCAACCGAACCAGCGTCTCAGCAATCTATAGACAAGCCTCGCGAACTTTTGTCTCGGCCTCCAGTCTTTCATAATGTCTCGGTACAAGGCTAAGTCTATCTATAAATGTTTTATTTCGTCATCCTTATCTACAAGTGAGGCATTGGATGTCTTCCCCACTTCAGCATCCTTCTCCCTTTGATCGAGGCATCTTCGAAGGTCAAAATCTAGCTCCCTAACTGTTCGGCATGATCCATTGGGTGCCCCATCGTCTACCTTTTTCACTGTTTTTAAAACTCTGATAAAGCCATCGTCTGCAAAAAGAGAACCAAGACAATCAATAGCAAAACAAATTGAGAAATAGAACAATACAAGTTCAAGGAAGAAATAATACCATTAAACCTAGAGATTGAAGATCCTCGTCAGCTTGGTCCAGGACATCTTGCTCAAATCCAATTTCGAGCACGAGAGGCCATCCTACTTGCCTCAGTAATGTCGATGTAACTATACCAGTTGTCTCCGCCATAGATAGCAACTGTTCCCCTCTCCTTTGAGTCTTTTTGCCTATTGAAGGACTGAATGGGGATAGGGGGAGGGAAAGCAATCCCATCTGCCACCTTGTGCTTTCCCTTTCGTGGAGGCCGCAAAGGCACGACATATGATGGACCAGACATCTCTTCCACTGTAATGACAAAAACATCTAGCTCCTCTAATAGCCTCATCTCAATAACCAGCGTAGGGACATCCTTAGGTCCCCCCACTTCACACAGCTCTGTCATCTGAATGTCTTTATCATCAACTAGAGATACGTGATTATCATATGCCAAGCTATCAGCCTCCTCTAATCCGGTGGCCGTCGGTTCTGACTATCTTGTTAGAGTAGGAGATACATACCTGCTTACCGATCTGTTTCCCTCAGTCTCTTTCTCTGCAGAAGACTCGGGCAAGTGGACCTTCCTCCCCTTTAATAAAGGAAAAGTAGCCTTTGATCGGACCTTAAATACCTTATCAGTTTGTCTCGAAGACCTATTACCATTCGGTCTCACTTACTTAACGGTTGAGATTTCCCTCAAGATGGCATATCCTAGAGAGGATAGAACATCAACTAACTCTATCACCTTCCTTTTGACCAGAAGAGGATTGTTAATTTTTCTCTTCTCCCCGATCAATAGACTCGCTAAGGACAGTATTTGGTCATCTACAAGAGAATTAACCCATATGTTCATTCGGGTAGACGAACAATAATTGTCAATCGAACGTACGAGCCGAGAATGATGAAAAGGGGTCGAAAGCTTCAGGCCAAACAGGGGTTTCTCATTGGCATTGGGCAACACAGGCATGAGATCTTTATTCGAGAACTTCATGAAGAAATACTTGTATGTCCAATTCTTGTCGATGGACTCTTCATAATTATATCCCCATTTGGACTTGGGTCGGGTTTGCAACCTATACCAGCCCCAAGTGGAACCCTTGCTTTCGCACCTCTTCACTAAAAAAATAGCCGTCAAAATCTTAAAATCGAAATAAAAATGACAAAACCCTAGTAGAGAAATCATAATAATGACTAAACACCAAGCACTGGGGAGAAGCAGCGTCAGAAATATGTTCCATCACAGTATTACCTCCCCAATCAGGCCAATGTATGGGATTTTCATACCACACTTCACTACTTGCTTGTACATTGGGATATGACTCCTCGACGCCCCGTTCACCCGATCCTTGTTAGTAGTTAACACCACCGTGTAACTATTCTCTAGCAACAAGTTGGTTTGAACTTCTCACAGTTCTTGCTCTGTCATCGTGCTTCTGATATAGCTAATACCAAGATAAGCTTGAGAAGAAGAAGAACCCTTGGCAATTTTTTCAAGAAAGACTTTTGTTACAAAGGATTGATTTGAAAGAAGGCAAAATTGAAAAAAGGATAGTATGGGTGTGTTTGATCCACTCGAGCACTTGAACTTTTAAAGCATACTCGAGACGATTCACAAGACTCCAAGCAACATGTGTCACATTAAAAGTTTTACGTCTTTTCGATAATCGCTACTCATGGTACCCTTTTTACAAAACGATATCCTGAGTCGGGGGCAAATGATGAAATATAATTCAAAAACCCATTGCGGCAACATTTGACCCAATAAGCCCACAATTCGAAAGGCCCCATATGCCTAGACGTGTCAAAAGTTATGGATCTATCTCTCCAAAGGGTGGACATGGCCCGACATATTGAGTAAGCTCAATCGGTAGTAAACTAATCATTCTATGACTCCCAAAGGTGTTTAGCATGCTCAATATGATATGATCCCCATCGCCTCAGCAAGAAGCCAATTATTTATCACTATCGGCCAGAGGTAATGTATGTGCATTCCTAATTATGACAGAATCTTTTTGAAAGCTAATCGATAAGGGAAGAAATCTCCTCATTCTACTAAAATTTCTAAAGAAATCTCCTCATTCTACCAAAATTTCTAAGTGATGAAAATCACAAATCTCTCGAGAATATTTGACTATAGAGTCCTAAGATCCACGAGACTTCTCATAAGGAAATTAGGGTTGAAATGCCCCGAGAACACATAGCTTCTAAGCGATGACCTTATATAAACATACCACATACCGAAGACCATGTACGCTCTGAAAAAACCAGATACTTGATACATAAACCATAGGGCTCACAGCTCTCTCTCTCTCTCTCTCTCAAGTATTCAGTTTGTTTCATTTCTCTCGAAAATCGCTTTTTTGACTTGAGCGTTGAAACTTCTCCCGCTGAACCACCATTCGATGGTCTTTTATAGGTTTCAAATCATCTCCTGAAGTAACTATTCGAGTCAAAGGAATCAAAATCTATAAAGCCGTAACCCACCTCCAACACTACGCATGGCCGCCATTCTAATTGAACTATGGAATCGAAACAAATTAAACCGTGGTCAACGGTTCTTTAAACCATTGATCAGATTTACGATTAAAAAATTAGAACCGAAATCATCTCCAAATTTTTGTTTCCAATTCCTTATTTTGAAGAACCGTGAACCAACTGTTTGAATCGGTGATTTTCAATTTGAAATGCTAAGAATCATTTATTCAAATCGAAAGTTTTTAAAAATAGTTTTAATTTACTGACTACAAAATAAGTGATATTAAAAAATTGAAAATATTAAATTATATTAGAAAAACTAATTTAAATAAATTATTTTACAGATTTAATGGGGAATTAAATATTTAGTCCTGATGGATTACGATGAAGTGGGTTTCAAATGAGCACTATTGAATTGATTAAAAATTTTAGTCCACTACAAATATCTTACCATTGCTGATGATTATTCTACTCATTCTTGACATGTTATAACTGTTATTAAAGGGTGAGACGACAAAAGAATAAACGTTAAGTAAAACATCAAGGAAAAAAAAAGAGTCAGGGATTTTCCACAAATATCAATAATTTGCCACGTTTCATTCACAAAAAGTCAACAAAATTTCAAGATTTTTCAATGTGTGAGTAACTTTGTATAGTTCAATTTTATCCATTACAAAGAAATATGGTTTTAGCGATGAAATTTGGCGATGAAAAAAATTCAACGCTATTTTACTACGAGCTTAGCCATGAAAATGAGTTTCATCGCAATTTTGCGACGAAATTAGCGAGGAAAAACTATCAGTAACCAAATTAGTCACGAAAAGATATATCGTGCCTAAATTCGTGGCTAATTAGCGATAAAAATAAAGTTTGTAATTAAATTCGTGGCTAATTAGGGATGAAAACATTTTTGTGGCTAATTCGCGACAAAATGGGATTTTGTGGTTAATTTTAGGGACGAAATTGCTTTTTGTGGCTAAATTTAGCGATGAAAACATTGTTCATCGCTAATTTTAGTAACAAATAGTGTGTTTGTCACTAATTTTGGCCACAAAGTTAATATACGTCACTAATTTTAGCCATAAACTCAATGTTCATTGCTAATTTTAGCAACGAACTTAATGTTCGTCACTAATTTTAGTCACGAACTCAGTGTTCATTGCTAATTTTAGTCATGAACTTAATGTTCGTCACTAATTTTAGCCACGAACTCAGTGCTCATCGCTTTTTAGCCACGAACTTCGCGTTTGTTGCTAATTTTAGCCATGAACTCCACATTCGTTGCTAATTTTAGTCACGAAATACACGCTCATCGCTAATTTTAGCCATGAATAACGCATTCGTCCCTAATTTTAGCCACAAACTCTACTTTCGTTGCTAATTTTAGTCACGAATTCCATTTTTCTCACTAATTTTAGCCACAAACTCCATTTCGTCGCTAATTTTACCCACGAACACAAATTTCATCGCTAATTTAGTAACGAATATAATTTTCGTCACTAATTTAAGTTACAAATTTAATCTCCCCGTGGCTAAATTTGTTGCTAATTAGCCACATAAAGTTTTTCGTCACTAAGGTCGTCGCTAAAATAAAAATTCGTTGCTAATTTCGTAATAAATTCCTTCGACACTCTTTTGAAACATTTTCAACAATTTCTAACTTCTTGTTCCTTTTTGATTAATTGAGTTAGGTAAAACACAGTAAATATTACAATTCTTACCAAATTAACCATTTTTGACAATAAATAATTCAATCAATCTCTACCGAAATATTGTTATTCTACTTATACAAGTTTACATTTTATGTTTTAAAGATTAGGCATTAAACAATTCTAAAAAAAAATATAATTTTATTATCGATGATAATTTTAACAGAAGTTACAAATTTGCTTAAATAGTCAAATCATTATGAATGTATGAAAAGCAAGTTCCTCTTATCAATAAACCACAAGACTAATATTTTTTTGTCTCTAACTAGATTTCCAAAAACAATTATTTCGTAGTTAATTTTGTTACAAACAATTAATGTTGTAAAATATGAACTAAAAAAAATTTCATCGCACAATTCATCGCTAATTAGCAACGAATTGTACTTTCGTCATTATTTAATGACAGAAGAGTCTATTTCGTCACTAAAATTAGCGATGAGTGAATTGTCTGTTGCAAAATTTAGCAACGAACCGCACAATCTGTCGCTAAGGTCCCCTTGGGTTGTCTCTCCCTTAATCGTCTCATTGTCGCACTCCGCTCAACTGGCTATTTGTGATCACTCTGCTCTTATTCTCTCAATTCCAAGTCTCCGTGGTTTCTTTTTACTTAATTCTACTTGGCTTTCTCTCTCTCTCTCTCTCTCTCTTTTTTCATTTTCTTCAATTTTTCTAATTATAGTTGTACTTTACTTAATTATCACTTCTTTATTTTTTGCATTATATGTGGAATTTATTTGTGCAAAACTGCTACGTGGCTACACTTGCCTGTGCTATAGAGCCATTGTCATAAAGTCAATAAATAAATTTAAATAATAATATATTAATAATTTAAAAATCCATATATTTGATCATAAATTATTCAAATTATGTTCAAAATATATAATATTAATAAGTCATAATTTATTCATCTAAACATAGCACTTAATATGAAATATTATTCAAATATATTAAAACCTAATTCAAAAAATAGGATTAGAAAAGGAGAACAAAAATGACCCAAGGTGAAGGAAAAAAAAAGTGAGAGTGAGATAGGGACCAAAAAAAAAAAAAAAACACAAGAGTGAGATAGAAAGAAATGAAGAGAAAATTAAAAAAAAACAAACAAACAAACAAACAAACCAACATGCAAGACATTGTGGTCAAGTGGTTGTCACAACTCAAACATATTGCTTGTAGTCTTGGGTTTGAATCCTCGTGCTAGCACTTTTTACAACAATTTGCAACATGCACGTGCGGTTCCACCACACTGCCCGCGCGGCTTTACCGCGGGGGCATGCACGGGGTCCCCTCACGACACGGGCATGTGCGCTACTCATGTGGCTTTACCATGCAAGCAAATGTGGGGGGCATGCACAAGGTGTGCGCACGGGGGCATGCGCACACGCGGTTAACTGCACTGCCTGCATGGTTCTACCTCATAGGCAAGCACGGGGACATGAGCGGGGTCCCCCGCACAGCTCAGGCATGTGCGGTGCAATTCCACCGCACTGGCCTGGCAGCTTTACCACACAGGCAAGCATGGGGCACGAGCATGTGCAGTTCCCCATGCATACCTGCACGGCTCTACCACGCAAGCAAGTGCAATCCCCCCGTGCATGCCCATGTGGCTCCACCACACAAGCAAGCGTAGGGCGCGAGCATGCGCAGTCCCCTATGAATGCCCGTACGGTTCCACCGCTACGGCTCTACAGCGCAGGTAAACACAGCCGCACGACCTGCATTGAGCACCATAGTATTAATTTAAATTATTGATATTATTAATTTAAATATATAATGATATGAAATTAGTAATTTATATAATATAGTATTATGATATATTTTTTATTATTAAATAATATAGTGTTATAGTATGAAATTATATCAATATTCCATTAATTATCAATATTATACAATTTTATATAAATTCTAAATAAAACTACTAACAATATTAATTAATCTTAAGACATTTAATTTACAACATTTACCACATTTGACAGTTTAGACACTAACCTCTTTTTTTAGCGTTAAACCAATTTATTCAAATTTTTGCGCTAAAAATATTTTATTTCTTTATGTAGCGCCAATTTCTTTATTTATCACCTAGTGTTCTCAACCCAACGTAACCCTAGACTTTATCACATCTCATCATTTTTGTTTTGAGGACGCTCTCTTGAGGTTTCGAAAACTCACCTCTACGAAGACGAATACGAAGATGAAGACAGTCTCTCTCTTTCTCTATCTTGCTCTCTCCATCTATGCTGGAACTAGTAATCTCTCTCTCTCTCTCTCTCACAAATCATTTGATTTCTCAAATTTGGTCTTATTTATGTCATGGAACTGGACAGATACTGCTCTGAAGATTTCAAATAGCCCACAATCTTTCATTGGATGGTGTTCTGGAATTTTTGAACTCAAAAAGGATACTGAAGCTGGCCTGCTTGACTTAATTGATGATGAGAATAGTGATGCAGAAGAAGGCATTGACAAACAAACTCAGAAAAGTTGGGGTATGTTTGCCAGGACCCATGCCTAATAGAGGAAGGCCTATGATTCGAACAAAATGCTTGAAATTTGCACCTACTGGCTAGAGTTGGGCAGCAGCAACAACAAAAGGTGTTTTAATTTATACCATTGATGACACATTTATGTTTGATTCAACAGATCTTGATTTTGATATTACGCCAGAGGTATGTAACCAAATAAAAAGTCTTTCTTGTATCCTGAGCTTAAATTGGACTACTTATGATCTTTATGGATCATCTTGGTCATGTCCAAGCTAATGACAGAGCATTAAGTGAAGATCAGTCGATAAAAGGGTTGATACTAATCTTTGTTGGCATGCATATCGAGTTCTTTGCTCCAGCGATTCTAATGTTGCGAGATTAGATGATGATGATGATGAAGTAGGAGGGAACCAGATGTCTATGACCATGCATAACTACTTGGCTATAGTTCATTGGATCCCATCTCATTCTCTGTTTTTTATTGATGTATGCCGACAAATACAAACTCATGTTTTATTTATTGATGTATGTTTATTAATTGGATGTTTATTCGACTATGACTATGGAAATTTATGTATTTTAGATTTTTTTTTGTTTTCGTAGTTCCGACTTTTGTTGATGAATGTTTATTCATGTTGACGCATTCTTTAGGCTTCCATCAAGATTATTAAATTCTTTTTTGTTTAAAACTTCCGTTTGGATGATTAAATTCAATTTTAAGTAGGATTTTATTTGGACGATTAAATTCGGCATTGTAATTTTTTTTTTACCAAATGTGAAAAATCTGTTGGTAAATTGGTGGCAAAATTTCTGTCGCATGGTAAAAAATCCATCATTAAATTCATGACAAAAAATTTGTCACTAAATTCGTCACAAAAATTTATTGCTAAGTTCGTGGCAAAATCTCCATTGCTAAGTTTCCATGGCAAAATTTTCATTGCTAAGTTCATGGCAAAAATTTCGTCTCTAAGCTCGTGGTAAAATTTTCATGACTAAATTCATGAAAAAATATCCGTCGCTAAATTCGTTGCAAAAACTCTATTGCCAAATTCGTGACAAAAGAATCCCTCGCTAACTTTGCGTCGTTATTTTCGTCACTAAATTCATCTCTAATTTGTGATGAAAAATAATATTTTCGTCACTAAATTTTACGATGCAATATTAGCCATGGATTTTTTTCGTCGCAATTTTTTTTTGTGACGAATTTTATTCACTTTTTCGTCACTAATTCTGTGACTAATATGGTGTTTTTTGTAGTGATTGGGGGATATTCTATCTCTAACTTTTAAAGCAAAATTGTTAAAAACAAAAAAAAAATAATATTAAATCAACATAAATATTTAATATTGTTAGAAGTGGGTCTTGAATCCACAGATCCAACTCCTTGCGACTCGAACAGGTGCTCGATGGAAAAACTTGAAACTTGCAAAAAACCACCAGATGGTGCTCCAGTGGGGAAGGCTCTGACGCTTAAGTCAGAAAGAGTGATTTTCGAAAGAGAATGGAACAGCTCAGAGAAAAGAGGGATAGGTCCCCTATGATTTGTGTGTCAAGTGTCTAGTCAAGGGAACTTAGCTGGTTATAGAGTATCGATGTCTTTTATATGGAGTGTCGTAAGAGCCGTGTGCACTTGGGACGTTCCAACCCTAGTTTATTACGAGGTCATCCGAAGATTTCGGATTCCAATCATCAAATATTTGAAATTTTTATCATTTAGGAAATTTGATTATACGGTGAGATTTTTTCCATTATCGATTAAATTCCCAAGAGTTCTTTTCTTATCCTAGAGATGTGTTTCATATTAAAATAGGAAACATAATCAATATGAGATTTAATTGAGTATTACTGTTTGGGAGTCGTAGTGGTCGGTCTCTTTAAGTGTTCAGTAGTTATTGGTTGAATAAAAGGGGGATAACCATTTAGTCTCGTCGAATGTGCTTTTAGATTCATCGTGCCGTCCTGATCGATCTATTTGTTGTTTGGCTCAAGAGCTGATCCCCTTATGACCATGGGTGTCACGTTGGGCTTTCAGGCACTAGGATGCTGCATTGATTGTTGTTTGGATCATATTTTATTATTTGCCCCCCAACTAATGGTATCGATTTGTAGGAGAGACGCCATGAGTGAAGTTTGCTTCTCAAGAAGTTGAAAGGGCACGAAAGCCTGCAACACGTGTCTCTTGAGATCATGCAAATCATCTGCAATTGATATGAAATTAAAATGGATGGAATGTAAATCCCCCTTTTACCTCAACCATTCCATCTCCCATTGGTATTAACACGTCTAATCTTCCACTTGATTTAATTCGAAATTAATGCAGTGTAAGAGGGTGAAGCGGTGTGAACTTTTCCACTTAATTCGCACACTTTTCAGAGAGGCGCTTCAACTACTTAGAGATTTGAAGAGATTTCTTCGTATCTATAAATAGGGACTGTGGGACCTTGCATTAGTTTAGTGAGTTTCCTCATGCCTAAGGGTTTTCTTCTTATGAAAGTCGTTTTCTATGAGGGCTCCTTAAAAGGACGCTCTAGCTTCATAGAGCTCTGTTGCGTGAGTTGCTTCAATTGGTATGAGATCTTGTCAAGAATAGGGACTGTTGGTATGAGAGCTCGTCATGCTATTCGGTGTTCTGATGTCACGATGGGCGCTGTCGATGTTCTCGTCTAGGTTCTTGACTCGGATTTAAGAAAAGTGTCTCCTTCTAAGTTGAGTCTATCGTGCGGCTTGTGTTCTCTTCTGATCGGGTGATGTGAGGAGCTGATAAGGTCCGAGGGCCCGAATATTTATGGCCATCTCACACCCTCCTCGTCCCATTTTCTGCTGTCTTTTCGTCTTAGTAGGGCTGTATATTATTTTTCTTTATTCCTCTGCTTATTGTTTTTGTAGTCTCTAATGTTGCCGAATGATCGAGGCAATGCGACCACTTAAATATTTCTTTTGATGTAATCTGTCCGACTAAGAGACTTGTAGAATGTACTTACTCATGTAATCGAACATGTATTCATCGTATGTAAATAAAAGAGACTTGCTTTACTTACTTGTCACCCATCATATCTGTCGGAGTTTCTTTGGTATGTTCACTTGCATGATACTATTGTCAAATTGCTTATGTGGTTGACCGTTTGTGTGAATGACATAGAGCGTTTTACTTATGTTTTCCTGATCGATAGTAGTATACTCGGTCTGTCCATCGATGCGAACTCGATCGGTGGAACAAATTCTTTCAGTAGGGCGGGATGACCAAGGTCCACTCAAGGAGTTGAATTCTTTCATTAGGATGGGACAACAGAGACCCATTCAGGAAGATAGATCATTTCGATAGGATAGGGTGACAAAGGCCCGCTTAGGGAGATAGATCCCTTTGATAGGATAGGGCGACAAAGTCCTATTCGGGGAGATAGATCCTTTCGATAGGATAAGGCGACAAAGGTCCGTTCGAAGAGATAGATCTCTTCGATAAAATAGGGCAACAAAGGCTCATTCAGGGAGATAAATCCCTTCGACGGGACAGAATGATAAAATCTCATTCGAGAAGATAGATCCTTTCGATAGGACAGAATAACAAAGACTCGTTTGGGGAGATATATCCCTTCGATAGCACCAGGTGACTAAGGCCCATTTGGAGATATAGATCCCTTTGATAGGTAGCAATCGATGGGCATTGGTCGATCATGGGCACGACCGATCCATCTATGTTATCGAGACGATAAGCCCCCAGGCAAACAATAGAGCGTATCTGATAGGGGCCTTCCCAATTAGAGGCTAGTTTGTCCCCGGGTCAAAGTTGGTTGATAGTTTCTACCTTCCTTAGTACTAGATTGCCTGGTTTGAACATTCGACTTCTGACTCTCCGATTGTAGTACTATGTCATTTGTTGTTAATGTGCAGCCATTTGAGAGGATGTGGATTCCCGTAGCTTGAGAGTAGGTCCAGGCATTCATGCAAAGCAGATTCATTCTGTTTGGAATCATACTGGGTTACCTGGAGCGAGTGGATCCTGATCTCCACCAATATGACAGCCTCACTTCTTTATGTTAGGTTGAATGAAGTCTCTTCGGTTGTCCTTTAGGGTGTGGTACAATACGACTAGAGGATGTTGTAAAGTTCATCTACCTATTGTCCTTTAACTTTATCTAGCATAGTCTTTAGCCCCTGAATGATCTTTCTATTGGTTATCTCTGTAAGGCTATTGGTCTGTGGACGAGTGATCGATGAGAATCAGTGATCGATCTCGAGTTTTCCGTAGAACTCCCAAAAGCTAATATTGTCGAACTGTTTTCTGTTATCTATGATAAGAACATAGGGTATGTTAAGCCGAGTGATTATATGAGATCACACAAACGATTGAGTCTTGGCTACTGCTATTTGGGCTAGAGGTTTGAGCTCCACCCATTTAGTGAAATAATCGATGGCCACTGTGAGAAATTTTCGCTATCCGGTAGCCGATGGGAATGGTCCGAGAATATCCATCCCCCAATGGGTGAACGACCATAGGCCCGCTATAGGACTGTGCTCAGTAGAAGGCAGTCGTGGGATCGAAGAGAATCGTTGGCACTTGTCGCACTTCTTGATATAGTTGTTCGAATCAATCTTCATGGTCAGCCAGTAGTAACCTTGTGGTAGGGCTTTATGGACTAGGTTTCAAGCCCCTAGGTGACTGCCATATATCCCTTCATGGATCTCCCAAAAGACATAGTCTCCTCTTTCAGGGTTAGACATCTCATGTACGGATGAGTGAAGGAGTTGCGGTACAATTTCTCGTCGATAATTCATAGTGAGCGGCTTTTCGCTTTATTTTGGCTACCTCCAGCGCTGAGTCAGACAGTCGATTATCTCTCAAGTATACTTCGATTGGATCTTTCCAACTAGGAGGTTGATTCGTTACTAGGACCCCTTCAGGCTCGTCTAGACTGGGATAGAGTAAGCTTTCGATATAGACCACTTGGCTAAAAGAGACTGAATTTGAGCTAGCTAATTTTGAGAACATATCGGCTCGTGTATTTTCTGAGTGAGAAATTTGCTGAATGTCGACTCTGTCTAATTTAGCCATCATCTCACGTAATTTTCTTAGATATTTGGTCATGGTCAAGTCTTTAGTCTTGTAGACTATTACGATCTGTTTGACTAGCAGTTAACTATGGTGAATACCCGAATACTTTGAGCTCCCATATTGGCTACAATTCGGAGTCCTGTCAGCAAGGTTTCGTACTCTGCTTGGTTTTTAGTGGAACTGAAGTCGATGCGGAGGGCATATTCTATTTTGAAATTGTCCGGACCCATCAATATGAGCCCGACGCCACTTCCCGAAGAGTTTGAGGATCCGTCGACATGTATGGTCCAATCTGACAATGACCATTCATTAGGGCTATCAGTGAACTAAGGTTCAGCTACCACTAGGTGAGTGCATCCAAGAATGAAGTCAGCCAAATCTTGGCTCTTGATCGTAGGTCGAGACTGATACTAGATGTCAAATTTGTTCAATTCGACACTCCACTTGATTAGATAGCCAGAGGTGTCTCTCTTTTGGAGGATTTGTTTAAGTGGTTGATCAGTGAGTATCACAATGGTATGGGTCTGAAAATATGGCCGAAGGCGTCTGGCTGAAACGACCAAAGCGTATGCTATTTTCTCAATCGGTCGATAATTGGCTTCGACTTCCTTGAGTATCCGACTGATGTAATAGATTGGCTTATGAATAGTTAAGTCCTATCTTACAAGGATAAAGCAAAGTATATGATCAGAAATAGAAAGTAAAGGTAGAGTTTCTCACCAAGAATCAGACGGGAGAGCCACGGATGAGTCATAAGGAACTCTTTGAGTCATTCGAAAGCCAATTGGCACTCGAGCGTCCACGCGAACCGTTGGGACCTCTTCAGAGTGTCCAAAATAGGTTTGTAATATTCTCCAAATTTCGACATGAATCGGTTTAGAGCCACTATTCGACCGGTAAGGCGCAGTACCTCTTTCAGTGTTTGAGATGGCAACATGTCCAGAATGGCTTGTATCTTCTTAGGATTTGCCTCAATCCCGCAATTGGTGATCATAAAGCCCAAAAACTTGCCCGACGTGATATTGAAGGTACCCTTGGTGAGATTCAATCGTATGTTGTAGCGTTCGAGCATCTGAAAGGTCTCCTCGAGATTAGCAACATGGGTCTCCTCATCGATGCTTTTGACGAGCATGTCATCATCGTATGCTTCTACATTTTGGTCGAGCTGACTTTTGAAGATTTCGTTAACCAACCGTTGGAAGGTTGCTCCCATGTTCTTTAGACCGAAAGGTATGACTCGGCAACAGTATGTATCGAACTCAATGATGAAACTTATTTCTTCTTCATCTTTCAGTGCTATTCGTATTTGATTGTACTCTGAATAGGCATCCATGAAACTTAAGATTTGGTGGCTTGATGAATGGTCCACCAATTTGTCAATGTTCGAGAGAGGATAACTGTCTTTCGAGCATGCTTTGTTGAGATCTGTGAATTTTACACACATTCTCCATTTACTATTAGCTTTCTTTACTAGAACCACGTTAACCAGCCATTCAGGATACTTGACTTCCCAGATAAATTCGACAGTTAGTAGCTTTTGGACCCCTTCTTAGATGGGACATTAGCATTCGAGGGCGAACACCCTCTTCTTCCGCTTGACTGGCTTGTAGTCAAGATTCACATTTAACATGTAAGCAATAACCGAAGGATCAATGCTGGGCATATTCTCAGGGGACCAAGCGAAAACTCCATAATGCCTTCGCAGACAACTGACGATTGTCTTTTGTAGGGACATAGACAGGCCAGCTCCAATTCGAACAATTCGGGTAGGGTTATCAGTTGAGGGATTTCAATCACCTCTTTTCCCGGTTCTTATTTGTTCCTTGGTTCGATGTCGCCTCTGAGTTCTAGGGTGTCAATTGAAAAATTCTTCTGTCTATCTCTGTTTGCGAAGAGGGTGTAAGGATCGGGATCACCACGAATGGTAGCAACCCCTTCTGATGTTCTAAATTTCACCGGTATATGTTTGGTACTGGGTAGCACTTCAAGCTCGTCTAGACTTGGTCGGCCGAGGATGGCGTTGTACGGTGAGAATAATTCACCACATGGAAGGTGGCTTTGACGGTGGCATGGTTAGGGGGTCCCCAAAGTCATAGTGAGGGAGATGATTCCCTCTAGATAAATGAATTTGTCGGATAATCCTTGAGGGATCTAGTTGGGGGCTGAAGATGTAAAATATTTAGGCTCATTCACCGAAAAGTGTTCCAAGTAAGGATGTTGCAGTCTGCGCCCTAGTCGATGAGGACCCTTCTAATCATATGAAACCTTATTCTAGTAGTGATGACTAGAGGATCATTGTGACTAGAGTCAACTCCGATCAGATTATCATTGTCAAATCCGATGATTAGCCTTTTTTCTCTTGACTATATTCATACTTTATTTGGTAAGAAAAGGTCGGTAAGAAAGACTAATGATTAGTCATTTCCCATAGACGACTTCAATCTGCTGGAAGTGGGTTTTGGTTCCACTGATCCAACTCCTTACAACTTGAACGGGTTCTCGATGAAGAAGCTTGAAACCTGTAAAAAACCGTTGAATAATACTCCGGTGGTCGAAAGAGAATGAAACAGGCTCAGAGAAAAGGGGGACGGATCCCCTGTAATTTGTGTGTCGAGTGTCTAGTCAAAAGAACTTACCTGGCTACGGAGTATCGAGATATTTTATATGGAGTGCCGTAAGAGCCGTATGCACTTGGAGCATTCGAACCCTAATTTCCTTATGAGGTCATCCGAAAATTTTAGATTCCAATCGTTTAATATTTGAAATTGTTATTCCAAGAGTTTTTTTCCTTATCCTAGATATGCATTTCATACTAAAATAGGAAATATAATCAAGCTGAGATTCAGTTGGGTATTACCGCTTAGGAGTCGAAGGGGTCTATCTCTTAAGTGTTCGGTCTCACCGAATGCGCTTGTGAATCGGTCGTATTATCCTGATCGATCTATTTGTTGTTTGGCTCAAGAGCTGATCCCCTCGTGACCATGGGTGTCACGTTGGGCTTTTGGGCACCCGGATACTACCCTAATTGTTGTTTGGATCATGTCATCAAATATAATTACTAATTTTTTTGGCCGTCTCATAAATGACTTTGAACCACATGTGTATATATACATTTGCTGCAATCGGTTTTATTTCCCCACTTCAGACTTCTCTTGTAAGATATTTTAAATTATTATGTTAAATATAAAAAAGTAAACAAATTGTTATTACGTAAAACATATTATTACATTCTCACATCTTGAGTAACAATGTGCAATAATCTCTTTTATTTTCTATTCATATATATATATATATATATTAATCAAAAGAGAAAAACCAATATATATAACGAATGAGTATTATATACATGCAAAAATAATATTAAAACCAATATACAAATATATAATGAATAATTAACTAACCAATTTTCAAACTTACTATTAAACTTGTATCCATGTCTGTCACTGAAGCACATATATATATATATATATATATATATATATATATATATATATATATATATATATATATATATCTATCAAAAATATGCAAATCAATAGGTATACATGTATGTATGTCTATTATTGAATCCGATATACATATCCATTTTTGTAAGACATGTAACCTTTTGGCATATGTTGCTAAACTAATAGCAAACTTCTAAATTAGTGAGTTGGTCGTGACTTGATATATATACCTATATATATACACAAAAGCAAATTATTCTAAACAAGTACTTTAAAAATTTGTTTTATAAGTAAATATTATCTTTTATTGATAAAAATAAATATTATCTCTAAATTCTAAACTAATACATTATAATATATATATATATATATATATATATATATACCTATATATATACACAAAAGCAAATTATCTCCTTTTTTTTGGATGTCCCTCAATCATCGTCCACTATTTTCTTACCCTACTATTTTTTTTTTAAAAAAATTTTCAATCGCATTCTTGCAACTATTTTTACCCTTTTTCTTTTTTCTTTTTTCGATGGCTAAAAAAAAAAGAAACAACCCGTGTGAGTGAGCATCTGCACAATTTATCAAAATCAGAAAAAAAAAAAAAACAAAACCAAACAAAGGGGAAAGCAGCCATTATTCTTTAAAACCATCTAAACACATTAATCGCCCAGAAATTGAAACAACCAGACATCACTAGAATACCACATCAATCTTCAGGGAAAAACAAGCCAACACAAAATATTGGGGGAAAAAGGAATAAGAAAATAGAATGAATCAGAAAGTTATTACCTTGTGAAATAGGTAGAGATCTTCGTTCATTGAAATAGCGGAAAAGGGCATCCACTGCTTAAAAATCTTTCCTTTTTAACTTCATAAGCCTTCAGAGTTCAAAACCCTTCTTCTAAATAAATTCACTTAAGACAGAGAGAGGAGAGAGAAGAGAGAGAAAGAGCGGTACTTCATAGAGAACAAGGAACAGCAAAAACCCACTTTTCTATATGATTATTGTTATGAATATTGAATAATTTGGTGGATGTCCATTAAAATATATAATTTTATTACTGTCTCCTGATTACTTACCAGTTTGTAAAATATATGCCAGAAGCTTATAGGAAAAGATTCAAAAGTTGCTTCTAAGAGAAGTTTTAGGGAAAACTAAGGGAAGCTATAAAAACTTAAAGGGGAAGTCATATTAAGCTTCCAAAGGAAGCCTCACACAAACTTCTAAGACAAGCAACTTAAAGCTTTTAAATGAAGTCTCAATCAACTATAAATAGGAACTCAATGAAGAACTTGAGGTGAAGTTGAAGAAATAAGATTGAGAGAGAAATGAGAGGAGAAAGTGAGAAAAGAACTCAAGAAATTTCTTTCACTGTATTCTGTTCAAAATTCTCTTTAATATAGATCTTTGTTTCTATAACAACTTCTTTTATAATACGTTATCAATACGAGACTCTGCCAAAAGCATAGAGCTAACATCAACCAAATACAAATCTATCTTTGTAATAGAAAAAGATGTTTCACCGTTTAAAGATTCTGAGATATATTTTTACCGATTTCTTTTTAATGGCAAATCTTGCTAAACTTGAATTTTTGCCTCTTGATATTTTTGGAAAAAATTATTTATCATGGGCTCTTGATGTTGAAATGTATTTAAATGCGATGGGTCTTGGAGACACCATCAAAACAAAAGATGTTATTATATAAGATTGTGCAAAAACAATAATTTTCATTCGGTATCATCTTAATGAAAATTTGAAAACAGAATATCTTATTGTTAAAAATCCTCTTGAGTTATAAAAAATTTTGAAGGAAAGATATGACCACCTGAAGATAGTCATTCTTCCTAAGACACGATACGATTGGATACATTTGAGGCAGTAAGATTTCAAGTCTATTGATGACTATAATTCTGCAATGTTCAAAATCACATCCCAATTGAAATTATGTGGAGAAAACATAACTGAAGAAGATATATTAGAAAAAATTTTCCCCACCTTTCATGCCTCAAACTTGCTCCAATAGCAGCAATATCGAGAAAAGGGATTCAGGAAATATTCTGAATTGATTTCATGTCTTCTTGTGGCCGAGCAAAATAATGAATTATTAATGAAGAATCATGAGACTTGACCAACTGGTAGTAGTCCATTCCTTGAAGCGAATGCGACTAAATATGAATATGGAAAAAGTCGAGGTCAAACTCATGGTCATGGTAGTGGTCGTGGTCGTGGACATGGATATGGTCATGGACGAGGTGTCCATTACAATAATGATGATCGTATCAATGGTCGATCAAATCAAAAGAGCAAACATCACCACCAGAAGTGGGATGATAATGATGGAAAAGAAAAAGAGAAACTCTCAAGAGGTTTTGATAATGTATGCTACCGATACGGGGCCAAGGGACATTGGTAATGTGTATGCCGAACTCCAAAACATTTTGTTGAACTATATCAACCCTCTTTAAAGAATAAAAATAAATATATGGAAACAAATTTTACCAACCTATATAATGATACTGATATAAATATAACTCATCTTGATATGATTGATTTCTTTGAACATCTCGAAGGACAAATTGATCATCTATTCAATAATGGAAATATCTAGATGTGTGTTATAAATGAATAAGTTAGTTTTAATGTTTTTGCAATATGATACATTTTATTTTTGATTAATGTATTTGTTTATAATTTTATACAAGTAAATTAATCATCTCTTTTATTTTCTTCATAAATAAAATATGGATATTGCTGATAACTTGGAACGTATGAGAAGCGAAGAAGATATATGTCTAATTGATAGCGCTACAACTCATATGATACTTAGAAATAAATATTTTTTTTTCAACCTGAAGTTGGGAGAAACAAATGTCAATTTCCATAAGTGGTACTGCAAAATTGATTAAGAGTTTCAACAAAACAAATATATGTCTCGTAGAAATTTGCTAAGATTTAGAGATATCAGCCAAAATGGATATCACATTGAGACAATGAATGACAATAAGATTGAGTATTTGTACATTATAATTGTTGTTTCTAGAAAGAAACATATAGTAGAGAAAGCAACATCTCTTTCCTCCGACTTATACTATGTTAAAATTAATACAATCGAAATGCATCATCTAGTAAACCAGAAATTTACTAATCATAAAGACTTTATTATCTGGTATGATCGATTAGGGCATTCTGGGTCAATTATGATGAGAAGAATAACTGAAAATTCTCATGGTCATACTTTGAAAAATCAAAAGGTGTTAAAATCAAATGAATTCACGTGTGCTGCTTATTCTCAAGAAAAATTTATTACGAGATTTTCACAAGTCAAAATAGAAACTGAATCTCCTGGATTTCTAGAAAGAATTCATTGTGATATATGTGGACCAATTTACCCACCATATGGACCATTTAGATATTTTATGGTACTAATTGATGCATCCATAAGATGGTCACATGTTTGACTACTATCATCTCGCAACTTGGTGTTTGTGAGACTTCTTGCTCAAATCATTAAGTTAAGAGCACAATTTTCAGATTATCCGATTAAGACAATTCGGATAGACAATGCTAGTGAATACTCATGTCATGCTTTTGATGAATATTGTATGTCTATTGGTATTAAAGTTGAACATCTTGTAACTCATGTTCATACATAAAATGGTTTAACTGAATCGTTTATCAAAAGATTGTAATTGATTGCTAGACCATTATTGATGAGAACTAAACTCCCAACATCAGCTCAGGAACATGCTATTTTACATGCAGCAGCATATATACTTTTAAGACCAACACACTACCATGAGTACTCCCCTTTACAATTAACTTTTAGTTATGAGCCCAAATTTCCCATTTAAGAATTTTCGGATGTGCAGTTTGTGTCCTTGTAACGACACCACAACGAACTAAAATGGGGCCTCGGAGAAGATTAGGAATATACATTGGGTATGAGTCACCCTCTATTATTCGATATCTTGAATCTTTGACCGGTGACATTTTTATTGCAAGATTTACAGATTGTCATTTTGATGAAATAAAATTTCCAGCATTAGGGGGAGGACAAGGACAATTGAAAAGGAAAATTATATGGAATGCATTACAATTAACATCTCTTGATCCTCGTACAAAAGATTGTGAACTTGAAGTTCAAAGAATAATCCATTTGCAGAAGATTGTAAATCAACTACTCGACGTGTTCTCTAACTCTAAAAGAGTCACGAAGTCACATTTTCCCTACAAAAAATGCACCAATTAAACTTGATGTTCTAGCTGGGCAATCCCCAAGTATTGTAGCAAATAAGTCTAATACACGTTTGAAACGTTGAAGACCTCTTGGTGCCAAAGACAAAAATTCTCGAAAGAAAAGAGGATCTACTGATCATGATCATTTAAAGAAATTAAATGATAAAAAGTCTCATGAGCTTGTTGATGACAAAATTCAGACTCTTGTAGAACCTAACATAGCTCCTAAAGAGCATAAATTTCAAACTCCTGAAGAGTATATAAAGGAAACTTTTATAAATTTCACCACAACGAAGATATGTTGGGATAGAATTGAAACAGTTGTGGATGATATTTTTGCATATAATGTTACACTCGAAATTATGGAAGAAATTAAGGATTTTGAACCAAAATCTATTGAGAAATGTCAGAAAAGAGATGATTGGTCGAAATGGAAAAAAGCAATCCAATCTGAATTAGATTTATTAGCTAAGCGTAAAGTTTTTGGACTTGTAGTCCAAACACCTGAAGGTGTAAACCCCACTGGATATAAATAGGTATTTGTGTGCAAACGAAATAAGAAAAATGAAATTATGCGATATAAGGCACGTCTTGTAATACAAGGGTTTTTATAAAGACCAGACATTGATTATGATCAAACGTATTTCCCAATAATAGATACAATTATATTAAGTTTTCTTGTGATCTTAGTAGTATATGAAAAACTTGAGATGCGTTTAATAAATGTAGTCATTGCTTACCTATATGGGCCATTAGAAAATGATGTTAATATGAAAATTCATGAAGGATTTAAAATGCCTAAAGTATGTGACCAAAATTTTTGAGAAATTTACTCTATTAAATTATAAAAATCATTATATAGTTTAAAGCAGTCAGGACGAATATGGTTGATATACAAATGACCCAATATGTCCTTGTATTTTTCTTAAGAAATTTGAAACAGATTTTGTGATTATTACGGTATATGTTGATGATCTGAATCTTATTGAAACTCCTAAAGAAATTTCTAAAGTCGCTGAATATTTGAAAAAGGAATTTAAGACCAAGGACTTTGGGAAAACAAAATTTTGTCTTGACTTACAGATTGAATATCTGGAAGATGGAATATTTATTCACCAATCAAATTATACGTCTAAAGTTTTAAAATATTTCTATATGGATAAAGCACATCCATTAAGTACTCTAATGGTTATTCGATTACTTGATATCGAAAAGAAACCTTTCAGACCACAAGAAAAGGATGAAGAAATTCTTGGTCCCGAAGTACCATATCTTAGTGTCATTAGAACACTTGTGTATCTTGCTAATTGTACAAGACCTGATATATCATTTGCTGTAAATGTATTAGCAAGATTTAGTTCTTCCCCAACACAACGACTTTGAAATGAGGTAAAGCATATTTTTTGATATCTCTAAGAAACGATTGATTTCGGCTTTTCTATTCAACTAATTCTAAACTAGTATTGAATGCTGGATTTTTGTCTGATCTTCATAAAACACGATCTCAGACTGAATACTTATTTACATATGACAGTACTGCTATTTCTTGGCGATCCAAAAAGCAATCTATAGTCGCTACCTCCTCAAACTATGCTGAGATCATAGCAACTTATGAAACAAGCCGAGAATCTGTTTGATTAAAATCAATAACTCAATATATTTTGAAAAATTACGAACTATCCTCCAATAAAGATATTCCTACGATATTTTTCAAGAACAATATTGCATGCATTGCTCAACTTAAGGAAGGATATATCAAGGGAGATAGAACTAAACATATTTCACCAAAATTTTTCTTCACACATAACCTTCAGAAGAATGATGAAATTAATGTACAACAAGTTCGATCAAATGAAAATTTAGCAAATTTATTTGCCAAGACACTGCCAACTATCACATTCGAAAGATTGGTGAAAGGAATTGAAATGTATTGGTTTAAAGATTTCAAGAGATATTCTCAACAGTGGGAGTAAATATACTTATAATAGTATACTCTTTTTCTTTCACTAGGATTTTTTTCCTATTGGATTTTTCCTAGTAAGGTTTTAACGAAACTTATTCTCTGTGTAATAGACATCTAAGGAGGAGTGTTATGAATATTGAATAATTTGGTGGATATCCATTAAAATATACAACTTTATCACTGTCTCCTGATGACTCACTAGTTTGTAAAATATATTTCAGAAGCTTACAAAAAAAGCTTTACAAGATGAAACTTATACGAGAAGATTCAAAAGTTGCTTCTAAGAGAAGCTTTAGGGAAAGCTTCTAAGGGAGCTTTGAAAACTTAAAGGGAAAGTTATATTAAGCTTTCAAAAGAAGCCTCACACAAACTTTTAAGACAAGCAACTTAAAGCTTTTAAAGGAAGTCTCAATCAATTATAAGTAGGAATTCAATGAAGAACTAGAAGTGAAGTTGAAGAAATAAGATTGAGAGAGAAATGAGAGGAGAAAGTGAGAAAAGAATTCAAGAAGTTTCTTTCATTGTATCTTGTTCAAAATTCTCTTTAATATAACAACTTCTTTTATAACACACCTTTTTTTTAATTTATTTAAATCCCACCGTTGGAAGAGTTCTGTCACTTCACACTCCTTTACACTTTTTTGAAATTTTCTTTTGTTTTCAAATAATTTTGATTATTTTATTTTATTAATTTAATTTAATTTTCTTGGGGTTATGCGGTTCTTGCCGGTGGTGTTCGGTTTTATTTTAGCATTTATTATCAAAATATTAAATTGCCATTTTAGTTAAAATTGGAAGAGAGACTGCCCACACGACGATCTATGTTACTATTTTCTAACATTAAGTTAAAATGAAACAACAACCAATTCTTGTTTTGATTTTGGAAGATACTAGGAATTAGGGTTTGAATATAAAATGACAGACTGAGTTTTTAGACTACAACTTTGACTTGTGTGGGGGATAAAATGAAAACCCTATCCATCTGGTGGGAATGTAATTTCAATTTTAATTAGCTCAACAAATAAGAACTTGATGATAATTTTGATTCTAAAATTAGACTTTTATTCTTGTTATTAATTTTAAATCCTTCAACTCATGATTTTATTCTTGATGATGATTTGATTCTAAAATGAGACTATTATTCTTTGAGGTAAGTTTTTTGTTTCGATTTTTTTTTTTCCATTCAGATCCTTGCATTTTTTTTTATTCGTAACCACACTTTGTTTTTTTTTTTTTTTTTATTCAAGTTCTTGCACTTTAATTTTTACTTCTTTTTCTCACTTAAGTTCTTTGTCATTTTGGGATATAAGTTTTTTCTCTTTTATTTTTTTAATCTCATAGATAATCATCCCTTTATTTTTAGAGCGCATTCAATCCATTATATATAAAGCACCAAAGGCACCGTACATTTTTAGACATCCCTACTTGATCGTCTTATATTTTTGGGATCCCAAATTTTTTTTATTCAAATCCTCACACTTTTTCCTTTTGATACTTTTTTTGGCTTAGATCTTTCTCCTTTTTCAAATCGTACTTTTTTTTCCATCCAGATCCTTGCATTTTTATCCTTATTATTTTAATATTTTATAAAATAATAATTTATATTCTTTTTAAACTTTCTAATTTATATTTTAATGTTAAAATAATATATTTTTAATATTTTATATGAATACAACAAGAAAATAATATTTCAATACTAATATTTTTATGCTAAAATAATATATTTTCCTAATATTTATATTAAAATAAAGTAATTATTTTACAAAATATTAAAAAACTTCTCATTTAAAAAAATAATTTTTTTCTTATATAAATGAGATCAAAATCATTTGATTTTATCTTCTTCTTTTAATATTTTTTAATGAATTTTAATTTTTATCTTATTTTGTATATTTTTATCCTATTTTCATATATTTTTATTATAAAAAAAGGATGTAACTTAAAATTTATTGTTTATATTGTAATTTAGTTTAATTTATTAATTTTATAGAAACATTTAAATATTTTTATTGATTTTATAGATTTTTATTTTATTTGTTGACTTATTTGATTTTTACCCATCTTTTTAAAATTAATTAAATAAAATTATTAAAAATTGTCA
Source organism: Dillenia turbinata (assembly GCA_037126225.1). Lineage (NCBI taxonomy): Eukaryota > Viridiplantae > Streptophyta > Magnoliopsida > Dilleniales > Dilleniaceae > Dillenia > Dillenia turbinata. The sequence continues at coordinate 18,574,850 of JBAMMX010000003.1, forward strand.
TTAGAAAACTTCTATAGCATTAAAACATCAAAAAAATATTAAAATATTAAAAAATATTTTTTTAAAATGTAAAAAAATCTAGGATATAAAATTTTTAAAAAATTTAAAGTCTTTGAAAATTATTAAAAGAAAAATATAAAATCAAAAGATTTTCATCTCGTTTTTTAATTTTTTTATATTTTTTTTAAATATTCATTCAAAAAATTTATAAAGTTAATAAAATTTTTGTTTTTATATCATAATAAATAATATGAATTTAGATAATGTATATAAAATGAATAATATATTTGAAACATAAAAAGTATATCTATAATATCATTTCTATTTAATAAATTAACAAATTAATAAAAAATTATAAAATAAATAAAAATTTTCAATGTTTTTATAAAATTAATAAATTAAAATAAATTACATTATAGTTAATAAATTTTAAATTTTATCATTTTTATAATAAAAATAATATGTAAAAATGAGATAAAAATATTAAAAATAATATACAATTTTTAAAAAACTTTTAAAAGTCATTAAAAAATTTAAAAATAATATAAAATTATAAGAATGTGTTTTCATTTTATATTATCGAAAGATTTTATTAAATTTAATACTACTTTAATATTTCATAAAATAATAACTTATATCTTTAAAAAAAATAAAAACTTTCTACTTTATAATTTAATACTAAAATAATATATTTTTTAATGTTTTATATTAATATAAAATTAAAATAAAGTTATATTATATTTATATAACTTAATATTATATTTTAAAAGCAATATTATTTTTTAGTATTAAAATAGTGAATGTTTTAAAGATTTCAATAAAAATAAAATAATTCTTTTTAAAAATATTAAAAAAACATTTGATTTTTAAAAAATAATTTTTCTGGTTATATAAAATGTGATCAAAATCAGTTGATATTTTTTCTTATTTAAATGTTTTTTTATGACTTATCAAACTTTTTATTTTTAAATTTTAAATTCTTTTTTATATTTTTTGATCTCATTTTATTATATTTTTTTATTATAAAAAATGATATAAATTAAATTTTATTGTACATGAAGTAATTACTTTTCATATACTTTTTTTGTAAAATTTTTTATTTTTTAAAATCAAAAGAATTTGAACTCATTTTATGTAATCAAAAGACTTTATTAAATTTAATACTATTTTAAAATTTAAAAAAATAATAATTTATATTCTTTTTATCAGACCTTTCTAATATATATTTTAATTTTAAAATAATATAATTTTTTATTATTTGAATTAAATAATATAATTTTTTAAAAAATATTAAAAAATAATTTGATTTTAAAAATATAATTTTTAATTATATAAAATGAGATCAAAATATTTTGATTTTATATTCTTTTTTTAATATTTTTTAATGACTTCTAATTTTGTTAATTTTATATTCTTCTTAATATTTTCTGCTCTCATTTTTTATTTTTTTTTTATGAAAAAGGATATAAATTAAAATTTATTGTTTATGATGTAATTTAATTGATTTAATGATTTTATGAAAAAAAAAATTTATTAATTTCATAAATTTTTATTTAATTTCTTAATTTATTAAGTTTTGACTTTTTTTTTTTTTTTACTTACTGTCATGATGGAATTTTTATAAATATTTATTTGATTTGTTAATTTTTTGATTTTGACTCAAAAAATTTTCCCCTAAAGCTATTCGCCTTTTCTTTTTTTATATTTTAAATCAATATAAAATTCAAATAAAGTTATATTATATTTATATAATGTAATATTCTATTTTAATACTAATATTATTTTTCAGTATTAAAATAGTAAACGTTTTTAATATTTATAATAGAATAATATAATTTTTTTGAAAACATTAAAAAAGTTTTGATTTTTAAAATATAATTTTTTTGTTATATAAAATCAGATCAAAATCTTTTCATTTTTTTTCTTTTTTAAATATTTTTTAATGACTTCTAAAACTTTTTTTATTTTACATTCTTTTTTAATTTTTTGATCTCACTTTTATATATTTTTTATTATAAAAATGATATAACTTAGAATTTATTGTTTATGAAGTAATTTATTTTTATTTATTTAATTTATAAAAATGTTTTAATTTTTAAAATCTTAAGAATTTGATCTCATTTATATAACCAAAAGATTTTTTTTAAATTTAATATTTTTTTAATATTTGATATAATAATAATTTATATTCTTTTTATGAACGCTTCCTAATTTATATTTTATTATTAAAATAATATAATTATTTAATATTTTATATTGATATTGTAACACCGATACTGCGGTGTCCGTACAATTATATTTTTGTTCAGAAATTTAATAAAATATTTCTCAGTTTATATATATTAGAAAAATTTTATTATTATTATATTATTTTTTTATTTATCTTGATTTTCGATTTTGGGGCATCGAAATTGAATTTTTGGTATAATTAAAAAAAAAAAAAAAACCGTGTCCGTAATTCGTAGTAAACCCCATTTTAGTAGAAAGTTGGTAATTCTCTTATTAAATTAATTACTTATTTAAATATATAGAAAAAAAAAGAGAGAAGGGGTTGCAAAACGCTGCGTTTTGCCCCAATTAAGGATTAGGGCTAAAAGCCCTAATCCCTCCCTCTCTCTCTCTCTCTCTACTCTCTCTCCCGTGGCTATCTCACCCTCTCCGTCGCCACCTCCGCCGCTCTCCCTCACTCTCTCCGCCACCGCACGTCATCGCCGCCACTTCCTTTCTTTCTCTATCTTTCCCTCTCGGTTCTCTTTCTCACTCGCTGTCTCTCTCTCGCGACTCTCAGTTTCTCTCAACTCTTTATCGCGATCGCTCGCACTCGTCGCCCCTCTTCCACCTTCCACCGCCGCACACAACCACCGCAAGCCATCTCCGACCACCCCATTCTCTCCCAATCTTCCTTCGGTTCCTCTCTATCTCTATTTCTCTCTCAGTTCTCTCTCGCGATTCACCCTCTCCCGACCTCCCCCTTCCGTGGTTCTCCTCAGTGAACCGCCACCCACAGCGCTCACCCACCACCGCCACTACCTTCTTCCTCTACCTCACCCTCGGTTCTCTCTCTCTGTGTCTATCACTCTCTATCTCGCTCACTGTCTCACCCTCTCTCACGGTTTTCTCTCTCTCTCGCGTACGAAGAACAGAGCCCCTTCCTCTATCCCTCGCATGCTCGTGCGATTACAGGCTCTGTTCTCTCACTGTCAAGGGTTTTTCTCCAACCTTTGCAGAAACCGTAAACAGATAGGAGTAGGGGGCCTTCAGAAACCCTTGGCTCAGTCTGCAGTCATTCACTGCCTAGGTAAAGGTCAAATTCTGATTATCAGTTTTAGGTTTCGATTTTCTTGGAAAGTTAGTCCAATTACTAAGCTTTACTTTGGTTTGGAGACATTGCAGGATTCCGGGCTGAGTTGTAGGCGCATAGACGTTTGGGTTGCGAACCGAGAAACCCTAGGTGAGATAAAACGCAAATTCTTTCAATACATTGGATGAATTTAGGGTAAATTAGAGTAAGAATGCATTGTGTGTATTAGATTTGATTGAAATTGCATTAATGAAATTCTATGTTGAATATTAAGGTTGAGTCAAGTGTCTGATATGGAAAGAGAATGTCCTGGATGATAAAATCATGTTGAGTTAATTAGAATAGTTCTCTTGAAGTTTAATTTAAGGTGTGCATGAGAATAGTTGGAAATCTGGGATTTTGACTTAAGGGTTGATGCAATTCTTTTACATTATCGGTTATTTTGCATATAGGTAATTCAAATATCATCATTGTATTATGAAAATAGACTTCCTTACGTTGAAAATGATATATACTTTGAAACATTCGGATGAGAATCGGAAAGTTTATAATTTTTCAAAGAATTTCTATTTTGGGAGAAGATTTATTATTTTATGGTAAATTTCGATATTGAATGATTTTTAGGATTTCATTAGACTTGATTTTCAATGTGTTATTTATAAATGAAATGCAATTGATGACATTAGAATGTATTCATGAATTGAAGAATTTAGGTTTGTACAAAAATTAGAGAAAATAGAAATTGATGACATAATTATGATTTTGTATTAGAAAGGGTCAATCGAGGATTGAGTAAGATTTCATTTGATTGAATTGTAAGTATATGCAAGTGTATATGGGCTGAAAAGTGTGCATAATTTTTGTGATGCTGTGAATGTACGTGGATATAAAATTGAGGTTGAGGTGTGAGAAATATGTGATGTGTTATAATTGTAGTGACTTGATTGGAGATCGATCGAGGGGAGCACGGTTTCGACACTTATGCATTTTAGGAGTGATTGACCCTCCCGTATACAGTGAGTGAGATTTATTTCAATATTTTCGTTTAATATGTAAACCCTGCTTTACAACAGTTTGATAAATGAGCATGATTTATCGTGTGCTTAAAATGTTTTGACTGGTTTTGGAAATGATTTTTGTGAACCGATGGAGTGTCCAAAAATTTGGTTGAATTATGAAAATATGCATCCATGTGGTTGAAATGTAAAATGTGTCATTTTATAATATATGTTGCATTTGGTTTGTGAACCTGATTTACGGCGCATGTTTGATATGATATTGATATTGGCCTTGAGGGCTGTGATATGTATTGTTCCGTAGCTATGAAGGACACCGTGAGAGGCGCTTGGGTGGCGTCCGGATATGCCTAGGCCTGGGGTATCCCACGAGTTGTCGAGATTATATTTACGACACGGTACTAGGCAGGTTGAACCCAAAAGGGGGAGGATTTGGATGCTATCTAAGTCTAGCACCTGGACGAGGTCCGTCGCCAACGCCGGGGTAGAGAGCACTTTAAATAAAATCGCATATAACACCTCCGGTGAGCCTGTCATAGGTCGAGGTAGACCTCTGCCAGGACACTTTCGGCTGACAGCTCTATGATTTTATTGACAGTGCTTTGGATGCATATTTGATTTGATAATGTGTGTTAATGATATGTGGTTGAAATAAAAAGCATGATAATTTGAAATACGATTTGTATACTTATATTTTGACACTCCAGTTTCACACCTCATATTACACGATTGCATTGACCCACTCACTTACTAAGTATTCTTTCCTGAGTACTCACCCCTCCTCTTTCCCTCCCCAAACAGGATTATGGTGCTAGGGCGACGCAATTGGTTCTAGAGGAAGGATAGCTTGTTGATGGATTGGTGTTTACGACGGTGAGATTAAGTTTTAAATTGAAAATATTAATTTCATACTTTATGTCGACCCTGCGTGGTCTTGATATTGAGGTCCGTAGTTGACCGTGTACACATTATGGATGACTGTATAATTTTTGAAATTTTGTTTGCGAAACTCTCATATTTCACTTGCATTGAGGCATTTGTAAATGTTTAAAGTGTTAACTTGAGAATTTGTAATAAAATTGTATAAATTTAGGCCCGCTCGGTGTGGCGGCTGTTCATGTTCTAGTTGGGCATGACAGTAGAGGTCTGTGGCTAGGACTGTTGTTGATTTGTTAGCCTTGCGTTGTATGGATATCGGTTGTGAGATTTGGTAGATTGTTTTGGAGAGGCCGGGATGGCCATTGGTTTAAATTACAGGATGATTTTAATGTATACAGGTATACAGGTTTGATTGTACATGGGAGACCTCCGATTTATGGGGAGGTTCTGCCCGATTTTCTGTAGAAATACAGCCGGTATCTAGGGCAACGGGCGGCTGTTCACTATTCCCGGTTCAGGGCGTGACAGTTCGGTTGGTATCAGAGCTCTAGGTTGAGAGCTATATAGGAAGAGAGTCTTGAAAACATTCCCAAGTATGATTTAAAGTCTTCAATGCATATGAGAGTTTCATTACAGTCATGAGATCCCAGTACATGGTCTTAGGCATATGAGTTATTCTTTTTAGGGGGGTTAGATACGGTGCGTATCTTACCTAGCATATTGGTTCTATCAGTTCTTAAACTGATAAGTTTATTCATTTAGGGGGTTAGTTACTTCGTAACTAACCCTAACCTTTGAATCATATCTAATTTAAGCTCTTTATTTGTAAGATTTTGATTATTAGGCGAGGTACTAGATTTGTACCTGAGATACCTAGAATACTCGAGGATGTTTCCTCGTCAGGTGTACCCTTCTAACATGTTCTAAGCCGGCTATTATAGTCACGGTTCCATCACCATCAGTTGATGCATTTAGGCAGGTGTATGAGTAGTGCACCTGCCATTGGGTGCAGATGCTATCACCTCGACCACAGAGTTTTGGGGCACCAACCCTTAGTGTCACTACACAGTTTACGGCATAGAGATAGCCTTTCTGTCGCAAATGCGGCAACCACCATGCATACGGGGCATGAAGAATACGGGTTACTTGCTTCCAGTGTGGGAAGCAAGGTCATATTATGAGTGCCTGCCTGGATTTAGGTTGAGGATCGACTTTACAGAGTCATACTGGTACTTCTGGCACAGGCCAGTAGGGGGCACCTGTGCACTCAGCTCTTACAGCTCCTTGGACTGTAGCCGGGAGTAGTACAGTGTCAGGACTGTCGCGACAGCAGCCTAGGACCCAGGTTCGTGTGTTTACGACGACCTAGGAGGACGCATCGGCAAACCCTAGTGTTATTATGGGGGATTCTCCCGCGGACCCCTCAGTGTAGCGCTTTTGTTGTACGCTCTTTATGGGATCAGTATATCACGATATTGATGTACAGTTTTGACTAGTTAAAACTTTTGAAACTTAACTAGTTTGATATATATATATGTTTACTTTTCTTAGTATTTTAAATGTTTTAATCTCTTCTTATCTTTAAGTACCATACGAATATTTGGTATTGACATCCGTATTCTCATAGATATCGGGTCGAAGCTTTTATATGTGAGCGACACATTCGCTCGCCATTTTGATAGGCCTCTCTCGCCACTTGATGGGGAGATTATGGTAGTCACTCATTTTGGCAAGCATATCACTCGAGATACAGTCTATAGAGGCTACGAGTAACAGAGAGATTGTTACATGGGGATGCTCTCAATTAGTGGGAGGCTATTGGTGATAAGATTACAGATCTATTGCGATAGAAAGACTTCTTGAGGAAATTTGACCACCGATATTTTATGAAGTTTTAGTAGGACTTTTGTTCAGTTAACATATTTCAGTCCTAGGATTCTTGTATATGGTATACTAATGGATCGATGGATCCCCTTGGAATTAAATAATGAATACCAAATGGATTTCTAGATTGCTAGTGACATTTTCTTGCTAAAGAGGTTTTAACTTTATAAATTGATGAAGAAAATTCTGGGGATAGGAAAAGATTACAAATTTGGTAGTTAGGTCTATTTTACTTTTGAAGGAAGCAAGCTACATATAACTTCAAAATTGAAATATCTCGAGAAATTTGTGTGTACAAAACTTGAATTGGTGTTGAGTATAAATAAAATGGAAATGAGGTTGTTAATAAAGGAGTCAGAGATACTTAGTGTGTGTGTATATGTATATTTAATTGTGATTGAAAATTTTCCTTGAATTGTTTGGCTGAATGGTAAGTACTCTTGTAGTAATCATTTTGGATTGACATTTGATGTTAAAAGTTTGATATTTTGTGTAATAGGCGTGACAATATATGATTGTTTATGATTAAGATATAAGGTAAAATGCTATTGAGAAATTGATATTGTGAGTGGATGTTGGGGCTTGATGAATGTTCTCTTGTTTTATCTTGTTAACTACGATGAATACTTTTGAGTTGATTTCACGGGTGTTCATTTTCATGGAGTTTAATAACTCGTTTATGAGTATGGAGTTTGTTTAGCACTTTAATCGATTCTTGACTTCTCTTGACAAAGGACTTTTGAATGTCATTGCATTGGAAGAATATGAGAGTGAGACTATTCCCTTTTACTGAGGAGAAATTCTTAAAGTTTTCAATCAGTCTTGTAGGGACCAAAAGAAGGTAGGAGTTTAATTATTAATGACACTATTATAGAATTCATCGTATTTCTTTGTTCTTTATATTATTTGGTGAGGTTAGCCAATTCTGTGATTCAAGACTGCAATTAGATGGGAAAATGTGTAAAGTTTAGTTGGAGATAATTTAGCAATTTGCATTTGCAATTATGTTACGTTGCTTGTAGCTGTTCTTAGATACATATGACATGTATGTATTCTATTTGCCCGAGGTATTATGGACAAAGGTCTAAGGGAATGAGGGTATGAAAAGTATATTAGTATCTTTTCCTTTAGATAGTAAAGTTATAATACTATCAATAAGTGTTATCAAATTCGAGCTTTAATTATTTTATATATTTTATGAATTCAAGATTTTTTTTGAACTACATCATATGGAAATTTTATTTATAGAGCCCATGTTGGGTTTGACTTTCTTAGGCCATTTTTTTTTTTTTTGTATAAGTTTCTTTTACTCATCATTTGAAAATGGAGAAGATGACAAAAATTAATGAATAGTATTTACATGAAGATAAAATCATAAACTTCAATTTATAATAGAAATTTGAGCGTATATGCATTATTATATGTATATTTTTGGATTGAAAATGCTTCTTGGTGGTTTGATACTTAGTGGGTGATGATTTCTTCAAAGAAAGCAAACTTGAAGCTAGGCATATATGATAGAAGAATGAAATTCCACATAGAAAAGTATTGTGATATAAAGGATTTTATTGTACAAAACTATGAGTCTACTGAGAAATTATTAGCCCTTAAACATATAATATCGCTAGAGACTTGGGAAAACTAAGGGGGTAGTGAAACATTGTGTATTGTCTGCAGGAGCAAATCGTTAAAGTATTGATACTCATACAATTATCGACATGGAGTTTATGGGTTTGATAGGAAATTGAACAAAAGGTGGCTTGTACTCTATTATTGAATTTCCAATAAAAATGGGAAACTTAATATTTAGTTATTGGATTCTTCTGTTTGGAGGTTAGTATTCTCGTTATTTATTCATGTTCATTTATGTGGATCGTTAAATAAGGTAATATAGAGAGGGTTTGGGTCTACGTCTTTTGGCCTTGAAGTTAGAAATAATGTCTTTTGTGACATTAGAGCTAGGTGTAATGAGGTATACATTTCTTATCTCTAAATCTTGATAAGTTGGGAGTAGTAATGCAAACCCCAGGTGATATGTGGTTATATGTGCTTGATTTGATTTGCATAGAATATCAGTGATATTACATGATACTAAAGTTGATTGAAAATGATCATAATAGAAGTACCTTGATTTAAAAAGTTATCCAATTAAGGATTTGAGGGTTAAAACTTGGAAAGGTTCAAATATTGATAGTGGATTAAGTTTTCTTACGTAGTCTAAGCTATCTTGGTGTTGATCTACATTTCACCATACACAAGTTTAATGATATAGGGAATTGTATATATCTTACACTAAGTCTTAAAACTGTGGCTGCTATATGCACCATCTTGATGGAGACTATTGAGTTTTGACTAATATTACCTCAAGGAATATATGTATTTTGATTGCACTCGTAGTTCAGGCAATTAAATTTTGGATTGTAGGGTTTTCATTTTAAAGCCCTAAAATAGTGAAAACATTGTGTTTTTAATTAAGGCAATAATATTGAAGAGGGTTTGAAGCACCCATGGAAGGGTATTAGAAGGTTAAATGACAAGTATTGAGGATAACTAGTGCAGCGCGAATGAGATCCACGTGGTACAATATTTTTCAATAAGAGGTTATCCAAGATTAAGGAAATGAGACTAAGACATAAGTTGGTAGTTTTATGAGTGGAAATCTTAGTGGATAGTAATGTATAAATGACAAGGAATGAAAACAATGGATCCAATTTTATGGAAGTAAAATATTGCTAGTTTAATAACCAGATTTTACTTGACAAAGAAATTTGGGAGATTTAAGGAACAATGTGAAGCGACACCTTTCATTTTTTTTATGTATGAACTGCATTCGAAGTTTCGAGGAAGAGACCTGGGAGCCTGAGGAGGCCATGAGGAGACAGTACCCCCATTTATTTTCTGTATAGCTTTCTTTAAATTTCAAGGACGAAACTTGTTTTTAGGGGGTTAGAAAATGTAACACCGATACTGCAGTGTCCGTACTATTATATTTTTGTTCAGGAATTTAATAAAATATTTTTCAGTTTATATATATTAGAGAAATTTTATTATTATTATTATTATTTATTTATCTTCATTTTCGATTTTGAGGTATCGAAATTGAATTTTTGGTATAATTAAAAAAAAAAAAAAAAAAAAAAAAAACCGTGTCCGTAATTCGTAGTAAACTCCATTTTAGTAGAAAGTGGGTAATTCCCTTATTAAATTAATTACTTATTTAAATATATAGAAAAAAAAAAAAAAAAAGAGAGAAGGGGTTGCAAAACACAGCGTTTTGCCCCAATTAAGGATTAGGGCTAAAAGCCCTAATCCCTCCCTCTCTCTCTCTCTCTCTCTCTCTACTCTCTCTCCCGCGGCTATCTCACCCTCTCCGTCGCCACCTCCGCCGCTCTCCCTCACTCTCTCCGCCACCGCACGTCATCGCCGCCACTTCCTCTCTCTCTTTATCTTTCCCTCTCGGTTCTCTCTCTCACTCGTTGTCTCTCTCTCACGACTCTCAGTTTCTCTCAATCTCTCTATCGCGATCGCTCGCACTCGTCGCCCCTCTTCCACCTTCCACCGCCGCACACAACCACCGCAAGCCATCTCCGACCACCCCATTCTCTCCCAATCTTCCTTCGGTTCCTCTCTATCTCTATTTCTCTCTCAGTTCTCTCTCGCGATTCACCCTCTCCCGACCTCCCCCTTCCGCGGTTCTCCTCAGTGAACCGCCACCCACAGCGCTCACCCACCACCGCCACTACCTTCTTCCTTTACCTCACCCTCGGTTCTCTCTCTCTGTGTCTATCACTCTCTATCTCGCTCGCTGTCTCACCCTCTGTCACGGTTTTCTCTCTCTCTCGCGTACGAAGAACAGAGCCCCTTCCTCTATCCCTCGCATGCTCGTGCGATTACAGGCTCTGTTCTCTCACTATCAAGGGTTTTTCTCCAACCTTTGCAGAAACCATAAACAGATAAGAGTAGGGGGCCTTCAGAAACCCTTGGCTCAGTCTGCAGTCATTCACTGCCTAGGTAAAGGTCAAATTCCGATTATCAGTTTTAGGTTTCGATTTTCTTGGTAAGTTAGTCCAATTACTAAGCTTTAGTTTGGTTTGGAGACATTACAGGATTCCGGGTTGAGTTGTAGGCGCACAGACGTTTGGGTTGCGAACCGAGAAACCCTAGGTGAGATAAAACGCAAATTCTTTCAATACATTGGATGAATTTAGGGTAAATTAGAGTAAGAATGCATTGTGTGTATTAGATTTGATTGAAATTGCATTAATGAAATTCTATGTTGAATATTAAGGTTGAGTCAAGTGTCTGATATGGAAAGAGAATGTCCTGGATGATAAATCATGTTGAGTTAATTAGAATAGTTCTCTTGAAGTTTAATTTAAGGTGTGCATGAGAATAGTTGAAAATCTGGGATTTTGACTTAAGGGTTGATGCAATTCTTTTACATTATAGGTTATTTTGCATATAGGTAATTCAAATATCATCCCTGTATTATGAAAATAGACTTCCTTACGTTGAAAATGATATATACTTTGAAACATTCGGATGACAATCGGAAAGTTTATGATTTTTCAAAGAATTTCTATTTTGGGAGAAGATTTATTGTTTTATGGTAAATTCCGATATTGAATGATTTTTAGGATTTCATTAGACTTGATTTTCAATGTGTTATTTATAAATGAAATGCAATTGATGACATTAGAGTGTATTCATGAATTGAAGAATTTAGGTTTGTACAAAAATTAGAGAAAATGAAAATTGATGACATAATTATGATTTTGTATTAGAAAGGGTCAATCGAGGATTGAGTAAGATTTCATTTGATTGAATTGTGAGTATATGCAAGTGTATATGGGCTGAAAAGTGTGCATAATTTTTGTGATGCTGTGAATGTACGTGGATATAAAATTGAGGTTGAGGTGTGAGAAATATGTGATGTGTTATAATTGTAGTGACTTGATTGGAGATCGATCGAGGGGAGCACGGTTTCGACACTTGTGCATTTTAGGGAGTGATTGACCCTCCCGTATACAGTGAGTGGGATTTATTTCAATGTTTTCATTTAATATGTAAACCGTGCTTTACAACAGTTTGATAAATGAGCATGATTTATCGTGTGCTTAAAATGTTTTGACTGGTTTTGGAAATGATTTTTGTGAACCGATGGAGTGTCCAAAATTTGGTTGAATTATGAAAATATGCATCCATGTGGTTGAAATGTAAAATGTGCCATTTTATGATATATGTTGTATTTGGTTTGTGAACCTGATTTACGGCACATGTTTGATATGATATTGATATTGGTCTTGAGGGCTGTGATATGTATTGTTCCGTAGCTACGAAGGACACCGTGAGAGGCGCTTGGGTGGCGTCCGGATATGCCTAGGCCTGGGGTATCCCACAAGTTGTCGAGATTATATTTACGACACGGTACTAGGCAGGTTGAACCCGAAAGGGGGAGGATTTGGATGCTATCCAAGTCTAGCACCTAGACGAGGTCCGTCGCCAACACTGGGATAGAGAGCACTTTAAATAAAATCGCATATAACACCCCCAGTGCGCCTGTCATAGGTCGAGGTAGACCTCTGCCAAGACACTTTCGGCTGGCAACTCTATGATTTTATTGACAGTGCTTTGGATGCATATTTGATTTGATAATGTGTGTTAATGATATGCGGTTGAAATGAAAAGCATGATAATTTGAAATACGATTTGTATACCTATATTTTGACACTCCAGTTTCACACCTCATATTACACGATTGCATTGACCCACTCACTTACTAAGTATTCTTTCCTGAGTACTCACCCCTCCTCTTTCCCTCCCCAAACAGGATTATGGTGCTAGGGCGACGCAATTGGCTCTAGAGGAATGATAGCTTGTTGATGGATTGGTATTTACGACGGTGAGATTAAGTTTTAAATTGAAAATATGAATTTCATACTTTATGTCGACCCTGCGTAGTCTTGATATTGAGGTCCGTAGTTGACCGTGTACACATTATGGATGACTGTATAATTTTTAGAATTTTGTTTGCGAAACTCTCATATTTCACTTGCATTGAGGCATTTGTAAATGTTTAAAGTGTTAACTTGGGAATTTGTAATAAAATTGTACAAATTTAGGCCCGCTCGATGTGGCGGCTGTTCATGCTCTAGTTGGGCATGACAGTAGAGGTCTGTGGCTAGGACTGTTATTGATTTGTTAGCCTTGCGTTGTTTGGATGTCGGTTGTGAGATTTGATGGATTGTTTTGGAGAGGTCGGGATGGCCATTGGTTTAAATTACAGGATGATTTTAATATATACAGGTATACATGTTTGATTGTACATGGGAGACTTTCGATTTATGGGGAGGTTCTGCCCGATTTTTTATAGAAATACAGCCGGTATCCAGGACAATGGGCGGCTGTTCACGATTCCCGGTTCGGGGCGTGACAAATATAACATTAAAATAATATTATATTATATTTACATATTGTAATATAATATTTTAACACTAATATTATTTTTAATATTAAAATAATATAATTTTTTAATATTTAAATTTAATAATATAATTTTTTCAAAAATATTAAAAACTTTTGATTTTAAAAATATAATTTTTTATTATATAAAATTAGATCAAAAGCTTTTGATTTTATATTCTTTTTTTAAAATTTTTTATTTTATACTTTTATTAATTTTTCAAATCCTTTTTTTTTTTTTTCTATTCAGATCTTTAATTTTTTTATTTTTTTCTCTTTTTTCCCTCTAGAGTCCCTTTTTTTTTAACATAAGTTTTCTCCTTTTATTTTTTTTTACCTTACAAATGGTCATCCCTATATTTTTATTACCTTTTTACTCTATTTATTACTTTTTTCTTATCTTATTTGTTCATCTTTTTTAGTACTTCAAACTCTTTTTTTTTTCTCTGTCGCTGCTTACGTCGTATTTTTTTACTGATTTAGACAATAATTATAAATTTGATAAGTATTTATATGACAAAAAAATATAATGTACACCTTGTGGGTACCCCGCACATTAGCTTAGGATATTAACTAGTTATCAATTAAAGTATATATGGGATTTACACACACATATATAACATATTTATACTATTTATTAATAATAATTGTTAATCTTATCTTTTATATGTATTATTTTAAAAAATTGTTAGTAATTTAAAGGCATTACATATAAAAAGTAATATATGTCAATAAAACAATTGTTAACTAAATAAAATACATATATAACATATATACACATATATATTATTAATAAAAGTATATATGAGATTTATACATGTATATAGCATATTTATGTAATTTATTAACAATAATTATTAATGTTATCTTTTACATGTATTATTTTTAAAAATTATTAAAAATTTTAAAAAATTTATGTGCATTACATTGTTTCATTCGTCCTATATATGTTATGAAGCTTCAGCTTATTTTAGTTTTAAAAGTTGTTAATAATTGTTAAACCTTAAACCCTATATGTAAAGTATATTATTGTCATTCGTGCTTGATATTATTTTTGTGGTTATTGTTTGATCCTCATCTTATTTTTGTTATTTGTACATACTTTGTCTTCTATATATTATAACTTACTAAATTTCTTAAGATATAAATAAAATATATATTCATATATTCTAATTTTACCTTTAACCTTAAATTCTAAACCCTAATTTACCCTAATTTTGATCTAATTTTACCATAAATTTAACATAATTATATCACTAAAATATGAATAATCACTAATTTAATCTTAAATTAACCTAATTTTGTCATAATTTTACTTTAATTTTGTCTTAATTTTAACCTAATTATATCATTAAAATATAAATAGTCCCTAATTTAACATTAAACTAACATAATTTCACCCTAATTGCCGTAATTTTACTCGAATTTCACCCTAATTTTGTCCTAAACTGTCCCTACCCTAAACGTAATCATGTATGGGTATAAGTAATAAATCTATCAATGTTCGCAGAAAATGGAGGAACTTACCTTCGACAGAAGTTGATGTTCGTGGTGAGGAGAGAGGGCAGAATTTACCTTCGTCAGAAGACGGTGTTCGCAGCAGAACTGACCTTCGACGGCTTCCTTCAATGACGGGGCAGAATGACAACGTCTAATTGGGTAAGGATCTTCAGAATCTTTGAAATTCTGCGATGATTTGAATGAAGAAAGTGCAAGAGGAATAAGAGAAAATGAGAAAAGTGAAGTCTAGGGTTTTAAAACAACCTCAGTTTCTCTCAAAAATATCGGGAATATGCCGATGTTTTTTAAGTGAAAATATTGGCAAACATCGGCATATGCAGTTTACCTTTTATCGACGTTTCTACTAAAATGTCAAGAAAGGTTCCCACCGGTACTATTTTTGTGGTAAGTACTTTTTTGACGTTTTTTTTTTTTCTCCTAAACGTTAGGGGAATTGACTTTTTTGACATTTTTGTTGGGGAAGGAAAAATATTGGTGATGAAACACCTAAATATCGAGAAAAGACCATTAAAAAAAAATCTTGTTTTTTGTAGTGGCCAACAAAAAAAAAAAATACAATAAGTTTCCAAATAAATTCATTTCATTATTAATCAATCACACTTTTTGTATTCTATTTGTTTTTTTACAAAAAAGATTGATATTTATTTTTTATTTTTTAAATTTTTATAGTTTTGATTTTAGAGGCCAAATCGAAACTGGAAATTATTTGGTATCGGAAATAGAATCGAAACCGCCCCTTTAAACTTCGATTTTGGTTTCTCTAAATCAAGAATCGAGAATCAATCTTTCCAAAACAAGAACCGTGGTCAATTCTAGATAAGCCTATTCTAGAGGAGTCTTCAGGTGTATATTTATACTAGTTATTGTCCCGCACGAACTGGAGGTGTCTACAAGATGTGGATTGTATTTTTTCACACTCAGATAATGGTCTTGAGTTCAATCTTTCTGATTTTTATAAATCTAAAGGTATTATTCATTAGAGAAGTTGTGTTGAAACACCTCAACAGAATAGTGTTGTGGAACATAAACATCAATAGATTCTTAACATTGCCAGAGCTTCATTTTTCCGATCAAATCTTCCAGTTAAGTTTGGAGAGGTGCTATTCTTACAGCTGTTCATATTATGAATGGAATCCCTTCTATTGTTTTGTATAATCGTACACCATTTGAGCTTTTATTTTGCAAATGTCCTTCTTATGGTCATCTTTGTATATTTGGTTCTTTATGTTTTGCATCTACATGTCAAAGCGATGAACTAAATTTTCTTCTAGAGCTAGAATATGTGTTTTCATTGATTATGCTAGCAATGTTAAAGGTTACAAACCTTATGAATTTGAAACATGTTCAATCTTCATATCTAGGGATGTTATTTTTCATGAGTCTATTCTCATCTAGATTCTTCTCTTGTTCTACCAACCACTAATCAGATCATGAATTTTAATTATCTAGATTTTGCTCAATATTCATCTACATTAGAAATTAATACCTTACTATATTAGATGATACACCAAATGATACACTAGTATCTCTATTAGATAATACTTCATCAGATGTGTCTTTTGTATATGAATCAATTCCTACTCTAGAACTTCAGCATAGCACAAGACAGAGGCGTATTCTATTTATTTGTAAAATTATCATAATCATCTATCCATAGCCTTAACAAATTCTGATAAGACCAAGGTTTTCTCTCCTAAACTTCTTATATATCATATTCAACAGGTACATTCTATAATTCTCTTTCTCCCTCTTTTCAAACCTTTACTATTTCTTGGTCTAATATTTCTAAGCCTGAAAATTCTCAACAAGTTGTGGCTTTAGAGCCTTGGCATAATGCTATTATTAATGAGCTTAAGGTTTTGAAAGAATATAATACTTGGCCTATTGTATCTTTACCACCAGGGAGAAAAACTATTGGATGCAAATGGGTTTTTAAACTCAAATTAAAATTACAAGCTGATGGTAGCATTGAGCGACATAAAAACTTGACTTGTTGCAAAGGGCTATAGCAAAAAGAAAGGATTTGATTATCATGAAACCTTTAGCCCAATAGTGAAGCATATAATTGTGAATATATTTTTTACTTTGGTTGCGCAGTTTGGTTGGCATATACATCAATTAGATGTTAATAATGGATTTTTGCATGCAGATCTATTTGAAGAAGTGTATATGCAGTTACCTCAAGGAATAGAGGTTATGGGGGAAGATATTTTTGCTATTCCAACTCCTATTTGTAAGCTTCATAAATACTTATATGGGCTTAAATAGGCAGCAAGGTAGTGGAATTGAAAGTTTACTCAAGCCCTTGCATCATTAGCATTTACACAAGCAAAATCTGATTACTCATTATTTTTTAAATATCGGAATGGTGTGTTGTGTTAGTATTGGTATATGTTGTTGACATGGCTATAGCAAACAATAGGTTGGAGGCAATTATTACTTTGATAGAATCATTACAGTAGCAATTCAAGTTGAAGGATCTTGGAGAACTAAAATATTTTATCGGTCTTGAAGTTGCCAGGTCTACAGAAAAAATAGTTGTATCTTAGAGGAAATTTGCACCGGAAATGTTAGAGGAAGCATGTTTTCTTGCTTCTAAACTAGCTTTTATTCCTCTAACTCCTAGTTATAAGCTGACACATTCTTGTCACGCCTTGAACTACAGGTCCAAACACATGATAACCACTGCGTGATCTAGTGTATATGCAGTCACTAGTACGCACCTCAAAATCCGGCAAGACCATGAAAATACCCTTTTTCAAAGCAAAAGAAGCCAACACGTCAAACATTTAACATATCAAATATAAGTTCAATCTTAAGAAAATATATACATGAAATATACTACAAAAGAATTTTCAAAATACAATTTCCAAAATATAAGTTTCTTTTCCAAAATGTCTTCCAAAATATAAGTTTTCCATTATTTCGAACCAAATCATCATTCATAGATAGTATTTAACAATCCAGATAATTATAAAGATAGATGCATCCATAAGTTCATGCTTTCTAAAAATTATGGGATCTCTCTAAATAAATCACTTCAACCCAAAGTTTGACCGAATCGGGGTAAAAGCCCGTCAAGGGGTTTTCAATCATTCTATTTCATAATACTAATTCCCCATTTCTTAGTGTTAACTCGTATCTTACTAAGGTACAATCCAGATAGTACGATATAGACACAATAGGCCGTGTCTACCTCCCTTGCCAATAAAATACCCAACCACATCACCTCGTCGGATCGATTCATGGAGGGAATGAATATAGTTATTTATCATCACTAACATCATCATTCTACAAATATACACTATTTTTCAATGTGTAATAAATTCAATAAACGGTTATCAAACCATATCATAATATTCATGAATGCAATTTTTAGCAACAAATGGCACATAATCATTCACAAATATAGTAGATGCATGCATGTTTCAAACTTCCATTTTGGGACATCCCACAAACACAAATAGTAACAGAACAATCATTTAAAAATCATTTATAAAAGAATTTATAAAAATCATTTTCTCATTCAAAACACAACAGTCCGTCTACTCACTATATTTGATAGGGTTGTCACTCCCAAATTTCTCAACAGCAAGAGTTTTGCCATGATCTAATTGTCCAGCTCCTAAAGGTCATTATCAAGTACCAAAATCATCGATATTAATTTTTAAGTTAACCCAAAAATCTTAAAAATCAAAACTTAATTTCTCCCTCACTTCCGATGGCATTAATAATCTCCAAATACAAATAAATAACTAGATAAGTAAATTAAGAGTGGAATAAAAAAATGGTAATACCTTAATTTTTGTCTCCAAGAAATCTCTTCCGCTTGGGTTACACTAACTATAGGATTTTGCTCTTTTTTGTGATAACACAATATCCTCAATTTTTTTCCAAAATTAAAGCTAGAATCTAGCTTTGGAGTGTTAGGTGGATAGTTTGGAGTCTTAGATCTTGAGTTTTGGTGGTGGGTTGATTGGGTTTTAGAAGAGAGACAAGAAGAAGAAGAAGAGTCTAGAGAGAGAGAAGTGGAATTCTTTGGCTTCGTGTGTTTCTGAAGCCTCCATCCTTTTTAACATCAAACCCATTTTCAATATTTACCTGGTGGTCCTCATCTATTCCAAATTTGCACAAATGTCCCACATGTTCTCTTAAGTTGGTGGCAAAGTTAACCTAGTAAGTTTAGGTGTTTGTAGATTTGTCCGGTTGAGGAAATGTGTTCGGTGACAAACAGGAAAATTCAGAAATAAAAAGTACAAATTTGTAAAAGATAAATTAGAAGTGTTAAAATTTGGAGTATTCAAAGATATGAGTCATAATAAAAATTGCATTTCATATAATTAAAGGATTTAAGTAGCATGGTGGTAATATGTCTTTTGGATGACTTGGTGTTCTTGAGTTCAATTCCTCGTGGAGACAAGTGACGACAAGGAATTTGCAATTGGAGAATGCATGTGGTTAAGGGATCTAGAGAGGCAGCAAATGAGGTTGGTTGAGGGATCACCGATGAGGCAGTAGATGGGAGAGAGAACTGATGGCTAGAGCCGACAGGTATGAGTAAGTGTCACAAGATAAGAACCGATGAGAAAATTGAAAAGGGTACCAACCAGCAAATAGAGGAAGATTTGGTTGAGGGATCACCGATGAGGCAACAGATGGGAGAGAGAACTGATGGCTAGAGCCGACAAGTATGAGTAAGTGTCACGAGATAAGAACCGATGAGAAAATTGAAAAAGATACCAACCAGCAAATAGAGGAAGATACAACAGGCTCTTGACAGTACCGAAAAGTGGCCTCACAATAGTTACCGACGAGGTGTTTTCATTTACGAAATGGCAATCGTTAAACTTATATTGAAATAGTTTTCAAAACACAAATCAATAGGTCTCAAGATTGAATATCCACCGATGGTCCAAATATTCACCGTCGGAAAAATGTAAGTAAAATGTAATATACCAAAAGACATATTGAAATTTGGGTGTATCGATATTTACGTAAAAATTGTAAAACATTGGATTTATCGACAGTCTTTTAACTTTCCAATATATAGAGAGACTACAACTTGAAATTACACCGAGATAATTGTAAGTCATTGGGAGATGATCACCACCGTTCAGAAAATCAAAATTTGAAAAACTGTTCACTGAATACTAAAACTCTACCTAGTAGCTAAATTTCACTAGGAAAATCAAACTCTACTAAGTACCGATCACTGAGCACACAAATAGTCGATGACTCTTGCGATATGGAACTTAAAAATTTAAACACTATCAACTAGACATCTAGAGTAGTTCCTGGGCAACCCAAGAAGCAAAAATTCACATTTATATTTAAATTAATAACTCTTTCATAATTTTACAAAATATAAAAAAAAATTTAAATCATCCATTTAGAGTACATATCATAATCCGGACTTGTCTAGTGTTATAACTCTGGTGAGCGGCTTGTTTTTGATCCTTCTACATACCGAAAACTTGTTGGTAAATTGCTATATCGTACCAATACTTGTCCAGATATTAGCTATGCAATTAACGTTTTATCGCAATTTATAAATAAGGCTGAACAAATACATTTGAATGCTATCCATCAAGTTTTGTGGTATGTTAAAGCTTCTCCTGGACAAGGACTATTTTTTCCAGCAAAGTCTGATTATGAGCTCTCAGCTTATTGTGATAGTGATTGGGTTG
The DNA here is from genome assembly GCA_037126225.1 of Dillenia turbinata. Classification (NCBI taxonomy): domain Eukaryota; kingdom Viridiplantae; phylum Streptophyta; class Magnoliopsida; order Dilleniales; family Dilleniaceae; genus Dillenia; species Dillenia turbinata. The sequence goes on from JBAMMX010000003.1 coordinate 18,595,600, forward strand.
GATGTTTAGAATCTCGAAGATCGATTTCTGATTATTGCCATTTTCTTGGTGTCTTGTTGATAAGCTGGCAATCAAAGAAACAAAGTGTAGAGTCACGAAGTTCTGTTGAAGTAGAATATCAAGCTTTAGCTTTTGTTACCTGTGAAGTTATTTGGATTAAAGCTATATTAGTAGATTTTCAAATGCCTTATTCAAGACCAATTGCAGTTTATTGTGACAACAAATTTGCAATTCATATGACCAACAACCTGGTTTTTCATGAAAGAACTAAGCATGTGGAGTTAGATTGTCATTTTGTTCGTGAGAAGAAGCTGATCAAGTCATTGCTCCACCGTATATTTCTTCTATTTCACATCTTGTTGATATATTCACAAAAGCCTTGTTTCCAACTCAGTTTAAGCACTTAATGTCCAGGATGCCTATAAAAAATATTTACTCATATCTTGAGGGGAAGTGATAAAGATTGAAGTAGCTACTATATAGAGTTAGTTAAGAGTTTGTTACATATGATTAGTTGTTTGATAAGTTGTATAAAATTTGTTACAGCAAGTTAGTAGGTTGATAGGTATAGGTGTAATATACTTCTTTTGTTTCAGCAAAATAAGATGGACAAATCATTCAATCTAAAAATTATCTTCTTCATGTTCTTTCATCTCTCTGTTATGTTTTACCCCTTGTAACATTATTTATTTTGTAAATTCAAAAAAAATAGGAACATAGATTTTTCTTTTCCACATTAAGTCTCTAATGACACCAAATGTGTGTGCAACCTTAAATGATAATTAAGGTAGATTTGGAACCCAAGAAAAATGAACTATTAATAAATTTTGTGATATTTAGAGTATGACATGCAAGAAACCTGGTTGATAGTGCAGAGGTTTTTGATTAATTAACCCATTTGACACCTTTATATACATAAGCATTAGGCAGTAGTGGACTAAGGTACTGTGATCCTTTAAAGCAGTAAAAGTCATAGCATGAGCAGGAACCCAGATGACCAAAATTTAGTTTTAGCAGTTGAACCAAATTCATACACTTTTTTAAAGGTGTTTGTTTTGACCAAAGCGCACTTTCCTGGGAATTAACTCCGCTATGCAACGGCTTCACGAGCACGAGACCCACTTCCTCACGCCTTCCTGTCTGTCTCTTTCGCTCATGTCAGCATCTCCCCGGGGGGCCCAAAAAAAAAAAAAAAAAAAACCAACCCGTTATTAACCAAAGCTCACAAGAGACTTTCAAATGCCATCAATTGATGGCTCCTTTGCCTCCATTGAACAAAATATATAAACATGATTATAATACCATATTAAGAATGGAAACGAGTCTGGTGCAATGTTAAAGATGAAACCATATAATAATGTTAATATGAAATTCTAATATTCCATTGTTTCAATGAATTATTACGATAAACTGATTTTATATATAAAATTTATTATTATAAATATGAAAATATAATATTATAAATATAGAAATATAAAAATAAAGAAATTAAATATTTTCAAAATCAAATCAAATACATAATATATTATTAAAAAATCAAATATAGCTCCCTATTCTTAATTTGGTCAACAAAGCAACAAGAAAACCCTCAATAAGATGAGAATTGAGTGACCTAAAAACGATGTTGGAAATATGGTTCATAATCTTGAAACGCAGGCACCAAGAAATTGAAGATCTGTCTCCAAGAAATTGAAATAACGCCTCCCCTTATAATCATCAATCAATCCCACATTCAAATATGGCACGAATTAGGGATTCCACAATTCCCATCTCTCCCCAGATACCCATTCCACGAACCGACAAGGTTCTCTCTCTCTCTCTCTCTCTCTCTCTCTCTCTCTCCACCCATCTCCTAATTCTCTATTTACATGCAGGTTCAGCAAGAAAACATCAAGATCGAAAAAACGGTGGCCACGGCATTCTTCGCAAAGTTATTTTAATACCTCTTTTTCATCCACTTTGGCCTGATCACAATCTTGATCATTTTCCTCACAATAAGAGGCTTTCTCTCGATCGATTCCCAAACCCACCATTTCCATTCTTCTTTCTTCTATTTCCCACTCCTTTCCTCAACGGCCCTCGCCGCAATCATCGCTCTTCTCTGGCCTCCAATCACTCGACACGCCCCTTCCAAAGCCATCAAAGCCGCTTTCCGCCTCAGCCCCTTCTTCACCTTAGCCGCCGCTATTCTCCTCGTCTCCATCAGCTCTGCTCCTAGCTTGGCTGCTGGCGCTTTGACTCTCATTTTCGCTCTAATTCAGTCTCTCTACGCTTGCTGGGTTAATCGAAAATTCAATTTCACTTCTAAAATCTTCTCCGCCTCTCTCGCTTTGGTTCCCGCCAAGATTTCGCTGCTAATTACTCTGTCAGTGTTGACTGGCGCCATTTTTTGCTGCTTCTGCATAGCGGGAATTGGCGGGGCAACTGCCACCGGAACCAATCTTGACAAGCTCTTCATCTTCCTGATCCTGTTGAGTTTGACATGGACGATGCACGTGATCAAGAATACCTTGCAAGTTGCTATTTCCAGCACTACATACAAGTACTTCAAGCTGGGATTGGACAGAGTTGATGATGTCATGGCAGCCTTTGCGGATTCTGTGAAGCACTCAATGGGAAACGTCTGCATTGGCTCTGCCCTGGTCCCTGTACTTTGCCTGATTCGCGGATCGGGACGAGCAGTGAGCCTGGGCGCAGGGGACACAGACGAGATGATGTTCTCGTGTGCCAGTTGCTACTCGGGCCTCACAGACCGACTTGTGATGTGCGCGAATAGGTGGGCTTTTGTGCAGGTTGGGATTAGTAACAAAGGATTTATCCAATCATCTGGAGATGTTTGGGAATTGTTCAGGAGAGCCGGATTGGAGCGTGTCATTGACACTGATCTCACTTCTGCATTTTGCTTCCTCTGCGGGACCACAGGCGCGGCATTGTGTGCACTCTTGGGCGGGTCGTGGGCGCTTGCGATGCACAACCAGCATGCCACGGAAGTGGCCATTTATGCCTACTTGATTGGCTACTTTTTGGTAAGGATTTTTCAGTTGTAAATTTTGCTTTTTCGTGACCTTTTATGCATGAAAAATGGATTTCTCAAAGTGGGTTACTTTTGGTTTTGGGGTTAATTGATGTTGTTGTTGGTGATGATGTTGGTTCTGATGTTACAGGTTCGTGTGGCAATGGCATGGCCTCAAGGATGTGTCTCAGGGTACTATGTTGCCTATGCAGAGAATCCACAGAGTCGTCACTTTGATTCAACTGTTCAAGATAGAATTAGAGAGCTAGCAAGATCTCAAGTGTAAACATTTTGGAAAGGGTATTCAATGGCTCTGAAAATATGCAGTTTACAAAGTATTTTGAGACTTAGATATTGTATCATGTGAATTTGTAAGACCATTGCCATTTTTTTTTCCTTCTTGTCTTCTTTTAAATGTTCTTTATATTTTGTGAGTCCAATCTGTGTAGGAATTTCATTTTTCCTTTAGCTGTGATAACATTTTCATCAAAATTACAAATGACGGCAGAACAATGTTTTTGTTTAATAAGCCTTGGAAGTGTGTTTGAATGTTATTTAGGAATCACACAGCAGTAATCAACACTAGTACTAAAGGATTGTGAACAAACAGACTCCCATGAGCATAATTAAGCTTTTGTGCCATGAATTAAATAAAACGAAAATTAGATCTGGTCGTACCAATTAATCAAATTAAACAACACTTATAATTCCTTTCGTACTTGACAATGGAGGTCAAATACGAAACTCTGATACTCAACTATGAATTATTTGAAAGAATAATAATAGTTGATTGAAAGAAAAAAAAAGTAAATAAATTTTATTGAAGGTAGAAAACGATAATAAAATTACCAGAAAAAAATAAAATAATAAAAAAATAAAGAAATTTGTGTGAGGTGTTGTCTTCGGAGTCTTCCATAAACTCCTTTTATAGATTTCAGAGGTTGACATTTTATTTTCTTAACTTAGAATCCTAATTATCCTTTTACTGTCTAAATTGACCCAAAATAATATAATACTTGATGTATTTTTAATTTATATTTTATTAATATTTACTTGCAGATCTTTTCTATGGTGGACTTTCCTCCCTATTGACTACCAGAGACTTTGCTAGAGATCACGAAACTTCGTAGGTATTGCAAACGTGAACAAACTGCACCAAACCAATAGAAGGTAGCAAGGTCAACATTACGTGAGTCTAAATGATAAAATATTAAAATTTTTTAATTAAAATTTCTGATTTAAGAATTAAAAATAAAAAAATTAGATATCGCGAAGTCAATCCTTAAATTAAGTTTTACAATACTCAAATCAAATTAGTCAGATAATTCAGATACTGATCGATCAATAATTTCTTTTTTTAAAAAAAAAAAAAGCAGCGGTTTGTTCAACTATTTAAACGACGCCAGGCCTAGCACCCTCCTTTGTTTGAACCGGAATCTGGACTAAATGAAAATCGGCCTCATTAGACTCTCTGATCCCAATCGTTGAAAAAAATAAAATAAAATAAAAATAAGAACACAAAACTATGCTGAAAATAACTTATTATTATACTGAAAATAATCATCTATTAGACCAAGTTGTTTACACGCAAAGGTAGTTTATAAACTTTAAACCAGAAATATAAATTGAGAAAAAATCTAAATAGATTGATGAGCTTAAAAAAATTAAACAACTCAATCAGAAAACATATCAGTAAGTTTATCATGCAACATTGACAACCGTCTATTAGAGCTCGTCTAGCCCTTTTTTTTTAAAGTTAAAAACTCTTATTTTTTGACTTATAAATTAATGTGAAAAATAAGAATTTAAAATTTTAAATAATAAAATATTTAAAAATTTTACTTAAAAAAGTTTTTTTTTTTGTGTAAGTTGTGAATTTAGTGAAATTATAATAAATGACAACTGATATTAAATTTTCATAAATAAATTATAAAGTAAATAGTTTTATAAATTAAACATGAATATTTCAGGAATAATATAAATATTCATAAATATTTAAAGTTTATACTTTTTTAAAGATTTTCTAAATTCATAAAAATAATAAAAATAAAAAATTTATATTTTCGATCAATGTTGAAATAGTTAATGTCCTTTTAATAGTTGAAATAATTAAAAATAATTTTATAAGTCTAAACACTTTTAGCAAAAATGTCGAGCAAAAGTCCACTCTTGATTTTGAAAGGCCGGAACTTTTGAAGGAGCTCATGTTTGGCAGAGGGTGTGCGTGTTCATTTTTTTTTTTTTTTCCTCGAAGTAAAGATTAATATTTTTTAAAATAAGTTAAAAGTTGTTTGAAAAAAATGAGAGATGAAAAGAGAATATTCAAATTTGGATATTAAAATTTTAAATTTTAAATAAAATCTCAAAATTAGGTGATATGAACTTATTTGAAGTTTCGAATCATTCAATTAACAATATAAATAAAAGAAAAAAAAAAGAGATGTGATTATGAAAAGTTGGCGCATGATAGAAAAAAAAAAGAGAAAAGAAAGACTCCTTTAAAACTCATTTTTTTTATTTTTTTATAAAAAAAAATACTTTTAAAGAAAATAATTTTTATTTGACTGAAATTCTTAAGAGAATAGAAGTTAAAAAAGAAAAAAAAAAGAAAAAAAAAATTTCCCACAAAAAGACACAAGTTTTAAATTAGCAAACACTTGATAAAAAACATATTCCAGGCGTTCACCCCATCTTGCCTAATTGTAGCTTAATTTCATATTTGTCAGCCAAATCTTAAGTGATATAACGGCAGATCTTCATTTTGAATATTAATTATGTGAAAATTACATCCAAATTTTAAGAAGAATATTAAATAACAAATTTTAATACAGATCTCAATTAACGCATGTGAAAATTTCTCACCATCATCCAATGGGACAAAATATTAATGATGGTATTAAATACGCAAGCAATCCCCATTTTGAATTATTTCTAAATTATTTCAGATAAAAAAAATTCATATTTCATATAAACGTCACGTCAGACGATTAAACCCTTTAAATTTGAAATAATTTGAAAATAAGTTAAATGTGTTACTCTGTTGTGAAGTTGATGTAATAGTCCATCAAATTCTTTCTGATAAAAAATAATAAGAAGTTTAATTTTAAAAGAGATGTTATGCATCTAACGTTATAAAAGTGTTTATGGGATTTTTGACGGCCGATGATCTGGAGTAGATAAGCTAATTCCAGCATTTCGTCCGCGTAAAGGAGCAACCATGAGACAAGTGTACAAATGACTCCGCAAAAGCTCATGACCTCCCTATCCCCGCTATTTGGCTAAGCAGTCCCCATCTCGCCCCCCCCCCCCCCCCCCAATAGAAAAACAATTTGCCACTTTTGTTTAGTTTGCTTTATGGGTGATGCGGTGATGCTTTCTTCCCAATTGGCTCAATAATTAAACCATTCTGGATTACCCAAACACAATCACAGGAAACCCCAATTCCCAAAATCCTACAATAACCCCTCAAAAGGTCAGTTCTCTCACAATTCCATTTTCCCTTTTATTGGTCCCATTCCGGCGACCCAGATGACCCAAAAGCCAAATATCAAGAACTGTGTTTCATTTTTGTGATTTTGGTGCGTTCTTCGATGGCTACCGTACTTCTCAGATCCAACCCAAAGAAAAAATTTCTTATTTTTCTCAACATTTCCTTTCTTTTACTGGTTTGTTTCCTTGTAAATACATGTTTCTATTCTTCAGAAATCCTTTTACAAAGCAGTAGTTACAGTGCCTCGAATGACTGCAGAAAATTACAGGATCTAGAAGACAACAACGCCAAGTGTTTATATTTGACTAACTCCAATAGCAGATGCGTTTCTAAAGGTTATGTTGACTATATTTACCTGTTTTATTGCATATTTGGTGGATGGCCGTTTCTGGGTTATTTTCTTTCTCTGCTCTTTCTGCTTGTTCTGTTTTATCTTTTGGGTAACACAGCTTCTGAATACTTCTGTTCCTCCCTTGAGAATTTATCAAAATTGTTGAAATTGTCTCCTACTATCGCTGGGGTTACACTGCTTTCACTTGGTAATGGTGCACCGGATATATTTTCAAGCATAGTCTCTTTTATGGGTTCAAGGGAATCTGCGATTGGCATTAACACAGTACTAGGAGGTGCTTCCTTTGTGTCATGTGTTGTTTTTGGTACTATAAGTATAGTTATGCACTCAAGGTCTGTTAAGGTAAGGCGGTCTGATTTTATGAGAGATGGTTGCTTTTTCCTTGTGGTAGTTCTTTCTCTTGCTCTGGTTTTGATCAATGGGAAGATCAGCATGTGGGGTTCAATAGGTTTTTTATCTGCATATGTTATTTTTGTGCTGGTTGTTTATGTTTCCCATGTTTGTTGGAAGAGATTTGATGATGATAATGAAGTTGATGTCAATTCAACATTTGGTAATGAATTAGGCATACCCATTTTAAGAGCGATTGAGAAGGATGAGCTTGTTTGTATAGAGAGAGGATCTCAAGAGGGCCAACTGGTCATCATTTCAAATTCGTCTACTTTCTGTAATATGTGTCTTCTGATGCTTGAAATGCCGCTTTACTTACCGAGAAGATTGACTATTCCAGTGGTTTGTGAGAAGAGATATTCTCGGCCATTTGCAGTTGCTTCAGCTACACTGGCACCTCTCCTTTTAGCGGCAGTTTGGAACTCCAGAGGAGAAAATGAAAATACAAGAATTGCTATATATTTGGTTGGGTTATCACTGGGGATTGCTTTTGGAGTTTCTGCATTTTTCACAACTGAGAAGTCAAACCCACCAAAAAAGTGCTTATTACCTTGGCTTGTTGGAGGGTTTTTGATGAGTGTGACTTGGAGTTATATCATAGCTCAAGAATTGGTAGGACTGTTGGTCTCACTTGGGTACATTAGTGGTATAAGCCCTTCTATTCTAGGACTTACAGTTCTTGCTTGGGGAAATTCCCTTGGGGATCTAATAACAAATGTGACAATGGCAATCAATGGTGGTCCAGAGGGTGCACAAATTGCTGTATCAGGATGCTATGCAGGCCCCATCTTCAACATACTAATTGGTTTGGGTTTATCTCTTCTTTGCTCTACTTGGAATGTGTATCCATCACCTTTTGTTATTTCAAATGACCCACAACTTTTGGAGACTTTAGGGTTTATGGTTTTTGGGTTGATTTGGGCTCTTTTGTTGCTGCCAAGGAGGGGAATGAGACTTGATTGGGTTCTGGGAGCTGGTCTCTTGACAATTTACTTTCTGGGTATTGCTTTGAGGCTGCTTCAAACGCTTGGTAACCTCCAACTTCATCATCATGTATCCTCTCTCTGAGATCCTATGCTGATGTAAATATGTTCTGTATACTGCACGTTTTCTACTCACCAGATACAGCAGCAAGTCATAGGTTTTCTTATTTTTGTTTGTCCCATACTTGGTGCTTCAATTACCGTTACAACAACCGCATGAGGTGAAAACTGTGAAGCATGGATCTACACGGAAATACATGGTGATAGCATAATATGATATAGGTACGTACGGTGACACAACTATAGTATAATATGATTTTTTTTTTAATAAATGATTGATATTCAATAATTACGTTAAATTTGATTAAATTTAATTTTAGTTAAATTAAATTCTTAAAAATTAAAACTTTTCAAACACTGTTTTCGTAATACACAATATGCACAAGATATTACTTAATACACCGTCACTGTTTTCGTAACAACTAGGCAGTTGGTAGAGTAAAAACTAAAACTCTAATATGTTTTTTTTGCATGATGCATAATGACAAGACTATAAGTAAAGAATTACACCGTTTTTAAGAAAACCTGGTCCCTTAAATGTCTATCAACACCTTTTTTTTTTTTTATTGTTCCTGGTTAGTAAGAAAGCCCGGGAGATGAACAAGAAAGGATTTTTCGGGACGTGAGCAATTTTTGGATATAACCTTTTCCATGGTGAGGGTAAGGCTCTATATCGCAGTGTTTTGCAGCCGGACCGGTCGGATCGGGAACCGATCCAGCAGCCTGTCGGGTTATCTATAAAAATCAGATTTCTCAAAAATCGGTCAAAAATAGTCAAGATCTTGGATTGACGAAATCGGATTGAATCGATCCGGTCTGATCCAGTCTAATCCTTTTTTTTAAGTGTAAAATAAATTTAACAAAATTATAATTGTCCATGCTCGAACCTGTGACTAAAATAGAAAACTCACATAATCTTTATTAATGCGTCATAGTTGGTTGAATAACTTATAATTTTTATTTATTTATTATTTTATGATAACCTCATTTGAGTTTTTTGTCCTATCCGACTAGGTTAACTCAGTGATCCATTGATCCCTTAGTACGATCGATTCATGCTCTAGTTTGAGTTTTAAAACACCGTTATACTTGAACTAAATTTGTCATTATTTACAGAAGGAAGATATCAGACTGACCTGTAAGGAATAGGATTTTTGTCATATAGTGTGAGAAAATGGAAAGGGAATTCTATTTTTCTGGTGCAAATTTGGAAAAATGTTTTGGGTGAAAAAGGAACCGAAAACGGAAGATGACTGCCCAATCAGGGCATCAACCAAAGAAGTTGTAAAAAATGAGATCAAGGTAAATTTTTATTTACCTGTGTGTGCCCGCTAAATTATTTAACAATCATCATTTTTTATATAAGTGAAGTTATAAAATAATTAGTGGGTCCGACGATAATTAGTGGCTCTGATAATAATGATCCAATGACCATTATAGCTGAGATTGTTGAAAATTCTTCGTTAAATTATAATTCAATTCATGTGAGACAAATTTTAAATAATTCATTTATTAATTTTTTAGGCTTTTAAATTTTTTAATATTTTTTAATTAATTTCTAATCTCTATAATTTTATAATTTTTATAGTTTTTTAATTTTCCTAATTTCTTAATTTTTTTAATTTCTTAATTTCCCTAACTTTCTAATTTTTAGGGTTTGCATTCTATTATTTTAGTATTCATCATTGATAATATTTCTTTGAAAGTAATATTTTTCTTTTGAAAGTTTTAGATTTTGTCTTTTTTGTAAACTTTATTATCTTTTTTCTATCTTTCCGGTATCAGAATCAAAACTTTTTCTTGTGATAGCCAATTAGGGTAGTGAAGATAGTACTATTTCTGACGTATTTAGAAAGTTGCGAGGCATAATAGCTACAATCCAAACTCTTTCTATTCGAATGGAGCAGATAGAAATAGAACTGTAAATGTTGCGGACAAATCAGAGTAATATAGGAGGTGAAGGTGATGCCAAGAGAATCGTGCAAGAACAACACGTCAACTCTATATTATCTCAATAATCTCGTAGGGTTCAAAGCAATAAGAATGAATTTACATATGAAGATGTACAGATTTGGACGATAGTCGAAAAGATAGTAGTTCCAGGAATGCCTATTTCAAAGGATTCCTTTGCTGAAGCAAAAAGCAAACTAGAAGTACTGGACAAAAAAGATCTAAAGAGAAAGAGAACTGTAAAGTCAAAAAACAACATGGAAGAATACATATATGCTATTAAAGACAAGTTTGAGTCATCCGAAGAGTTGTGAAAGGTTTTAACCAGTTAGGAAAAGTAATCTTTCATTGAAAGCTTTGATGAGACTAATTTTAATTATGGGTTATTGAAGGCACAGGATTGGATTTATACGGATGGTGAACATGTTACTCTTTTAGAATTTCAGGAGCTTCTAAATTCTCTTAAAACTATTTGGGAACCAAAATTTTTCAGATTGAATATGTTTATAACAACAGTTGTTTTGATATTTATCATACTCAACATATATTTCTGGGCAAGAAAATTAAATGAGAGAATTAGGATATGGATGCAGACATTGGAGGTATCATTTCAGGGCGAGTCTTTTTCAGGTAGAGATGACTGATGTGGGACAGATTTCAAATAATTAGTAGGCTACGTGAAATCAGTTCAAAAAAAGAAAAATGAGTTTGTTAACTTTTCGACCTTTTAAATTTTTTAATATTTTTAGTTAATTTCTAATTTTTATAATTTCTTATCCTAAGTTTTTATTTTTTCTAATTTCTTAATTTTCCTAGTTTCTTAATTTTTGAAGTTTGTATTCATTATAAATACTTGTAATATTTTATTATTTTGACATTTATCATTAATAATATTTCTTTGAAAGTAATATTTCTTTTTTAAAAGTTCTAAAGTTTTATTTTTTTGCAAATCATATTGTCTTTATTTTAGCTCTCTCGTGTTAGCAACTGATATCGTATCCTCTCTCCCAAAGGCATCGAGTTTTAGTATTTCTATGTACCAATTAAAAAAGATTGTTGAAAACCCTCAAGATCATTTGTTCATCCTTATCTATTGCTCTTCACCAAAACTTGCTAAACCAAACTTTTCACTTTTGGGGCCTAATGGGATTCCATTTGCAAGTAAAATCATTAAAGATGATTCCCATAACTTATCTCAATGAAATAATTGAGAATTAACCTAGGACAAGAGACCTATTTATAACAAACTTGCAATTTGGAATCTTGAATCATTAAAAAAAAAAAGAGTAAATGATGGCCTAGTACAGACTTTTTTAAGGCCTCAACATATTGTCGCATGGCATAAGTAGCTGTACTCCAAAAAAAATAAAAAAAAAATAAAAAAAGCAACAAAACAAAATAAAATAACTTACACAAAGGAATATTGAAAAAAAAAAAAAAAGAAACAAAAGGAAAACAATAAAAAATACTCTTGTGCTTCAAGGACATCTAATAACTCTTCAAAAGGCCAACAGCCCTGCTAAACCTAAGAGAAAGGAAGCACAGGTATGTTGTCAACAGGCCAGTCCCAAGGAGCCTATCAAGCTTCATATTCTTCCTTGGCAATATCACTAGTGCCCACACCAAACCAGTCATCAGAAACCCTATGGTTTCATAGAGAGATGGATCATCAGGGATGACATAAGGATTAGGGTATGTGGAGGAAGTGGAGAAAATAAGTGACAACCCTATTCCCACCAAAGTGTTGAACATGGGGCCAGCATAGCAGCCTGATATTGCTATTTGGGCACCATCCGCCCCGCCATTCATTGCCATTGCAAGATTTGATATCAAATCTCCAAGAGAAATCCCCCAAGCAAGGACAGTCAGTCCCAAAATAGAAGGACTAATCCCTACTATTGTCCCAATTGAGACCAACAATGATACCAACTCCTCTGCAATGATGTATGTCCAAGTCACACTCATGAAAAACCCTCCTGCAAGCCAAAAAAACAAGCCGTTTTTTGGAGGATCCGTCTCTTTGGTAGACAGATATGCAACATTGCCCAAAACAATCCCTATTAAGCCCCCAATCAAGTTGATTACTAGCTTGGTTTTGGATCCCATCTCTTCCCTCTGAGAACTCCACAGAGCTGCTAATAAAACTGGTGCTAATGAGGCTGAAATCACTGCATAGGGCTTAGACCATCTCTCCTTAATAGCAACTGGTATCGTCAATCTTCTTGGCAAGTAAAGTGGCAGATCAAGAATGTATAAAAACCAGTCTAAGTAACAGCAAGCCGATGATGAATCAAGCTTCGAAGAGATTAACTTCTGATGATCATGATCTGAACTCCTCGATCTGCCTTTCTCCATGAAACTTGATTTGTCATTGTCGTTGTTGTTGCTGCAGTTGTCGTTGGTAGGACTCAGTAATGATTCACTTATCTCAGAGCTTTCCTTACGAACTCTTCCACAAAAATGCGTTGCAGAGACGGTACTCACATAGATGAGATAAATGGAAATGAAACTTATAGCACCAAACAAGTTGACCTTCCCAACATAGATTATCACAAGGAGAGATGAGAGCGAGAAAAGGAAGAAGAGGACATCCCTCGTAAAGCTAGACTTGTCAACAGACACATTCCGGCTGCTAATCACAATGCTTATGATACCGACGACAACGTTGGACACAAAAAATGCCCCACCCAACACACTATTAAGACCAACATCACCAGCACCGGATCTAGTGAAGGAAACAATGCTTGCAAATACATCAGGTGCACCATTTCCAAGCGAGAGGAGGGTGACCCCAGCAATGGAGGGAGAAAGTTTCAACAATCTCGACAAGCTCTCTAAGGAAAAACAGAAATAATTCGCGGCTGTGTCACCCAATAGGTAGAACAACACAAGAAGCCACAAAAGAAGCACAGCATAACCCACTACGGGGAATTGACCACAAATGCAGTAAAAGATACTTAGGTAATTGATGTAACCTCTAGGATGGCATTCATCGTGTGAATTCACATATATGCACCTCAGTTTGTATTCGGAGAAATCATGAACTCCGCTGCAACCATCATTGCTTAATTCCCATGAGCTCCAAGATCTTAGGGATCTTCTTGGTTGAAAAATGGCATGAGAAGTAGTAGGAGAATAGACAAAGGTTGTAACAAAAAATGAGAGGATTAAAAGAAAACATGTGTTTAGGAAGATAGAGTATTTACTGGGTTGAGACTTATTAAAAATAGGAATTGCCATTTTCTAAAATGCTTAGAGATAGAGAGAGAGAGAGAGAGAGAGATTAATCTTGAAGGGAGATGCTCATGTTTTAAATTCAACCAAGTTTTTGAACTTCATGGTTAAATAGCACAAGTTGGGCGGGGGAAGGAAGGAGGGGGTGGTTATATGGGACAAGTTCAATATATGACTGGATTTAAAGTGAGGTTTATACTAGGAACAAACAAGGAAGTTTCGTAGAAAGGCAGACCAACCAAAATGTCATTCTTGCCAGCAGAAAAAATTGAATCCTTGTAATCATGATATAGAAGCGGGGTTGTTTTCTAGTTTGTGCCTAGAGAGTGCAATTATAATTTCACTCTGCTTTTTACACAGTATACACTGCAATGAGAGAGAGAGAGAGAGAGACGCCTGAAATTTCCTCAAAATAAAATTATCGTGCAATTTTGTCATGGGATAAGCATCGAGTCACGACAAGCATTATGAAACCACAATTTTTTTCTTAAGATATAATATTTGTACTTCTAACTAAATTTTAAAAATAAAAAAAATTATATTAAAAGTGTCGTTATATTTATACGTAAATTTATAAATAGTATGATTTTGACGGTGAAAAAAAATAAAAAGAAAAAAAACCACTACAGTTTTTACATGTCACGTGTGGATGTCTGCCGAGAGAAAAAGAAAAATGTATGGGTATCCCCGCTTAATCTGGGGGCCGTAAAAATCAACAATGTTACCTCACATCAACCAAAATGTTACCTCAGGCATTCCTGCAGACAGCGACGAATCAGCAAACGGTCGTTGTGGGGCCCCGTAAATGCCATTCATTTAATTTAAATCGTTTCGGGAGTGGTAAAATTAATAATTTTAAGGGCATTGTTATAACGGGAAAATTAAAAGTTCAATTTAATTCCCGAACTTCAATTTTACTCCATAAAGAACTCGAATTTCCAAAATTACTATTATTATTATTATTATTATTATTATTTTATCACTAACAGGCCATTTAAAATCCTTCTGTCCCTCCCTCTTATTTATCTCTTCCCCCCCCCCCAGGTGCTGACTCACTAGCCACGTGGGCTGCTGACTCAGCCCTAGGCTGAAGCAGTAGAAGCAGGTCACTGACTTCTGGGGTTCGAACTAGGATTCAAACCTTTGGGACTCGATTATGGCCTTCACCGTGAGGAAGCCGTAGCGGTGGTCGAAATCGGGTCCCTCGACTCTCCCCACCGCCTGTGGTGGTGGTTGTGCCCGCCATTTGCCAAGATTCGACTGCAGCCAATGCCATCCCCAGTGGTCTCCTCCATCGGATTTTGCAACTACATTCTCTAGAGGCTGGGCTTCAATCGCCGCCTCCACCTCGGTGGGAAGCTGCTGCAGTGGCCATAATTAGGATCCCCACCTTACGCCGCTGCTGGTGATGGGGGTTCTGGCCACAATCCACTGAGATCGGAGGCAACCAGAGATCACAACCCCTTCGGCAGGCATGGCAGTGAAGTTGGGTTTTGAAGCAGCTCAATTCCTTCTGCATCAGCCTAGGGCTGCTGAGTAAGCACATCAGGGAGAGAGAGAGAGAGAACGAGAATTTCTTTCCTTCAGCGCATTTCTCCACCTGGCATGCCACGTTAGTAGACAGAAATCTAGTTCGTATGACATGTCATGCAAATTCAGCATTTACGATCATACGAACCGTATTAGTGATCGAGAAATATGATCATAACACTTATAAAAAAATTTAAATCTTTTTATTGAGTGAAATTGAAGTTAGATTCAATTGTGGTAGTTTAAGGGCTGCCTTTTAACTTTTTCTAGAAATTATCTGACTGGATAAGTCTATATCGTGGGGACCGGACAAGTCCATTTCACTTCATAATTTGCTCTATTATATTACGCACCCCTCTGCCTTAACCTAGGACCAAGCGAGGCCCGTGGGACAACCTAGTCACGAGTGAGACCCAAGACAATAGGACCTCACCTCACGCGATGCTTGGTGCATTTTCCGAAAAGATTTTAGTACCAAAGAAAAAAAAAAGGATTTGAATTATTGACAAATCACATGAGTAAATATGAATTCAATTCAATTTTAAAAACAAATTTTCAAATTATGCGATGTAAACACAGATAAAAAAATAAATAAATTCAAAATTTAAAACATTTCAAAATGGTCAAAACTCAAAAATATTTAAATTAATTTTGTACAGACAAAATATCAAAATATTGAAAAAGTAATAGATTTTTAATGCAAAAGCACCATAAAATTAAAATATCAAACATCATCTTCCTCAAATTTTTATTAAAGCAATAATGTCATATCCGAATATTTGGTTTGTATTTGACTAAAATTTTCGGAAAGGGTCTAGATGCCAAGCAAGATAAAATCTATTCTATTTTTTAAAGAGGAGCACACACATTTCAATTTACCCTTTCTCCTTTGCATTTTCACAGAACTCCCCCCCCCCTCCGTGTGACAGTTAATTTTGTTGGAATTACAGAACAATTACCGGCGAGTCAATATGCCCTTGCATTTCATAGGATTGTTGCAATTTTAGGAATAACATCTTGTAATTGTCAAGCATACAAGGTTAAAAAGAAAAAAGCAATTTTCAATAACTATTTTCTCAGGTGACAAGGGTAAAGAGGGAACATTTCAATGGATACCACTTTAGGCATGGTACTTACTAATTACCCTTTGGATGAATTTGTTAGTTCCACTCCAACGAAATGCTTGTAATTACCATTAAGTCTAAACTTCCAGTCATGTGAATGCCAGACTACCGCTAACTTAGATAATATATATGGCATCCCTATGGTGAAATTTACAAAACCAATATATGTAAGAGAAGTGCTACTTCAGTTCAGGACCTTTCAGGAGACAAACTAGAGGCAAAGAGGGAGGAGGAAGCAGGAACCCACCCCACCCCAGGCATAAAAGGGCAAACAGACAGAGGGAACCGGAAGGGGACCATTGAGGAAGAAGAGAAGCTTATTCTAATGGTAATATTCCCACCGTCTACATATTAACACTATGGATATAATGTAATTCATCCTCCCCAACTTAAACATGCCCTTCATATGTCAATTTGCTATGCTGTTAACATCAAACTAGCCTTTAAATTGCAGACCATATGTTGACAAACTGCCAACTATTGTGGTCTACTGCCCTGGCCCCAATGTACCTTGTCAACCACGATGTAATGCTTTAGGCCTCTTTCTAAACCCAGAAATAAAAATCACAAATAAATAACAATCCAAAATGGGCAAAAATAAAAAAGAAAAAGACATACAGATACCGATAGAGGTTGCTATGAGAAGTTTCCTCTAAGCGCTTGTGACCCCCATGCATCTGCAGGACTAATAAGGACACCGGCCATAAAATCAAACAAATTAATGTGCGCCCTGAATGTGAGTGATTTCATTCACAAGAACATATCAACAAGACTTCATTAAAACCTTCACGGACAGCAGAACATCCCATGCCAAGCCAACACAAAAGATAAGGTCCATCCGAGTTAGCTAGCAGTTCAGGCTTTCATGGATCAAAAGCTATGCTCTTTACATGAAAACAGTTAATACTATCAACCATGAATGGTGAACAAGGGGGCAGTATATACTATCCATTCGTGTGTCATCATTTACCATGGGCCTATACCATTTGGAATGCTGTATCTGTGCCATATCTACATCGCCATGACTATTCTATACCATGAGCCATCAGGGTGCAAATTGTTTGTTTTGCATGCAAATGCAAGGGATTTCAGGTCTATCACCATAAAATCCAACAAATGCTTCAGCAAAATAGCCATTGCACCCATCGGCGTGTCCATTAATCACAGGATTAGCCACCATTGCATGTCCAGAAACAGGAGCTTCATCTTACAAATACTGCTACCTCGTTTTGCATGTAGTTCCACGCCGATGATCTAAGAACAGATAAAAAGCCCTCCATAAACGAACCGATTCCAGAAAGTCACATATCCCACAATAAGAAAAGAGAGTACTGACTCACCCTTGCCGGACAAATCATCTATCTTAACAATTGCTTCAGTAATAGCTTTCTCATGTTCCTGTTACAAAGTAAGAAGCTCAAAGCTAACATATCAAGATGAACATAGAGCTCACTCTAATTTTATGTTGACAATGAATGGTGTTAAAGTGAAGAAACAGGTTCATGTCTCCACTTCAGAAAGGAAGAGAACTTTACCCTGAGGATCAATTTGGCCTCCTCAATTTGAGCTGGATCCAGGACCTTCTTTCCAAAGACCATTTTATGCACCTTTCATCATTAAGGAAACAAGAATTTTCTGTAAAAGAGAAATGGTCGCAGAAATAATCTGTTGCCTATGCCGATAATTCAAAGATAGCCACTATAAACACAGAACTCTGTCTACAAATACATAAAACATACAAAACAATCTTTTAGAAAAACCAAGCTATAATTCTGTCAAGTAATGAGCAATGATGAGTTGGGAGACTGTAACCATGTAACTTCAATAAATTGTCTCCAGAAGTTTACCCTGAAGACAACACAAATAATGTATCTAGTGTGCAGAAAACATGCAGCAACGAAAATAATAATAATATCAATTTACAAACATGATCTAACAGATGACCTTTTTGGACTAAATTCAATAACAAAAGATGACACTGTATATTGGCTAGGGATATCTAAAAAAAAAAGGTTGCATCTGTGGATAATTGATGCTGAATGAACATCTATTTTCTGTTGAGGCCCATAAATCCAAAGTATGTATGGAAACAGCTTACATTGTGCAGCAGCTTACATTGTGCAGCAGCTTACATTGTGCAGAGGCTCCTCTTCTACATGTCAAAGATAATATGATATTTGGAAGTATTGTACTCATGAATTCCTCTTGAACAAGGGCACCAGAGGAAAGAAAAGGATGATAGAAAATGGACCCATTCTGAGAAGTTCTTGTCTCCCTCCCACATCAATTGTCTCAATTATACAGATGCAATGGAGGGAATATTACATCCTGTCTACAAAGTTTTGCTAATTAAGTCATGTATGAGGACGCCAACAGCACAAAACAAAAATAAAAATAAGAGAATAGGTAAACCAGCAGCGAAAGGTGAAAAGCAGTATGAATTGGCAATATTAGAGGCGACGAAGAAAAAGAATAGGTACGCATATGATTGTCCATGCTTTCATATCTGACAAAATCGTGCACTCCAGTAACAAAAAGTTGAAGCCAAATGGATTCGAAGAAGGGTAAATTAAGAAAGCTTTCGGCCTGTAAATACCTTGAAAGATTTAAATTGTTTGGACCATAAGTACTTGAAACGTCAGAGATGATAATTTCAAAAGCATGAACCTATGCTGATCCCACTTCCTCCACATCCAGTGTTTTCCATCCACTTTTTCCTTTGGTAGAGCATAGATTTCTCATTTGATGTCTCAACTAACTTACAGGAAAGCTCCCCAGTGATCGACTCATAAGTCAATCACTCTCATATCAAATATATAGGTAATTGACCACTTGTGAAGCACAAAGCACACTAACACACCTTCATTCAGAACCTTCTGAACAGGTCATGCTCTTGTATTTCCAAAACTTGATCATATGTGTATCCATTTTGTATTTAAAATAGGAAAGAAAAATATCTTTCCTGACCAATAACTGGCACTTGCACAGATGACAGACCCAATACTAATTGAAATTTATATTAAAACACCATCATATCTCCTCTCTGCTTTTTGGAGCTCATATCTCTATCTCCATCTCTTCACAACTCCACCTTTCTCTTCCTTTTTCCTTTTTTTTCTTCCTCCTATTTTTTTCCTTTCCCATTATGAGGGAATCTCAACAATGCACTTTTCAAATATAAACATGTTCCTTGGGTTGGCCACTCTCTTTTAACCATAGTTTAAGAGCCAAAACAGAGATCAAGAAAATAGGAAGACAATAAAAAGAAAATAACCACAAATTTCCGGAAAGACTGCTTTTCACAAATTTCAAGATATTTGAACAATTAATGAACAAAACTAGACCCCAAAGCAATTGTAGAACTTCTGTCATAATTGATTTGATTACATGCTTCCATTCATTACCATTAAATGATATACTTCTGTTTAACAATACATGAAAGAACTCCGAATTTGGCTTAATCATGGTTGATGTGGATACCTTTGTCAAATCCACACAATACCGATGGTTTTTATTGCAGAAAAATATTTGCCATTCCCATCTCATATTGAAACTCACATATGATATTTAAGAGAAGCGTAACCAGTGAAGAAGACTAGTGGCAAGGGCCAAAGGTAGGCATTCATCCCCCGCTAGGTATTTTTGCTAAATAAATTCATGATGCCCACATCAAGATTGGGCAACAGTATCTATTCCATAAACCCACATTTTCATTTATTTTTCGTGTTTATATTTGTAACAAATAAAATATCTTCCTTACCTGACTGATAAGATCTCTTGTTACACGAATCTGAATCAAGTCTGACTTTTCTGTTATCGGTACAGCTTCCTGTGTGTTAAAGCCTTTATTTGACAAAGAGGACTGAGTGCAATTTCCTTTGGCTACTGATGGCACCTGAGCTGTAGGATTGTACGATTTCATAGATCGCTCAACACTGCAATCTACGTAAATAGCTGGTTTGCCATTCTGTTTTCCATTCTTATAACATTCCTGGACATTGAAAGAACCCATTATCAGTCAAATTTAAAATAATAATAATAATAATAACCAGGTTAATGCAAACTGCAGAAAACAAACTTTTCGGAGGAGATGATGAGATTGTCTTCGATTAGAAAAATAAAGACCATATCTCAACGTCCATATATCCACATAGTTTATCATCAGGGGGACAAAGTCACAGCTGTGGCATATGTTACAGTTTACATTTCTCAAACATGAGATATTTCATAGAAACAAACTGGCTCCCCAACCAGGTTCTTTTTTGGCGACTTTCTTCCTGCAGTTTCCCAGCTTTATTAAATTTTTGGCAAGAACTTATTGAACTTCATATGAAACACATAAGAATATGTGTGTGTGTGTGTGTGTGTGTGTGTGTAAAATAAGTTTATAATACAGAATGATGGGACTTAAGGAAGATGCCCTGGTTCATTGGTTGTACTTGATCACATAGAGCAGTGAGCCTTTTAGGACCCATTTGTTTCATGAAAAATAATTTCTTGGAAAACATGTTTCCTGTACTCCTGTGTTCGGCTGCTGGAAAGCCCGAGTTAAATAGAAAAACCAAGGCAAGATCCTAGATAATGAATTAAAGAAAAAAAAAGTGCATAAAATTTAGGGCATATCCATTTTCACACATCACTTTAAGGAGTATATTCCTAATATCCCATGCCATTAAGCAGAATGCTTCATTAGTTGTATGATCATGGAAGAAAAGGCACACCCAGAGCCTTAATATGCTTTCTTGAGTAAACTAAGTCATAAGTAAGTTCTTATAGAAAATCATCTGTCCAGGCTAAGTTTGTTATTGGGAAATATTTTGGCATTTCAATCAAATTTCCAAAGGTGAGAGACAGTCACATAAAAGGAGAAGCTGCAATGATCATAATAGAAATACACACGAGGAAAACCTCTGACTTCTATAAAGAAATCCAAGGCCCAAATCCTAAACCAGGGGGAACAAAATACTTGAGCATATAACCTAGTGAATAAACCTCTGGTGACCTCTTCATCTTCACAGTTACAAATGAGATGAAGTTTCAAGAAATTAAATTGCAGTAAGAGTCTAGAAGCCAAAAATGAATACCTCATTTATAGTGCAAAAGCAACAGAGGCAAGCAGAAGTCTAGAGAAAAATACAAGGCTCCTTTCCAAACAACTTCCTAAAAACGATCACAAAGACCAGTACCATCTTCAAATAGATATGGGTATTTAGTAAATGAATTTCTACAGATGATGGAGATTTCCTTAACAACAAAATATTACGAATGCCAAGTTTTAATCACTTAGGGTGTGTTTAGTTGTGGAAAACAAGAGTGTTTTCGAGAAAACATCTTCTAAGAAAATGAAATTGTGTTCAAATACTCCAGTTTTCTATTTTTAGAAAATGAAAATTGAAAAACACGGTTTTTCAATTTATAAAGAGAAATACAAAATAGTCTTAGGGTTGTTTTCTACTATTTTCTATTATAAATAAAATCCATGATTTCCAAAATTTTCTAACTTTGTTAGAGAAAATTAGAAATAGAAAAATACATATCTTTTGAACATATTTTCTAAATTTTCTACTCTTTTCTTTAGAGATAGCAAATATAAGAAAATTAAAAATAAAAAAATTAGAAAACATTTTCCACAACTAAACGCACCCTTAGATGTCTGGATGGTTAGTTGCCAAAACAAACTACGATAACAATATCTTCATGAAAACCAATGCTTTTAGACATCAGACTTCCT
Organism: Dillenia turbinata; assembly: GCA_037126225.1. Lineage (NCBI taxonomy): Eukaryota > Viridiplantae > Streptophyta > Magnoliopsida > Dilleniales > Dilleniaceae > Dillenia > Dillenia turbinata. Next base: position 18,617,457 of record JBAMMX010000003.1, read on the forward strand.
GCTGTCTCCAAACTGTTGGTGGATGCTCCTAGTTCAAGAGCATCCCCTCTTTCCAGTCCTCACCCAAAATAAAGGTAATCCTTCATTATCATATCAATCCTCCTCTAGGGTACTAGCAGGGAATTAGCAACACCATGAGTAAAGAGAAATGGAAATCATATATGCTAATAACAAGCAAAATCATATTTGAAAGAAACCACCAATATCTCTTCAATCAAAATTAGATATTACTAAAACTATATTTGAAAGAAAACTATCACTGCCCCTTTAGAATTAGAAAAAACTATGTCCAGAACAAAATCTCCAATATGTACAAGGTTATACCTTGGGAAATGTCAAGTCTCTGTTCCCTAACTTGAGTTAAGTATACCCTGGGAAATCTGTTTATGCAGAAAGCATGGTCAGAAAATGTGTGTGTCAAACATGGTCCCCACATGTCAGAAGGCAGTTTTGATGATTTTAAGCTACAATGCATTGGTTACAATGAAAGTAGCTATATAGTTATGCATAGGTCCACCAAAACCAATAGAAATTAAGTCAAGGATTTTCCCTTCTACATCGATATTAAGTCAAAACTATTCAATTTGAGTTCTGAGTTTCTTCATCATATAATTCTGTCAACATGAAAGCTAGAACAATCTTCAAACCTAGCTCAGCCCTAAAATGTTGTCTCCAAGATCAACAAATTGATGCCAATTAGTTACCATGCTTTTTGTTTATTATAAGATTCTTGTTTCTATAGAATAACTTCAACAAACAAAAAACTCGATTTGCAGTTCAATAAGATATTAAATATGGTAACTATTAAGTCAACTAAAAAGTTAAATTATCTACGCATATTAATGTCTCGACAATGTTTGATGCATACTGAGATGATGTAACTCCACCCATTTTGACAAAGTTAAGTAGGGAGAAGATCTAAAAACTTGCACTCCGTGAAGATGATAAACATTCTTAAAGGTCCAAGAAATGGAAATAAAACACATCAGAGTTATAAACATAATTGCAGATCTCTGCATTTATAGTTTGGAGATCTACTTGCACAAATGTTAAGGTTAAGCACAAAGATTTATTCATCAGATTTACAATAACTTTACAAATTCATCTTTTTCCTGTATGTTGACCGCTCTTCATTGTAACCAAAGAGATTTGATAAACAACTAGCAGAAAATATCACTCATCAATAGCCTTCAATTGATGTGAATTACATAGCTCATCTTTACAAGAATTCCTTGAAAAGGCAAAAAAGTAGAAATACTGACTGGAAGTTGTTACCAAAATTGATAAGAAATTTGGTTGGATTTTAGAGAAACATGCCAAAGATAGATGTTATAATCTTTTTCCACTACACTTAGACACTTTCAGTGTCTATGACTTATAAGCAAAACTTTTACACTTCAACGAAGTAATTAAAGAACTACATAAAGAAGCTTGAAGTCTCCTTACTGAGAAGGAACATGGAACAGCAGCTGAAGAAGGTGGACCATGTGGAGCATAAGCTTTTGCATTTGAAGCAGTAGGCCATGAAGGCTTCAATTTCTTGTGAGTTGCATTACCGATAGGAATGGAATACAAAGCATTACTGTCCACTTGAACAGAAAGGGAATTTTCAGTAGGAGCACATTCTCGACATTTCCTGATACAAACATCAATGAAGATGGTAAGCAATAGAAAACCACATGATGAGCCATCTAAGACAAAGTTGTCTTGTGATCGACTGTTTCACATTTCAATCAAATTTTGAAATCCAATATATGATTGATTCGCTCACCTCGTCTTTTGTGGCAAATAAGGTACTATCCACACAAACAACTAACTAAATGTGCAAAAAGGTAGACCAATAAAGCATAAAGTACCTCATCATTTTAATTGTATCATCTGAATTAATTTGTCCAAGGAGTTCACGGTGCTCATCATCTGTAACTTTAAGCTCCTTCCGCAACTCAGTTATGAGTCCCTCTTTTGCCTGCAAATTCAGAACATAATATATTTATCGTCTTATAATTATTCCTTTGTTTTCTGGTTAAATAGCCGCATATCCCCCAAAACTTAAAAAATAAAATAAAATAAAAATAAATTAAATAAAATAAAAAAATCATCCAACATTGAAAATGAAATAGAAAATTATTGGTTCAAAGCCAAGGAAAGTGTACCCAGGAAAGGTGATCCGATTGGGCAATGAAAGCCCTCAAAACAGCACCGTAGGCCTCCATCTCCAGAACATGGACGTCCATTGGATCAAGTTGATGATGCTTGGAAACCAGTGGTATCTTCTCAGCTCTAAAAGTGTGGCCCATGAAGGAATTGTTGACACTTTTCATAGGGAAACCTCTATGGATTCCTGAAATACATCAGATTATGTTCTTTAGGATACTGCAAATGCAACTAAATATCAAATAATCACCAATGAAACAAGGATTTAAAGTTGTAAAACTCCACTCCAGCCCACCTCATCCCACCCCAGACCACACCAAGTACCAGACAACAACCTAAAGTACAGAATCAATTGCCAAATGATATTTGACTTTGTTTTGCATAAAATCGCCCAAACCAACAAGCATGAAACCCACCAAATCCACGGTGAGACAGTAAGGAAAAGACACCCAAAATGGATTTGTGAAATACACTGAATCAGTGGCTAGCAATAGCAAACATAAAACCTATTTTTCTCACAAGCAAACCCACTTTGAATCAGTGAGGGAGGAAAAGAAAAAAACCCAGAAGCTTAAATTGTTAGAACTTTCTATTTCTGGCTCAAATTCATTGAAACCCACTATGAATCGGTAAGAAAAAGGATACCCAAAAACGGAAATGAGATACAACAATGGCTGTCAATAACCGAAACAACAAAAAATAAGGGAAAATGGGAAAAGTAAATGTGAATGAAAAAGAGAGCAGAGAGGGAAAACACTTGGTCCGTCGTGAATGTACTCCATGAATGTACGGTCACCGCGAAAGTGGAAACGAATTGACTTGAGTGAGCAAGTTTTTTGGTGGAAACAAAATGACAATACTACCGAAGAATCCTTTCCGATCCCTGAAACTACAAAGCGGGAATGGCGGGTTGAATCCCCTAGTATTGACCCTTTTCCGCCCGAAATGAAGGTGATCTTAAAACATAAAAACTTTTTTGGGAATTTTTTTTTTTTTTTTTTTTGAGGCTCGGACTGGCCTCACTGTTGGGAATGGGAAATCTGCCGCTATGTAGCGTTTATTTTTTTTGGGGACATATAGCTTTTTTTTTTTTTAATACATCTATAGCTTTTTTGTGTTATTATGCGCGAAAATGCTCCTTTTGTGAGGGAGTATTTCTGAATTAAATAATTCATTTACCAAGATGTTCTTGTGAAAATTCCTATGACCACCGAACACTTTTTTAAAATATTTTAATATTAAAATCTACACATAAATATATTTATTATATCAATACTAAGTTTCATTAATACTTTTATAAAATTTATTTAATATTTTATTTTCTTTATTAATTTTATGAATAATAATATATTTTCTAATTTTTTTTATATATTTACTTTCGACCGTCTCTTCTTATCTATCATTCTCCATTATTAAATTGCATCACTTTCTCTAACACACAGGATACCAAGAAACTAAACTCTCAAGTCAATTGTTTCAATGAACTAATGCTAACTTCTACTTTCCCACCTCATCTAACATCTTAAGTATGCAAATGCTAGCCAATCACTCAAAGAATAAAATCTAAGACGAGAATAATTTAATAAGAAGTAATCAATCAATCTCATAAGGCAACCACATGTTACTTAATGGCCACATCCAAACCCTTGAACAAGACTATCAGCTATCTATGGAGACGAAGAAAACACACAACATTTGATGAAATACCTCAAACATTCATTGATTTTGAAAGAATACAAGGTTCAAAAGGTATAACATTCAAAGAGACGAGATATCTAAATAAGGATCTTATGAAATATGGACTTGGTTGCTCCAAGCTTCAAGTCTCCCTCCATGATTTTGCAAAATACTACTCCTAAGGTACCCTATCCACAAGAAAAAAGAGAATACATTGCTATCTTTTTTCTCTTAACTCTACTAATATATGCAATAAGCTACTTTAAATGGCAACAAGTGAAGAACGTCATCTTCTATTGATCCCTAACCTAGCTTATTTGAATCTAGTGACACTACCAGAAAACATAGCATTAGCGATGGAAATTAGCGACGGATAGTTATCTGTCATTAATTAATAATAAAATTATGACAAAATAGCGACGGAAAAATTAGTGACGGAAAATGCCGTCGAAAAAAATTTCGTCGCTAAAACCAAAAAAAAAATTCGGATCTATTAGCGACAGAAAAATTCCGTCAGAAAAAATTCCATCAGTAATCCGTCGCTGAAACCAAAAAAAAATTTGGGATCTATTAGTGACGGAAAAATTCCATCACTAATAGGTCCGAATTTTTGGTTTTATTGAATATAAGTTTTGGTTTTTATTAAATATAATTTTATATTTTTATTAAATATAATTTTATATTTTTATTAAATATAATATTTTATTTTTATTAAATATAATTTTTGTTTTTATTAAATATAATTTTGTATTTTTATTAAATATAATTTTGTATTTTTATTAAATATAATTTTGTACTTTTATTAAATATAATTTTATTTTTTTATTAAATATAATTTTTTGTTTTTATTATATATAATTTTGTATTTTTATTAAATACAATTTTGTGTTGTTATTAAATATAACTTTTATTTTTATTAAATATAATTTTATTTTTTTATTAAATATAATTTTTTGTTTTTATTAAATATAATTTTGTATTATTATTAAATATAATTATGTGTTTTTATTAAATATAATTTTTATTTTTATTAAATATAATTTTATTTTTTATTAAATATAATTTGGTATTTTTATTAAATATAATTTTTATTTTTATTAGATATAATTTTTTGTTTTTTAAATATAATTTTATATTTTTATTAAATAAAATTTTATATTTTTATTAAATAAACGTATTGTATTTTTAATATTGAGAGTTACAAATAAAATATAGAAATAAAAAATAAATAAACCAATAATACAAATGTAATGGTGGTATGGTGGTTAAAACTCTCAAATTATCTCTCTCACACTCGGGTTCAAATTTGGGTGGGAGCATATTTTCAGCACATTTACACACAGGCGGGCGAGCTGGGTTCCGAATGGTGGTGAAAGTGGGTCGGTCAGGCGGCCGGGTGGGTCGGGCGGCATTTGGGTTTGGTCTAACTAACTTCATCGACGGATTAGTGACGAAAATTTTCCGTCGCTAACCCGTTAGTAATTTGAAAATTTTAAAATAAAATTAGCGATAAATTTTTTAATGACGAAAAATTTGAAAATTCTAAAATAAAATTAGCGACAGATTTAGCGATGAAATTTTTCATTGTTAAAACATCCGTCGCTGATACTTTCAACGACAAAAATTTAGATATCAACGACGAAAAAATCCATCACTGATACTCATTTTTCTAATAGTGTGAGAGCCACGCGTTAGATCCGGCATGTAAAGATTTCTACTCCATGCTCTTCTAAACGCATCATATAATGTGAAAATTTTGGAAGCACCGCACCTCGAATAAAGTCACCTCAGTGTTGAATGTCGCCCATCGGTGGTGCTATTTAATACTCCAAGTATATCTTCAAATTCCATCAACAAACTTTGTATTTCAATGGGAGTGCTTATCTCGGTTTATTATTCTTCTTCAACTACTAAAATAATGCTCATGCTTGCGCCTTTCAAGTTTCATACAAAATCAAAACATGTATAAACCATACTTGGCAACATTTTCTCCTCCGCTTGAAAGAATATTTTCTCGGATTGAATAAAAAGTTCACAATATTGCACTCATTCCATAGGAAAGAAAAAGAACTAACCCTTCTTTTAAGGTAGAATTAACCTTGTATTCCAAGTAATCATGGTATGCATCCATTTCTGTCGCTTCACATAACCCATTAGACTCGTAATGCTTTCCCAAAAAAATTGGCTTCCTGTATTGCCCAGTCATTTTCATACTTAGACCCTTCTTTATCCACCCAATGTTGTGAGGGTTTAGATAGGGTTGAGTTGTGAGTTTCAAAAGATCCATGAAACTTTGAGGAACAAGGTTCTCGCAATTGCAACTATCAATCATAATTTGCAAACTTTTCAATCCACTAAATATTTTCCTTCACTGTGTTGCTTTTTTCGGGTTGAACCGGAGTATAAAAGAGTCTCCTTACCACACAAACCACTTCTTATTCTTCTTCACACACATTGGATTTATATTATCAATTTTCTCTTTAGATTCATTGTTTTCTTTATCTCATCTCTTGAAGGTGAGTTTTACGTCACAGATGATGGCTCTACTAATTTGAATGGGATGATTGGCCGACAGACGATCTCGATCAATAAGACCTACAAAAAGTTGCCAAAGGGTGCTCTGACAGAGAAACTCTGACGATCAAGTCAGAGAGCTATTTTTTATAAGAAAAATAAACTAAAAGAGAGCTTTATTATGCATTTGCATACTATGTGTGAGTCAAGAGAGCTGGCCGGTTGGCTTAATGATATGTGTGTATAGTCTCCGTATGTGAATTTCGTATGCAATCGGGATGTTGAAATCATAATTTTCTTATGGAAGTATCCAAAGATTACATGGATTATAACGAAAGATTTCTAAAATTTTAAAATACTATTACTCAAATCACCAAAAGAATAGTCTCTTTATTGACTGTATTGACAACAGTCAAAGGTTTCTTTCATGATTATGGGAGGTTATCTCTGCGATTTAAGGGAAAATAAATATTGCCTTTAACCAAATAGTGATATCGAACGCCGAGAAGATGCGAGGACCAACCAACTGACTATCGAGAAAAATCTAACTGGTAAGTATTGAGAGGGTGGACCGCGTCTACTCATCTAGAAGATAAATCCAGTATTGATGACACATTTTGATATATTATATCTATTAGGCTATGGGTTCAGAAGGTCTCAAATCTTGCCATAACGGGCCTTAGGGCCCTGCTCTATCATCATCTAATAACATTTACAAACTTCCTTTTTTGGCGATCATTAGAATGATGATAAAGTTCAGTGCATTTGAAATATCGATTGCCCTTTGAAAGTTTTTGTTTTCCTTTGTCTTTACTTTTTGATTTACTTATCTCTTATTTCTTTCCTTTAAATTCGATGTGCTTGCTTTCAAATTTAGATATAAAATCTTTATAAAAGGAACCATATCTTGATACTATAAAACAAATGCCCTATCCAGACAGATAAAAATCATCTACAAAACCCACTAAAACTATTGGCAGAACCTTTTCCGATGGATGGGCCTTCAGTTGACTATACATCAATCGGGATATGTCTATCCCAATGGTTTTGGTTGCTATTGAAGCATGTTCTAAGTCTATACTGATGGTTAAAAAGACATTGATAAAAGTTATCGTCTTTTATCATTGGTTGTTATATATGTTAAGAAAAGTTATTGTTTTTTATCGTCAATTTGAAAAACATAGTAAAAGTTATTGTCTTTTAGTGTCAATTACCTCATATGTTAAGAAATGTTATTGTCTTTAGGAATTGTTGCTGTCTTTTATCATCAGTTACCTTGTATTAGGAAATGTTACTATTTTTTATCGTCGGTTACCATAGATGTTAAGAAATATTATTGTCATTTATCGTCAATTAACACGTGTTAGAAAATGTTGCTATCTTTTATCATCGGTTACCACAAGTATTAAGAAATGTTATTATCTTTAATCATCGATTACTACAAGTATTAGGAAAAATTACTATCTTTTATCGTCAGTTTTCACGTGTTAGTATACGTTACTAACTTGTATTGGTTACTACAAGTGTTAGAAAATATTAATGCCTTTTATCATCAGTTACCACAAGTGTTAAGAATGTCTTTTTTTATCAGTTAGAAAAGCGTTAGGAGAACTTACTGTTTTTTATCATCGAATATCACATGTATTAGTATAAGTTATTGTCTTATATCGTTAGTTACTATAATATTAAGAAATATTACTGCCTTTAACAAGTGTTAGGAAAAGTTACTACCTTTTATCATTAGTTACCATAAGTATTAGAAAAATTACTGCATTTTATCATTGGTTACCACAAGTGTTAGGAAATATTACTACATTTTACCATTGGTTAGCACAAGTGATAAGAAAATTTATTGAATTTTATTGTCGATTACCACATGATATCAATAGTGACGGTTTTTTAAGATATTGTAGATTTGAATTACTATAGGTAAATTAAGAAAATATAAAATACAAAAATACAAAAATAATATAAACGTAATAAAAATTGTATTAATATACAAGAATGATTAATACATTGATTCATAAGTAGAATGATTGATACATATAAAAAAAAAAAAAAAAAAGGATTGCATATCCTACAAGTGCATGTCTTCAGAGATGTTAAAACAAAAAATGTTCACTTCGACCACTAAAAATGTTACCATCATATTTTAAACGTACAATCCCAACATTAAAATCAGATAATTTCAAAACTAAGTAGATAACTGAATAATAGTGACCAACTTTATGTATAATTCTTTATGTCAATCTATTTATAAAAATCAGTAGTGAAATGAATATAATTACATGATGACATTGTAAAAAATAGTTATAAATGAAAATATTACTTTCTGGGATAGAGTGAGGTGATGATGATGATGTTTGACTTCTATACGCACTCCCAACATCTAGCATTAGAGAAACCTAACAATACAAATAATTTGGATTATTATTCAAAGACAAATATGAAATTAGTAAAATTATACTAAAAACTAGAGAAATGACATTCGTACCTGAATACCAACAATAAGCCTTACTTCATCAACCAAGTTTATCAATTCATCTTGCTGTCCACTTCCAGCATGTATAAGAATATGCATGAGAACATTGCTTACCAAATTAGTAAGATTGTGATTTTGTTTCATTAATCATTCCATCATAACAATCATATTTTCATTCTCAAGTCTAGTTGAATGCACAGATTTACATTGTAATAAAGTGGTAACATTTTCTACAAATCTGATTCTTCCCCTCGAATCAAACCCTTTAACTTTAGATATGATTTCACTTCTCTAAGATAAATTTCAACTTTCTACTTGCCCTTCTTCACTACGAATAGACTCTATTTCACTCTTCATCATTTCCTATAAGAAGTAAAGTGAATTAAACCTTAATGTTTCATAAACATATCAATTAGAATTATTTGAAAGATAATCATCCATACCACAACTTATGATACTTTTATAGAAACTAAACTATCATCTGATCATGTTCTACTTGTAATATAAAGTTTAGCTCTAAAAGGTTTCATCCCATCAGATTGTGTTATTTATAATGATAAAAATAAACCACTTTGAAGTGTTATGTGAATAAAATTAATTACAAGTAAAATAAAATATGAATTCTTTATATCTTCTCATGTATGAGCTTCTTAAGCAATATGGATCAGTCAATTTTGCACAATATTTTGAATTTCTTTTACTAATTTCCTAGTATAGAGAAAAAAATATTAGAACAACAATTGGATTGCATTATAGAGTACTAGTTAAAAAAATTGATAACTTGTACCTTTCCTTTATCACTCAACTAGAAAGTAATAAGCTCTCTATACTGATTTGAATCAATCCTTTTATTTTCCATTCTCTTGATATTTTCATTTATTCTAACTGAATCATCGAACTACTTTGATTTTAAAGTATTTTTAAAACTCTTCCATTTGTTACACAAGTTTTCAATAATCCATTTTTTAGTGTCATCTCTGAGTGGTTTGAAAATAATCTTTAACTACAATTAAAATAAAAGAAATATGTAAAGAAGAAAATTAGACATATTAACTTCTCATCTATGTCATTGAGTAATAAAACTAAATATCTATATAATCTCTCACATGTCATCTTTATACTCTATTGGCATGTCATGCCAAGTCCTATAGCTTATTGGAGCAATCAAATGCACTCTAACTATAGAGCCAAGGAATCTGGTAAAGATCATAACATCAATTCCTATTTGTTGATTTAATTCATTCATTCCAACCATCATCGGCTCTTCTTTTTCTAAGTCTCAAATATCTTGACAGCGCTTGGGTCTCTACATTTCTTGACCACTGCTCAAAATAAAAAATAAAAAATGGATAATTACTTGATAGCATATTAATATTAAATCTCAAATTAAAATGATCTATTTATTTTTAAACCTGGGGTAGCATCTTGGGATGACTGGGTTTCTTCAGACTGAACTTGTTTTTGGGATGGTTGTGATTTTTTATGGTTAGCTACAATGCTCATCCGTCATTTAGTTCATCTCATATTTATAGTTGGAAAAACTTAAAATCTTTCAAATTCTTAATCCCTGTAGAACTCAGCACAACTGAGTGACTTTTTTATAAAAAAATACGATTACCTTTTAATGAAACTTTGCGAAATCATTGTTCGTCTTGTAAATTTGTTGGTGTCTAAATATATGCTATAGAAAGCTTGAGTAAGAGTTTTAGATGGGTTTGGAGACTGAAAATATACTTGGCTGATTGTATAGATTTCAGAGGAAGAAAAGATTTTGATTTTTGAATGAAAATATGTTTGGTTAAGTAAGAGTTTTCATTGGATTATAAGAAATTTCAAGGGAATGAGGCTGAAAATATATTTGGTTCAGTTAGAACTTTTGATAAATTTTGAGAGTTTTGAAGGGAGGAGAGCTTTCGAGGGAATGAGAGCTTTGAAGGTTTCAAGGGGATGATTTAAAATATATTTGAATTTAGTCATTTGACCGCCTTATTTTCACAAACAAATTTTTAAAACCTGCCCTTTTTTCAGCCTTTCGTCTTCCGCGCTTTTTTCACACTTTTACTCTTTACTCGCATGTTTTTTCATTTCACATTTTTTTCACACTTTTAGTTATTACCCACTTTGTTCTTAATTCCTAACATTTTTTCACACTTTTAGACAATATCCCTCACGTGTCTTTCCCATATCATCATGCTTATTGTGCGTTATTTAGGTTATTTAAAAAATCACCACTTTTACCATGCATTATAACTATTTTACTACATTTCATGCATTTTTTACGACTTGTTACCGTGCTTTATAAATATATCAATACATACCATATTAAGTTAATATCATTACATTGTCCCAATTACATGAATTTGCTATATTTAACATCAACAAAATCAATAGCGATATTATACTTTGTATATGAAAGAAACTTAGAGAGATGAATAGGTTTCGCCTATATTTCGCACAATACGCTAGCAGTAGATTGTGCAAGCGCACAGTTAGCCATGCAATCAAACAAGGTGGTCATGGTAGATCGCACAAGTGCGTGGTCAGCCATGTGAGCACACAAGGTGCTTGCAATTGACCGTGCGAAGACTCGCAGTTGACTGTTTGTGCTTTATACTTTAGCCACTGAGTTTTTGTAGTTCATCCATCTGGGATTGATATTGGCAGTTTAATTTAAACACAATTTATTATATTATTTCTAAATTATGATTTTCACTTAAATTTTCATCATCAAAACCTAATTTTGTCAATAGTATAAATAAGAAAAAAAGTCACACTTGTTACCATACTTTATAGCTGTACTACGACATATCATGTACTTGTTAACACGTGATACCATGTGTTATAACAATATCACTTCATATCATGCATTTGTTATGTAATGATAATTTGAAAAGTATTTAACTTCTTCTCTTAATTTGTTCTTCGAATATGTTGTATATGTTCCCTTCATACAAAATAATACATATATATTATTATATGATATTAGAGTTTAATATTCATAAATATTATCATCACAATGTATATTTACACTCTAAATGAGGTAATTGAATCACTGTTAAATAGTATGTATTTATGGCATTACTACAATGATTTTTCATTAAAACGAATTTGAGATATTATTTTTCTTTTTCGTCTTTTAATAGATTTATGTATCCTTATTCCCAAAGACCTTCCATATTCTCTAAATGCAATCTGGTTGTCATCATTTTGCAATAGACAATTGAACCTTGTTTCAACCCCATCTAAATACCTTGAACAGAATAGCAAGCACTCATTTGTTATATTCACTTTCTCGATTGAACCTTCAGGTCGTATTCTATTACGTACATAGGATTTGAGTTAAAGCAAGTATCTACATATACAAACATATACATTGTATTACATACAATAGATACATAGCAAATATCACATGTATATATGATTGTTAAATAAAATGGATATGATTGTTAAATAAATGATCGTAATAAAATGAAACTTTCAACTAGATACATTCACTTATATGTTACTAGTCCTCTAATCCATACTTCACTTGTCAAGTGCACAATCAAGTGTATCACACTCGTAAAAAATGAAGGAGGAAAAATCTTTTCAAGCTCGCATATAATTTGCGAAACTAATGCCTCCAGTTGCACAAGTTCTCATGGATCAAATACCATTTAAAAATATTACAAACTTTAATGATAACATAAATGATGTTGTCAGGCAATGATTCATGAATTACTATGGGAATAAACTCTTGCCTTAAAATATGACAGTCACAACTCTTTAAACTTATTAGTGTTTGCTGCTTCAATTGAACATATTTGGAGATGTTAGTGGAGCACTACTCTAGAAGTTTTAAGTCTTTCAACACCTTGAGAAATGTATCTTTCTCCTGCAAGGTCATTTGATAACATACTTTAGGCAAAAATAGATTCATAAAGTTTAGATTATGTATTGCTTGTAGATCTTTTCTTATTTCCATCGCTTCAATATCAAACCTAATCTTATAATTGTCCTTAAACTTTCCTTTTTGTTCGAGAATTGTACTAACAATTATATCAAAACAGTTTTTCTTAGTGTGCATTATGTTTATATTGTGTCTAATTAAAATATTTTTCCAATAAGACAAATGAAATAATATGCTCTTTTTTTCATTCTTGCATGTCATTGGAACTTACTAAGTCAATCTTATCTAATTCTTGCAACACATCGGTTCCAGATTGTTATTTGGGACCAAGTTTGAATTCTTATGTCTCGTCAAAAGAATATTTATCATACATAAACGGATAAGTTGAATCCAACTATATTCGATATCCCATATAACGATACTTCCGGCCATGACATAACTATTTAGAACATATATCATATCCATATACTGGATATATAAATCTACCTTTAGTATTCTATCCAAACACATTAACATACGTAGAGAAGTCATTAATGGCTCATAACAGCGCCGTATACATTTTAAATTTTTCACAAACTGAAGAATCATAAGTGTCTACTCTTTTGTGCCTTGATTCTTTCAATTCTTCTACCAATGGTTACATGTACACATCTATCCTATCGTTAGGACGTTTAGAACTAAGAATAAATAATGTGAGTATGAAATTTGCATTATTTCATGCACAACCAATGAGGCAAGTTATATGGTATCATTAACACTAGTCAAGTGTTATGCGTAACGTTCATTGTTTTAAATGGATTGAAATCTTCTGCGACTAATTCTAATTGAATATTTCTTGGATCAACAGAGAAGTTAGGGCATAGGGAATCAAACTCCTTCCACACAAGAGAATTTGCATGGTGTTTTAGGAGTCCATCATTTGTTCTCTTATCGTGATGCCATCTCATCAAAGAAACAATTTGGTCACATGTAAATAGTTTCTGTAATTTAGGAATCAAAGGAAACCATCTCAATATTTTGACAATTTTTTTATTAACATCTTGATCTCCATCTGCATTTTGTTTCTATCTAGAAACACCACACACATAATATACATCATCTTTATCTTTGTCTTTCCGGTACAACATGCAATCATTAGAACATGTAAGTATTTTCTTATATCTCAACCCTAAAACTGAAATAGTTTTCTTTACTTCGTGGTAATTATTTGGCAATATGTTTCTATCGGGCAACAATTCTTCTAAAGAAACTAATGGTAAAGAAGAAGATTTATTTGTCCACCCACACAAATACTTAAATGGTATAAGTATACAATAATTACAAGCATAGTGCATTTTAAATTCGGATATACTGGTTTTTTGGTATTCTCAAGCAATTTATGAAAAGACTCATTGTAGAAAACTCTTTTTTTGTTTCCATTGTCTCTCTAGCAGCTGAATATTGGATATCATTTAGTATTGATAATTAATATTAATGTAACATTATATATTATCGATAATTACATTATGTAACATTATTTAATATTGATAATTACTAATTTTATGTAATTACTAATATTGGATATCATGTAACATTATTTAAATTACTAATATTGATAATTATATTATGTAACATTATATAATATTGATAATTAATTACATCGTGTAGTAAATGTCATTATGTAATTACATTTTTAACGTATAAATTGTTATGAAATTATATTATAACACTATATTATGTAACAATTGGTCATAATGTCTAATTGATTAATAAATTATCATAATTTCATATTGTAATACAATATTATGTAATATAGTGTCATTACATTAAAATAACTTCCTCCATTCATCCAACGCACGAGAGAACTACAATGCCACTAGATCCAATGGTGAATTACAAATGCTACTTGAGCTTATCCCAAATTGGTCCAACAACTAGCATTACATAATGTAATTTAACATTACATATAGTAATGTAGCATTATAAATAGTAATATAAAATTGACATTATGTTATTGAAAAATCAATGGTGCATTTATATGCCATGAAAGCAATCCCAAATTGGTTAATTTTCTGTCATATTGTCAGCCTCAAATTGGATATATCCAACAATTGGAGCAAATTCTGAAATGGACATATCACACTACAATTGATTCAACGACTAGAGGTAATTGGTTGGATGCCCTTTTAACTTAAAATTATATAATATTGATAATTACATTATATAACTTTATATAATATTCTTCATTACTAATTTATGTAATTACTAATATTGAATATAATGTAACATTATTGATATTGATAATTAATTACGTCATGTAAAATAATGTCATTATGTACTATTACATTTCTAATGTGTAAATTATCATAATGTCATATTATAACACTATATTATGTAACAATTAGCCATAATATCTATTTGGTCAATGAATTGTCATAATATCATATTATAATACTATATTATGCATTAATTGGTCATAATATTCAATTGGTCAATGAGTTGTCATAATTTCATATTATAATACTACATTATATAACGTAGTATCATTACATTTAAATAACTTCCTCCATTCATTCAACGCATGAGAGAACTACAATGTCACTTGTTCTAATAGTGAATTGCAATGCCAGAGCTTATCCTAAATTGGTCCAATGGCTGGCATTACATAATATAATTTAGCATTACATATAGTAATGTAGCATAGTAATATAGCATTATAAATAATAATATATTATTGACATTATGTTATTAAAAAATCAATGGTACATTTATAAGCCACGAAAGCAATCCCAAATTGGTTCCTTTTTTGCCACGTTATCAATCCTAAATTGGATAAATCACATTACGTCCAACTACTAGGGCAAACTCTTAAATGGACATATCATACTACAATTGTTCCAACGGTTGGGGTAATTGGTTGGATGTCATTTCAACTCAGTAGAAGTTATTTCACCTTATGGACGTATCACACTGCAATCTTTATAGGTAATTTCCTTTTAACTTAAATGGACATATCACACTGCAATTGAAGGTAATGTCCTTTCAACATCTTATCCAACGGCTAACACTATGTAGAGGACCATCCAATGATTGTGGTAAATAAAAGTTGGAGAGAATTGAAGGAGGAAAGTTATCGAGGGAAGTTAGATTTTCAAACACAGATGATGAAATTTCTACAGCTTTCGATGGTGAAACCAAACATAGATGGTGAATCTCATTTTTAAGAAGCTTTCGATGGCAAATCTTTTGTTTTTTTAAAAAGCTTTCGATGGTGAATCCCTTTTGTGAGAAGATTTCAAAGATAGAACTAGAAATAGGAAAGAAAGATCAAACCAGTGGATCTTCCAATAATGAGGAATATGAGGCTTCTACTTCATTTCTTCATGCATGGGAGAAAGATCTTACTGGATTAGTCAAATATCTTTTTGGGTACAAGTTGTTCAGGTGAATTCCTTTTTCTCTTTCAATATCTATTTAACGAATGGGTTTAGATGAAATGATTAACGATGTTTGTGTAACGATGGGTTTTGTATTTTTTAGTTTAGTGTTTTTTAGTTCTTTAGTTTAGTATTCTAGGTACAAATTTAATTTAGTGTTTTTTAATATAAACAATTTTTAGTGCTTTTTGTGCAATGATATTTAGGTCTTTAGTTTAGTGTTTTGGGTATAAAGTTAGTTTAGTGCTTTTTAATATAAATAAATTGTTAATATATTCTCTATTCTGGTCCAAATTCTAAACATATTATTCTGGTCCCAATTTTTGAATATCTATTCTCAATTTCTGAATGTTGTAATGAGTTAAATCTTATTGGTCATATTGTAGAAAAGAACGTTTTGAAGAACAAAGTCAAATCGATCGACAGGTCTTAATTTCTCCGTGCGATGATGGTACATTCCTATTACATGATTAGTTTTTATATTATGTAATGTATCATAAAGTAGTGTTAATAACATTATGTACATTTACATATAATAGGCTGAATGTGTTTAAAAATGGAGGGAACTAAATGAAGATAACAGAGAGAAGTATAATAAAGCAACCAAGTAAATAAAGGATTTGGGGTAAGGAGGGCAATGACACCTGATGGGACATAGCCCACCACTTAATCCAAGATACGATTGAAGGGTCCAAGCCCATGTGGCCCACAGTGTGAAAGGGGCCACTCCCCTGAAGCTAACGACTGAACAACCACCAATCAATGAGCAGATACTGCCTGGTGTTCTCGAACGATTATCCTCAGCAATTGCTAATTAATCTACCGAATGGTCTCAGACACCCCATCTCCCGAATGATAGCACTTTAATCGTCCCGCCTATCTAGCGAGATTTGCCTGGGATTTACCTCCCCGATCGGTACTTAGCCCCTGGTTCATCATACGGACAACCCCCGAAGGCTCTATATTGGCTAAATGACCATTCGGAGGCCAACGGCCTTATTGATCCTACAAAAAGGTCAAAGCACCCTAACGACTCTGATTCCCTACTAAAGAGCAGTATCTCCAGGGTCCTTTAGATAAAGAAAGGATCCCCCGAGTAATGAAACTTCCTATATGATAAAGATCACGAACGTTTCAGAATATTTAATATTCGAGATTTTTGGATCATCTCCATAAGGAAAATAGGGTTGTAACAACTCGAAAGCTTACAGTTTTATCAGGTATAAGAAACCCTCAAACCTTCTAAGTCAGGTACGTTTTCTTGGCCTTACACATTGGGTACACTAGTTATAGGGAATATATCCCACTCAAAAGCTCTCAGTCTGTTTCTTTACACTCAAAAATCGCTCTTTCTGACTTGAGCGTTGAAACATTCTCCGTTGGAGCACCCTCCGGCGGTTTTTGCAGGTCTCATATCCCGTTGATGGCAACCATTCGAGTCATCAAGGAGCTGGTATCTATGAAGTCACAACTCACCTCCAACAACACCGATTCAGATAAGGTGCTCTCTTAACCAAGTGAGGGAGTTGGTTTCTTTCCTTAGTGATGAGATGAAAAGTATAGTAAAAGATATAGGATTTGGCAAGCTTTTGAATTAACTGTGACACTCTCAGCTGAAAGTTGTGTGAAGAACTGGTAATGAGATTTGGACCACTGGGAAAATGTCTTTGCATTAGTCCAAATCAGAACTTTAGGCTGACATATGAAAAGTAGGGTGAATCTTCCCTAGCATTGGGCATGATGTTTTGGGCAGTTTATCTTTTATGGTTGAATCCTTAGAGATGAGGAAGTACTTCTCTAAACTAAAGCATATCTAGATAAAAGAAGAGATACAGTTTGAAGATGCCTCATCCTCCAGGTTTAAATGATGCTTCTTACTATTCCTCCTTGGATGATTTTTATGTCTGATGACGAATGTGTTCTCTACTTCCAGACACCTCACGGCTACTATTGATGTTGACAATACTAGCTAATACAACTAGGTCAAATTTATGTTACAATGGTCAGTCGACGAGGTATGCTAATTTAAAAGACTAGTGAAGAGAGGAGGAAGAAATGAAGAAGAGAGAAATTGGTGGCTATCTATTTAAACTCATGGTACATTTTTAATATTTTATGTCATAGTGTAATTCAATATTTATCAATATATCCATTGGCATTTACCCATTAACAATGTTTATCTATGCATGGTTGGTGATCTATTGGTCACAAAAAGAAACTACCCATTCAGTATTGGATTACCGACCGAATCAATCGGAGTCTTGGATTTGAGCGTGTAAATGAAAGTTAAGTTCATACCTGCATTGGCTGAAGTGTTAATTCTAATGAGTTGATTCATATTTAATCATATGCTGTACGATAGGGTTTGTTGTCAAATAAAGTTGTGAAGCAATCTTCAAATGTCAACAATAATAAAGAAATCAAGAGATTGAAATCTATTGTAGCCCAGGTAGAAGGATTCTTCAGAGCCGATGTAGAAAAAATTAAGGTATGTATCATCAAATTTATAACTTGTTATCGCATACTTATCACTAGTTATTGAGAACTTACCATTTATCATCGTAAACTTATCACTAGATATCTCAATTTTGTCATTTGTTTTGTAGGGAATTGGCATCAAACAAGAACTTGAAAAGTTTCTGAAGGAGTCAATTCGAATCTAGTCTCATCTATTGCGTAGACTGCATAACTCTATATAGAGGAAGAGAAGAAGCAAAAAGGTTATGATTTTGTTGAGAATAAAATAATAGTCGTTATTGAGGACCAGGAATCAGGGCAGAAGGTATTGGACAAACAACTATAGGGTTTGGATAAAAAGGAGGATCATTCACCCACTTTATAGCTTAATGCTCAATTGAATGAGTGCTGAATACGTTAACTGAAATGAAAAAGGCAAAAACAAATGCAAGTTCTACCTTTGATAAGGTTAGGATTTTTTCTCCCAAAGAAAACAGTGTTTGGCTTTTCTATGAGTGAAAAACTATAAAAAATAAAACGAGCCAAATTCTCTTTTATCTAGCATTTATTAGTGATACATATTGTTACTAAATCCACTTTTTATGAGAATCGACAAAACAATTTTATGTGATATTGATGGAAATTGCATGTCGTGGAGTGATACTTACGAGTTGATATCCCATCACTGGATCGGTACATTGGTATAAATATATGAATAAGTATTGGTGATTTTTTATTTGTTTTTAACATTAAATTGACTAAACTTTGTAGACCATGGATTGCTACATCCGATTCCTCAACACTTACTGCCCAAAGCTTCCATCTCCCTTCTTTAGATGTTTTTTTCTGATGTGATTTTAGGTAAGTATTCTTCTTACATCTTTTACTATAAAGTCAACTTGTTTCATTATAAAGTCAACTAATTTTATCACATATTATCATGTCGTTGATAAAATTTTGATGATGAAAATTTAAGTGAAATATAGATTTGAAAATAATCTGAAAATAATCTAATAATAAATTAGGTTTAAATTAAGTTGCCACTATCAATCAGATGGCTGAACTACAAAAGTGGTTGTCCTGCAAAGCACAAGCAGTCAGCTGCAAGTGCTTGTACGATCGACCTTGAGCACCCTGTGTGCTCGACAGTAGACTACGTAAGCACGCGGTGGACCGCACACCACGAAAGTACACAATCTACCACACACCTGCACGAGCATGTGGTAGACCACACAAGTTTGCATGGTCTATTGAGCACTGGTGCATGCGTGGTCTATCATGTGCTTACATGGCTGACTTGCGAAGCGGTCAAACATAAAACACTAAAATGGAATATTAAAAAATTAATAATAATAATTTTTCCTTTTCCACATGTACACAAGCATAAGCTTTTTACTATTCAAATCTTTCTCTCTTTCTTCACATGATCACAAAACCACAGAACTCCAAAAAAGCTCTCATTTCTGCTCACAAAATTCAAACATCAACTCAATAATACAACTCACCTCTCTCTCTCTCTCTCTCTCTCTCTCTCTCCCTCTCCCCCTTCACATGCTCATTCTAAAACCCTTCCACGTTTAACTTACTTCTACAACTTTAATAATCTTCAACCACCTCATAAATAATACAATATTTTTGTTATTGTCTATTTTGGCACACATCTCCTCACATTTTCACCTTGTTTTACTAATGTAGATGTCAATAGTTTCTGCATCTGGCTTAAATGCCAAACAAATAAGCCAGAAAGCAACTAGATATTTTTTTGGTTGAGAGTTGTTTGTCTAAAAAAATACTTGGATTCCAATTTCAAATGTGCAACCTAGTGAGTTTATAGTAACCCTCACTTTACCATTACACATTTTAGCATTAATATATATTTCTATTAATATACATTTCTATTGTGTTTCCACAATAGGTTTTCATCCCCATCATTTTCAAGAAAACACATGTTTGTTATGTTCTTCATTTGGACAAACAAATCATGTACTTCCTTGACTCAGGTTCTCGGTTCAAGGCAATGAAGATGACCACAAACTTTGATGATAATTGCTAGATATACTTAAATATCAAATTTATTCAACTATAACCCATAATATTTCCATTAATTTATCTTACAGAAGGACTGCTTTAAGAGGTCATATGGAAATTCACTACATATGTTCAAAATTGTATCTGTTGAAGTTCCACAGCAGGCTAACACGTAAATTAATTCATACTCATTCTTTCATAAATATACCAACACCTATAATATATGATCAAAACGACATAAAATAATTTCTACATGTCAAGGACGATTGTGGAATATTTGTTATGAGGTTTCTGGAGATATAGGAACCAGGGATGTCCATAAGTCCACCAACTCAAGAAGTATGTTGTTGGAAACCATTATCATTATTGTATTGATTCTCACTTTATGTTATCCTCACACTCTTTGTATTATACTTACTAATGGTTTCAAATGTGATTATTTCATACGTTAATTTCTTGAGGAATGAATATTTTCTCAAACTTTTAACATCAGAACATAATGCAGTCAGACCCCAAATCATGTCCATGATGAAGGAGATACAAGAAATGCATGAAACAATGAGAAAATCAATAAAATCAAAGTTTGAACAAGGGCAGAGAAAAGCAATAAAACCAAAGCTAAACGAGGGTGACAAAAAATTATGAAAAGAACTTCATCTTATCCCTTGAGAAGTAAAACAAAATGACTGTGATGTACCAGGTTCTTTTAGTATACGATAATAATCTCATTCGAAATAATTTTTTTAACTTATTAGAAATAATAATAATCTATCTTAATAATTCTAATAATAATCTATATTAATAATCTTACTATAATAGGTAAAATTCTTATAGTGTTACCATGCATTACCACATGTTACTAATAACCATACAGTTATGCACAGGGTTATAATATTTCACTCCAATGTATAATAATATTACTACGTAAACTTACCACCAGTTATCACCAATTTACACCACCTGTTTTGTGACCTTACCAATAATCGTAATCTTACCACCTTTTATTTTATCACAAACTTACTACCTGTTATCGCAATTTTATCACCAAGTATTGCAACTCCAATATATAATAATATTACCCACTTTATCACCCATTACAACACTTTACCACCTGTAGGTGGCAATTTAGTACCTATTATCGCAAATTCACTATATAGTATTTCACTCCAATATATAATAATATTACCACACTATATTACCTCTAGTTATTGTAAATTTGTCACAACTTATCACAAAATTACCACATGTTATCATAAAACTGTTATAGCAATACATCACCTTTATCCCAAATTATCCCATATTATTGCGACTTATCACCAAGTATTGTAAATGGTTTAATACCTTTACACTTAAATTTTTAAACCGTCTCTAAATACTATACAGATAGTAGGGCTCAGTAGTTAGTATAAATGACACATATAGAGACTATTTTAAAATAGTTCTTAAAGAGTACCATATTTATCAATGAAAACTAATAACCATTAGAATAGTAATAGTAGTTACAAATGGCACAATATATGGGTTAATATAGTCATAAACTTATACAGATGATATAATTCAACAAATAGTGTAAATTACCCATAGAACTTGTTTTTAAATCGTCCCTAAATGCTGATACATTTATTGACGAAAAGTGATAATAGTCAGAATTATAGATAACATTTACATATGGTATAATCTATGGGTTAGCATAGTTATAACATTTATGCAGATGATATTATTCAGGAGTTAGTAAAGATGACTCAAATAGAGATTATTTTCAAATTGTCCCTAAAAAAGTGCCACATTTACTAATAACAACTGATAATCGTCCTAATTGAATATTACTTTTATAGACGGTATAATATATAGGTTAGTATAACTATAAAACTTATGCAGACGGTTTGATTTAGTAGTCAATAAAGAAGACTTATTTGTAGACTCTTTTTAAACTATCACTAATGGTGACCACATCTATTGATAACAAGTGATAACCATCTGAATGGTAGATAATATTTACAGACGATGAAATATATCAGTTAGTATAGATGTAGAATTTATGTAGACAGTGTGGTTAGACAGTAAAGAAGAGTCATATAGAAACTGTTTTCAAACCGTCCCTAAAGACTGTAACATTTACTGTTCACAAGTGACAACCATCAGAATTGAACATGACTTTTAAAAGACGGTGCAATATATGGGTTAGCATAGATATAGAAGTTATATAGATGATATGGTTAAGAAAATAGGAAATATGAGCTATATAAAGACTGTTTTCAAATCGTCTCTCAAGATTGCCAAATTTGTTGATTACAAGTGACAACTGTTAGAATTGAATATCATTTTTACAGATGGTTGTGCTAACTTTATTAATGATTGATAATTTTTCCTAATGGATAATTTTATAATGTTAGAAATTGTATACATTTCCCGACAGTTTCATCAAAAGTATCTTTATAGGGCATAAAAAACCGTCACTAAAGGTCACTGACAATAAAAGTTACCATAAGCATAGGGTTTTAATTTTGTAGTGTGAGCAGATACCTGCCTTTGATATATATATATATATATATATATATATATATATATATATATATATTTAGAATTCTTTCATCTCTTATGCCCAAGTTTTGGGTTTGATCAATTGTCTAGATCTTCTGTATATATAATTGATCTTGAATTTCTTCATTTAAGCCATTAATATACCTTGCTACTAACCATTGATATACATTGCCACTTATTGATAATGAACTTGTAATCATAGGAACTCCTCTATGTAATTTGCAATTAAATGATTTTGTTACATGTAATTCTAAAATTATTGAAACATTTTTTTTTTTTTTTATGAACAGTCGGAAAAAATCTCCCCTTCAACAAAATCTTCATATGTCTTCAAGCATGTATAAGTGGTTGTCCTTTTATCTACAATTAAACTTTAAGGTGATGCCACCATCCTCCTAGTCCTCCTTTCAATTTGTAAGCCACCAATGGTACTTCTGTTTCAGACATGTTTTTGTGACTTCAAAAATTGTTTCCACTTCATAAAACTAATCCAAGAATTGCTCAATATTAATAGTATTATTAAAGATAGGATAGTGTTACCACTTTCTGATTTTGATTTTTACCTCTTGATCATGCTTTGTTAGATTTATTTCATGCATTTGGAAGTGTGGAATATCACAAAATAAATGAGATTGGAATTTTGGGATAAATATCTCGATATGTAGATTTTCAAAAATCTGTGACTACAAACTCTTGAACAAATCACTCAGTTGAGATAATGATCACAAAATATGAACCACCATTACAAATCCACAACGCCACAATCCACAATTCGATGGTTAAATGACGAGAGAAAATTTTGTACTCAAAATTTTCTCAATACCATCAGTATCTCTCAATCTATTACTCGGCAAAATACACAATGTACACTTTTCTCTTAAAAAGAATTCTCTCAATTCGTTTCAAAATGTACATCACTCGTTAGTGCGATAGAAGAATGAGATTATAGAGGAGTCAATGGTAGTTAAGGGATAATAAGAGTTATCCCATTATCCTAAATTCAAATTCCAAATAATCTATATCATCTCCCAAAAATGCCCCTACATGGGCATGCAAACTAATATCTCTCATTTGCATATAAGGACGTTTTATATCTGTCACAAGATCATAGCTCATGCGATATTTCATATCACCTATTGGATTTTCATACAAGATTGGCTGTCGTACGATCGACGAGTATACATACAAGTAAAGACTTCTTGATACGCCTATTAGGATGATCAAGAAACCACCGTTAGCACTAAAAGAACTTGTTATACCCCAAACTTAATGAATTATATCCATCGAGTCACTTTTCTCATCAAAAATGATCCCCAAACATTGATTGACTGTATATTCACTATTATGTTTGAATCCCAATATGGATAAACATAACAGGTCGACCAGTGAATACAACACAACAATATAAAATCGATTGGCCTTTCTTTCCTTACTAGAAACTATCCATCTCAATTCAGTTACTTTCCTAGACCTACCCCACAATCTCATTATCTTTCAAACCATTGGTAAGTAGACTAAAGTAGCATACACTAAATCAAGATTTCAAGAAATAATCGAAAGTAATAAGGGTACCACTGGACCATTTAATAGGCCTCGAGTCTCACATAGTGGGCACGGGGATCAAAATCATATCATTGTCTCAAATAATAGCTCTCACTGTCCCATGGTCGATTTATCACATGTGGTATAAAATACGTACCACAGTATTATTTCTCCATCTCTCAAAAGAGCATATGTCAGATTTCTCTAATGCTATGTAGGTATGGGACTCAGTGTATGGATAATATTTTATCCAGAGATCTCAAAAAGAGTATTTCAAAAACTATATCACTATAGCTGGTGATATCTGAGATTTCAAACTTGGCTACTCAAAGTCAACATGGATATGGGTTTGTCTATATCAATCATATCGCATATGACCTCATCTTGAATACATATCAGGTTGACTTATATTCTAATAGGGCCACTCTCAAAGCCTCTTATGCCTAGAAACCATCTCATTCTCGCTCACTCAAATCTCGAGGTGGTTACTCGTGTGAGAGAGCTGATCTCGTCTTCTTGACATATTTTTTATCATAATAAATAACAAAATATATGACAACAAATAAGTATAATAAATAACTGAATAATACACGTATGTCATATATAACAATAAGTATCACAATATCAATCTAGTACATAATGAGAAATGTCAAAATATATGTAAACCCAATAATTTTCTATATCCTATAAAGAAATCTCTTATAATAGGTTTGGTGAAGGGATCAGCAACTATGCTGTTTGTGGTTATGTATTTGATCGTCATTTCACCCTTCTCGATACCCAATAATTTTCTATATCTTACAAAGGAATCTCTTGTAATGGGTTTGGTGAAGGGATCAGTAACCATGTTGTGTATGGGTATGTATTTGATCGTCATTTCACCCTTCTCGATGATGTCTCTCACAAAATGATATCTAGTATTAATATATTTGATCTTACTGTGATACTTAGGGTCTTAAATATAGATAATAGCGGTCTGATTATCATAATAAATCATCACTGATTTCACTCTATCTACCATAATTTCTAAGTCATTCAGAAATCTATAGAACCAAACACTCTTCTAAATTGGTGCTGAGCATGCTACAAACTCAACTTCCATCGTAGATAGAGATACATAGGTTTGCTTCTTGTTGCTCCATGAAATGGCACCACTATTGAGCAATATAGCAAAACCTGATGTCGATTTGTATTTATCTAGATCACCACCCCAATCGAAATTTGAATACCATACAAGACGGAAATCACCTCCTCCTAACATAAGGAGAGGTTCGTAGTTCTCTTTAAATATCTCAGAATCCTTTTCAATACTCTCTAATGACCTCTTTCAGGATTTGATTGATATCTATTCATCAGATTGATTGCGAGACAAATGTCTGTTCATGTACATGACATTGCGTACATCAAACTGCCCACTGTATTGGTATAAAGGATTTTACTCATCTCTCTTAATTTTTTTTTTTGTGTTTTAGGATACATATCAAGAGTTAGGCCTTTATCTTTAGTAATGGGAGTATCTATGAAGTTACAATCACTCATCCCAAAACGTTCAAGAATCTTCTTGATGTAGGATTCTTGTGAAAGAGCTAACACCCATCTTGAGCAATCTCTCTGAATCATAACTTTAAAAATGATCTGAGTATCACCCATGTCTTTTTTATCAAAACTCGACGATAACCACATTTTAATGGTCATCAGATACTCTCTGTTGTTCTCGGCCAATAGATTGTCATCCACGTATAAGGATATGATCACAAAGGAGCTAGAAGATTTATCAGATATATGCAATGATCCTCTTCGATCATCACAAATCTATAAGATATCACCTCCTCATGAATTTTCAAGTACCACTACCTAGATGATTGCTTAAAGCTGACTTTTGAAGTCGACAGATCTTATCCTCCTGACCTACAAGAACAAAACCAGATGTCTATTTCATGTAGATCTCTTCATCCAAACTTCCGTTTAGGAAAACAATCTTAATGTCTATCTGGTGTAACTCCAAATCCATGTCTGCGATAATTGCTAAAAGTAAATGAATTAAGATAAATTTAACTACCGAGAGGAAAGTCTCCTAATAGTCCATGCCCTTAATCTGAGTGTAACCTTTGGCTACCAGATGAGCCT
Source organism: Dillenia turbinata (assembly GCA_037126225.1). Taxonomy (NCBI): domain Eukaryota; kingdom Viridiplantae; phylum Streptophyta; class Magnoliopsida; order Dilleniales; family Dilleniaceae; genus Dillenia; species Dillenia turbinata. The sequence goes on from JBAMMX010000003.1 coordinate 18,644,284, forward strand.
TATACCTCTCAACCGATCTATTTGTCTTTTTCTTGATCTTAAAAACCCACTTGTTTCTAATAGCTTTTCTACCCTCAGACAAATCAACTAGATTCCAGACCCCGTTGATTTTCATTGACTCTAACTCTTTATCTATGACCTTTAACAAATGGTCATTCATAGGACCCTCAAGAGCCTCCTAGAACGTTTTGGGCTCCTCATCATTCTTAGAAGTCGCAATGAGAGTCTCACACTCAATTGAAAGTGACATTTAGGTACATATCCTCAACTGCTCCTACGAAAAGAGGGAACCCCTTTACCTCTAGATAGATTACTCCTACTAGATTCAAGATCTACAACGAGTTCTTGGGTCCTATTACTGGACTCAGCTGAGCCACTAGGTTCATCTATCTCATAAAAGGTAAATTCATAATCGATTTCACATCTCTTAGGGAAATCATTTTCATCACGAGACTCAATTTCAGTGATAGTGCTATCCGTATGCTCGCCTAAGAACAGATACCCCTTGGAGTATTTTGAGCATTTTATAAAAATATACTTCTTTTCACACGAGCTAACTTGTCATGTGGATGCAAGGAATCGTGAACATACATAGCACATCCCCATGGCATCAAGTGGCTAAGGTCAGGCTGCCTCTGCCTCCCTGTCCAAAGCTTATATGGGGTATTGACTATGGACTTTGATGGTACACGATTGAAGATGTAGGCTACAGTCAATAATGTATATCCCCAATGAAACATGGGTAAATTGGCCTACGCCATCTTAGACCTCACCATCTCTATCAAAGTACTATTCCTACTCTCCGCTACTCCATTCTACTGAGAAGTAGTAGGAATAGTTAGTTATCTTTTAATACGCTTCTCAAAATAGAACTCTTTAAATTGCTCAGACAAATACTCACACCTCTATTGGTTCTGAGAGTCTTCACTCTCAAATCTAACTGATTCTCAAGCTCGCTAATAAACCTCCTAAAATATTCCAATGTCTCAGACTTGTGCGAAATTAGATAAACGTAACTGAAATGCGTGTAATCGTCTATGAATGTAATAAAATACACAGTTTCATTTCGGACTCTTACGTTCATAGGACCATAGATATTAGAGTGGACCAATTACAATTGAATCCCAACTCTCATTACCTTGCCAAATGATTTTCTTGCAGCTTTGCAAGCTAAGCAAAACTCATATATGGGCAATTTGACCCTGGTTAGCGGGCCAATAAGCCACTCGTAGCTAGCTGATTCATCCTCTCTTGCTCTATGTGTTCAAGTCTACTATACCATACATTTACATTAACATCAACACAATCAGACGTAAAGGCAACAGAAAAAAAACAAGAATTACCATTAAAAGAAATAGCATCCAGTGCATATAGTCCATTATGGACAAAACCAAAACAAATAAAAAAATTGTCGTCACTAAAAGAGAATTTTCAAAACACAAAGCATATCCTAGGTGGTCTAAACAAAGTACAAAAATCATGTTCAGTTGAATATCTGGAGCATAAAGGAAGTCATGTAAAGAGTCTGGCCACTTCGCAGCTCCAGCTTGCAATTGCCAATCTCTTTAACAATAACGAATGCTCCGTTCCCATGTAAATCCTCCTAGTCTGAGAACTAACTCAGCAGAACTCCACGTATGTGCTCTAGTCTCGAGCTACATAGTCGGTGACTTCTGAGTCTACAATCTACAAAGGAGAGAAATCAGTAAGTATCATAGTAGAGGAGACATAACTCAAATCATATAAAAAAGAACGACATACCTTCCACTCGTTACACTCATGAGTGAAATGACCAAACTTGCCATATTCATAGCACTTCACTTTAGCCTTATCTAGCTCCTTCTTTCTGTACTTTTATACTCTACTATTAGATTTCTCAGATGATTTCTTCTTGCCTAGACCTTGAGTCTTCTTCTCATGCTTTTTCCACTTGCGTTTGGTGCCACGGGAGCCCTTGCTCGACTCCACTGTATAAGTATGACCCGAGTGTAGCCTACTCGCCTCTAGGCACTCCTCCTTGAACTCATAATGTCTTCTTATATCAGCAAAAGTATAAATACTCTCGTCGTGCATGAAGTAGGATTTTATGGTCTCCCATGAATCAGATAATAACTGGATCACACCTAATACCTAAAATTCATCTGAAATGGGCTTACCCACGTTCTTTAACCCGGGGATCATATTCGACATTTGTATCAAATGTTACTTAATCATATGATCAACCATTTTCTTATAAATAATAAACTTATAAGTCAGTATCCTCACTTTAGGAACAAAAAAAAAGCACCATAATGCTCTTTTAGGACGAGTTAAATCGACATAATCATAAGATATTGTTCATAGACTGGAATCATGTTATTGTGCATGCTACTAATCAGGATTATCCTACCATGACACGTTATAGGCCTCTTGATCCTGTCTAGCCAGAGGTGTGGTACCCTCTCTGGTGTCCACCATCTCTGCCTCAGAATCTGAGAAAGATCCTGCTCTTCGAGAACAAGTTAAATCGTTTGGTATCAAATATCATAGTTGTCACCATTCAGTTTATCCCCCTTATAAAGATCCAGAATGACAGTTTTCGATGACATAGTCTCTCACACACAGAAAAGAGAGATATTAGTGACTTGTTGATACTTATTCACATATTTTGTGTACCTTTCAAATCAACAAACATGAAATAGCTCGAATGTAATCCCTAAAGGGAATAAATGGAACAACGGAACCATCCACAAAATTCAAGATTACATCTTACCATCCGTACCTGGATTTAGTACACAAAAACCCACAAAATGTCACAATTAATGATGTGGGACCCTAAAAAAGACGAAATAATAAGTCCACATAGCCTGACGCGCCGCCTAGAATCTATGCACAGCCACGTGCTAGTGGTGGCGCTCCACATGCTTACACGCACCAGCTGCGCTAGCATATGCCATTACAACACAAACCATTTTTAGTGAGGGCCAAAGTCGCCACTATATGTACCAATGGCCACCACTAAAACCTTATAATGGCGGCTATATGATCGTGAACGATTGTCACTAAAAACTCTATCACTAAAAGTATTAGTAGCGATCAACAAAATGTTCACCACTAAATAGGACTTTTAGTGGCTGATAGTGGCGGCCACATTTAGTGAAAATATAATTTGGCCACCACTAAAATATGAACCTTTAGTAGCAACAAAAATGGCCGCCACTAAATATTTTATCATTTAGTGGCAGCCGATTAGAGTCGCCACTATACATGTTAACATTTAGTGACAACAAAAATAGTACACACTAAATTAACATTTAGTGGCAACAAAAACAGCTCTAACTAAATTAACATTTTATGATGATAAAAATAACCCCCGCTAAAAGAGTTTATAGTGACAACTATTTTACTACCCTTAAATGAAATTGTAATTGACAAAAATGATTATACATCATGTGGCCAACTTTAGGAGAACATTATTAATTCAAAATAAATATAAAACTATAATTCAATTCAAAAAAATATTCAATACTATTAAAAAGATAAAAATATAATTTGATTAACATTATATAAAAATACGAGAAACTAATCCAGTACAACTTGAATGTCTACGGTTTATATGAACTATTAAAAGAAAAAATAACAATGTGAGTAGTCAAGTTCTTTAGTGGCCCTATTCCTGGGTAAGCCGATTATTGAACCATAAATCCCACAAAAGCTAGCAATGAGCACCTAAATAGAATTTTGAATGAAATTTATGAGTAAAGAAAGAATTATAAATGATAAAGGAGAAAAAAAAAAGACCACAAAACTTTAAGCATAGATTTTTGAAGTTCATTAAATGATTAACAAAAACAAAAAACAAAACAAAACACAAAGGCTAGAAAATGAAGAAACCAGAGGACTACATGTTAATATTTTGCCAACCAGGATAGCCTCATTTTTGTTATTCATGCTTTCCACTAACTATATTCTTCTTCTCTATTTGAAAGTGAAATGGATGCTCTCTACTCATTAAATGTGCAACATCAGAGAGTTAACACACCTCGTGGTGGCAATTCAAACCTATGACTAGAAGCCATGAATTTATGAGAAAGATTTGACATGTCCAAATGCAAGGGCAGTATCATCACACAAAGGCCAAAAAAAAAGTTCTGCTTAATATTTCCATGAAGTACAAGCATTCTCCTTTCTCATGTATTAACAAATTTCAAGCAAAAGCAATTAATGTTATATTTTCATTGATATACACCATAGAGTAATAAAGTTAGATTCATAATTACCTACATAAATAAAAATGAAAATAATTCCTTTTTTAAAAAATAACTTTCCCGGCTAATCTTTTTTCGATATTTAATGAAACCTAACCTCATTCTGCAGGGGAAAAAAAGTAAAAGTTGACTCCACCTTACCAAAAAGTTCCAACCACAACTTAAACTTGGAACACTTCCATTAGGTTGTTGAATACTCCCATGTTTACCTACAAAAACAGATCACAATGCCAAAATCATAGTTTCCCAAGTTAACAAAATTTTGCAGGATGCCAAATTAAAGTTACTAAAAAGCAAAAAGAAGACTGCTATGTTTTTAAATCCATCAATATATATAAACGATACTAGCAAACCAATGTGGTAAATTATAAGGAACTAAAATCACTGGCCACACACTATATGCAACACTCATTATCCCAATTGGATTAAAATCATCAACTGCTAGTCCCAACCTAATATTACGAGAATCATAAGCAAATGATAGATCATATGCATCAAGTTTCTTCCATGTTTCAATATCAGTAGGATGCCTCAATTTACCATCTTTAACTCATCCTTCATCATGCCACTTCATGTCATTTGCTATTTTGGAACACATATATAACCTTTGGAGCCTAGGTATCAAAGGAAAATACCAAATGGTTTTCAAAGGACCTCTTTTTTTATGATGAAGTTGTCTTATCTTCTTCACTTCTCTTACTCAATTTCCATCTAGAAGCATTACATTTCAAACACCGATCAAGATTCTGATACTCTTTCCAAAATAGCATACAAAACTTGGGACACATTTATTTTCAAGTAATCAAGACCCAAATCTTTAATAAATTTCCTAACTTCGTAATATGAGTTAGGTATAGCAGCTTTTGGAAATACATCTACTAAAATACTAAATAGAGTTGTAAATGATTTGTTACTCCAACCATTAAGAGACTTGACATGTAAAAGTTTCACCAAAAATGAGAGTTTTGAGAATTTGGTGCATCCTGGATAAAGGTCTTGTTCGGCAACTTTTAACAGTCTAAAAAATATTATTGCCTCATCATTCGATTTACTAGTATTGGACTCTCTATTACCCATTTCTGGTATTCCCTAACCCTCATGTAACATCCTAATCATGTCATCTTCATTTTCTGACTCATTTGATACATCATCTAATTCTTTAATATTTCTCACACTCCCACCAAATTCTTCTCCATGCATATCTCAAGTAGTATATCTTGGAACTATACCTTTGGCCACTAAGTGATACTTCACATCATCTCTGGTTGATAATAAACATTGTTGCATTTCATACAAGGGCAGCGAATTTTATTATCACTTCGTGTTGAATTAGCAAAGGCAAAATCAAGAAAACTTTCAACTCCGTTCATGTATTCATCACTAAGTTAGTGTACTTTCATCCAATTTTTATCCATTAAAAAAGGATGTGAGGGATTGCTTACAAGAATGCAATGAGAAAACCAAAAATCCCTTAGATAATCTGTGAAGAAAAAAAAAGCCATGTTAATTGCCAAAAAAAATAATAGAGAAGAGAAGAGAAAAAAACAAAATTAATATTCTGACATCTTTATGGAGCAAAAACCAAAAAGAAAAGCAAATAAAATTTTAACAGTAAAACAAAGAAAAAGAAACAAACAAAATTAATATTCTCACATCTTAGGTAAACAAGTTTCTTTTATAAGTTTAACAGTAGAATTGAAAAGAAAACAAACTATGGACCAGTTCAATGTAGGTTTGGAGACCACCCCTCTGCATACTGCACGCTTTTCAAACTTACAAATTATAATTTATACCCTCTGTCTGCTTTCCTAAATTTCTAAAAAAAAAAAATTTATGAAACTATTTATTATAAATATATTATGGACAAACAATGCTCAAGCTTGAATCTAGAAATCTGGATTATAAATATCTTGTGTAACTATCTTCTGTAACTATAGAAGGGCAGGACTATTTGACAACAACTCATCAATATTTATCACTTTCTTAACTCTGATCCCCTTGTAACTTGGCTTCCCTTTTTTGCTATTTAATTGTTTTCTTTTGGATAAATAACACAGAACCTATGAAGTGGCTCTTATTTTTTCATTAAGACATTAAGGAAATCCACTATTTAAAATAATAATAATAATAATAATAATAATAATTTAGAAAAATCTTTGAACAAAATAATTTTATTGAATTTGTGGTGTCAAAAGGATCATTATAAGGTTTATCCGCAAAGACAGACGAGAGAAACTCCATATCTAGTTTTCTAGTCATCCACTCCCCACCATTGATAACATTCTTCACAAATTTATAAAAAGGACATCCATATCCGTTTTTAAAGGGCTTTAAGATAAAGAAAGCTAAATGACAAGATATTTTATCTACTCAAAATATAGAAATTTGATAAGCCTTAAAACGTCCCATCTGTCATTTTCAAAAGATAGGAATGGAAATCTCGCTGCGTACTCAAAAGAAAAATCTCAGAGAAGAAAAATATTGTCACTTTGCTATGTAATTGAACATGTCAAATGTTTCTGAGAATATCATAGACACAAGTAAAGCTAAGAACAACAAAATTTGGAGGGCAAAACTTGATTGACAATCCCATTAAAATTTGATGTTCGATTTAAAACTTGTAAAGACAAAAATTAATGAGAATCAGTAAATCAAGAAGGAAAAACTTACATTCCAATGCATTGAGATTGCCCAAATTAGGAAATCTTTCGATTCACCCGACAATAGAAACACAAATTCAAGCAACAACTCTAATTCAAACACCAAAGAAAATACCACATCTCACCTCATTTCAATTTTGTTCCTTGAGACAATCCCTCGCAAAATGGCCTTGCTCTCCACAATATTTTTATAACAAATAGTTTGATTGTGAATTACTTTTTTCTGTAACTATCTTTTGCTAAAATCTAGAAATTGATTGAGAGACTTGTAGAACCCTAGAAAAGAATTTCGACAACGAACAAAGAGTAGAACCCTAAAAATTGATTGGATACTTGTAGAGAGTTTATCGGTACCAATTGAAGAAAAGTTTTGATTGAGGCGGTGAATCGAGGGGAATCGCGACAATAAGAGTGAGGGTGAGTGCAAGCAAGAGAGAACCCTCAAATCGCAGAGGTGCAGTATTTTCGAGAGAGAGTGAGAGAGAACAAAGAGTAGGCACAACACTTGTAGAAATTGAACAAAGGGAGGAGTTACATTTTTTTGTGAATAGTGACCGCCACTATCGCTTTAGTGCCCTATTCCACAATAGGCCACTCAATCATTTTTAAACTTAATATTTAATAATAATATATTATTCATCATTCATAAAATCTTAAATTAATTTTTTTGATTATGAAAATTTTCAAAAAAAACAAAATTAACAAATTTAAAGCAAACATTAAAATATAAAAATATTTTATTAGTAGGAAATATCGCAAAGAACAAAAGAACTAAGCAAAGTTCGGGGGGAAAAAAACCACCAAAATATTAAAACTCATATTGAGAATTCAAGCAAAAGATGATCTGTCTTTACAATATCTAGCAATATTTATTTATATTTAGAACAAGCTTCCTAGGTAGGTAGAAAAATATTTAAAAGTTTATAAATCAAGAAAACTTTGAAAATAAAGGAAAAAAATATTAATTAACTAAACATTGTTGGAAATTAGTAAGTCAAAAAATAAAAATATCCAATGAGATTGAAAATGTTAAAAATGCATTTAATACACTATTGGATAATTTAATGCATGGAATAACAACTATTGGAAACTTGAAAAGTATTTCTTTTTTTTGCGTCATAAAGGGTTATGATAATTATGGAATTATACGCGTCCACGAAAATTCAAATACAAGATCTTGGGATAGACATTAGAGTAAGAGCTCTTAACCACTAGGCTGTCCCCTTGGGATCTTGAAAAGTATTTCAACATTAATGTATACTTGTTATAACTTATTTTGAATTTTGTTCAACATCATATTCATTTTAAAGAGTATCAAAAAGGTTAGCATGAAACTAAACCACTACACTCTGAGGCCAAAGGGTGGGTAACATGCTCATAACACAAATCCATCACAAAATACGTGCAACAATTGGAATCCACCACAAAATGTAGGAAAGCTGTGATGGAATCTAAACTCGTTACAAAACCTATCACATTGTTTGTGACAAAATTGTGATGCATCTATCACAAAACTGTGACATTCTTTGTGATTGAGACTTGTAAAACATCAAACTTAAAATTTTCTCAATTTATTGAAATTTTTTGAATGAAAGGGAATTTACAGGTTTGGGCCTGTGCTAGGTCTAGCAAGACCTAAATATTTGGGCCTAGTCAAGGCTAACCTGACTAAACTAGGCTGGGCTGGTCCAGGCCCAAAATATATGTGTTGTCGACTGTCATGACCTGATGAAGGTGTAACAGAAGGAGTGTGGAGTGTTCTTTAATTGTGTAACAACTAACAACTACCAACTGAAGGAGGTAGTTAAAGATGGATAACAGTTTAGTTAGAGACAATTAGCAGTTAGTTTAGGAAGGTTAGCTCAACTCCTTCGTGTACATATAGATATAATAAAAAGTATAGAGAAAGAATGAATGAAGATGAATGTTCCTTTCTCTTATCTCTCTCTATCACTCTTTCTCCTTTCCTCCTTCTAATCTTTTACCTTTCTTTTCCTCTTCTTCTCTGCAACAATACCCAATGATACTTCCCAACATCCATTTCCGTACCTACAATTGCTTGCTACCAAAATAATCCCTTCGAGAATGGTAATTGTAACACCGACACTACAGTGTCCGTATTGTACTCCCGTTTTTGAATTTAATAAAATATTCCTCAGTCTATATAAATAGAAAGAAAATTTTAATTATATTGATTTTCGATTTTTGGATCTTTAAATTGAAATTTTTGGGATATTTAAAGTATCCGTATTTCCGATTTGTAGAGTAAAGTGAGTATAAAAATATATAGATGAATATTTATTCAATTATTAATTTATATATTTACTCATTTAATTATTTATAAATTTATTTATAAAAAGAAATATATAATAATAATAATAATAATAATAATAATAATAATAATTAATAAATAAATAAATAAATAAAGGAAAAGGATGGGTTAGGGTTAGAAAACTCTAACCCTTTTCCCACTGTCCCTCTTCATCTCCCTTCCCGCGACCGCCGCCTCACCCGAACCCTCTTCTCTGCCACTGCTCCGCCGCGACTCGCCTTCAATCACCACCACCCACGGCCACCCGCAACCATTGATCACTTCTCTCCACCTCCCCCACGGTCTCACTCTCTATCGCTCTCTTTCCCACTCTATCCCTCGCGGTCTCACGATTCACTCTCTCCCTCACCCTCGATTTCGCACTGTCGCAACACCATCTCCATAGCCACCACCGACCACCGCTCTCCTCCCTCTACCTCTTTCTCGGTTCCCTGTCTTGCTGTTTCTCTCTATTTCTCTCTGCTTCTCTCTCTCTCTCCTTCCCCACACACGATAGACCCTCGGCTCTCTCTCTATTTCTCCCTATCTCTCTCTCCCCGCGTGCGTGCGACTGCAGCGCGCGACAGCCCCCTACGTGCACGTGACTGCAGCGCTCACCTTTCCTTTCTTGCGCACGACAGCTTCTAGCGCACGCGGCTGCAATGCTTCTTCCCTGTTTGCATCCTCGTGCGCCTTGTTTCCCCTCAGCCGAGAACGCTTCTGCAATCTTTGCAGGAGCCCCAGACTGATAGCAATAGGATCTCAAAAACCCTAGGCTGCCTGCAAACTCCATTCTCTATAGGTAAGGGCTGAGTTCAGAATTTTAGTTCTAGAGTTTCGATCTCGTTTGATGATTAGGCTAAATTACTAAACTTTACATCGGTTTAATAGTGTTGCAGGGTTCGGACTAAATCGAACAGCGCACAGAAGCTGGGTTTGTGATCCAGAAACCCTTGGTGAGATAAAATGCTGATTTCTTTGATAAATTGAATGAACCTAGGATGGAGAGATCTTTATATGTTTAGGATGTATTTAGATTTGATTTGAATGCATTTCTGAAGATCTATAATTAAATGTTAGGATTAAGTTTAGACATTTACATAAATTAGGCCGGTTAATACGGAAGAAGCATGCTAAGGAATAATAAAAATCGAATTTCGTTGATTTGAATGGTTTCTCTAGAGTTTAATTCAAAATATGCATGAAAGTAATTGGATTTAGGGTTGGAGATTAAGGATTGATGTGTTATTTTATATTATAGTTTGTTTTGCATATAAGAAATCAAGATACAATTTACGCATTATGAAAATAGGCTTCAATACCTTTAAAATGACATATGGTTTGAAGGAATCGGATGAAAATTGAAAAGCGTATGATTTTTCAAAGATTTTTTCTATTTTGTAGGAAATTTATTTATTTGAGATTGGTTTTTGATTTTGAACGGTTTTAGGTGTTTGAATTTAGATTGGTTTGGATTTCGTTATTTATTTATAAATGGAATGAAATTGATTACATTGGAGTGTATTTATAAATTAAAGAGTTTAGGGTTTGTACGAACTTAAGGAAAATGATAAACCCTGAAATTAGTTGGGAAAATTGATGAAATTCGTGATTATTTGATTAGGTTGACTTTCTTAGAGACTCGAGGAGTAAAGTTTGATTCGATTTGTGGTATTATTGGGGAGTGCACTACCCTCTCCCATACTGTGAGTGAGATCCTAATCTCTTGCATGAAATAGTGAAAATCTGATTTTACCGTGTTTTAAACAAAACATGCTTTGATATGCATTGATTCGACATGTGATATTAAATCTCAAATCTGTTTTGTGATTATTGGAGTGTCTTAAACTTATGTTTTCCATGACTATGCATCCACGTTTGAAATGAAACAAAATTGTGTCATTACTTGAAAATTTGATAAGTTTCCTTTTCTACCGTTGTATTGGTATACTGATTTGAAATGATTTGATGAATGTATTGGCACACGAATTTGGAATGTTTTAAGATCTGTGAGGGCACTGGGATGCCCACTTGTGATGATATAATTCTTACCTGTGGGACGTTGTGCCCTTGTGATACTATGATGATTCCGTAGCTACGAAGGGCGTTTGTAGAGGCACGGGTTGTCTGGATACGCTTTGGCCAGAGGTATCCGCAAACGTCGTGATTGTGATATGTATAGGCCCGGTTAAACCATGTATTGGGGAGGTCCGTCAGCATAGGCAGTCTAGCACCGGGAGTTGCTTGTACATAATTGTGATATTCTGTATGGGCCCGGTTGAACCATGTATTGGGGAGGTCCATCAGCATAGGCGGTCTAGTACCGGGAGTTGCTTGTACATGATTGTGATGTTCCGTATGGGCCCAGTTGAACCGAAAGGGGAGGTCCGTCAGAATAGGCGGTCTAGCACGGGGAGTTGCTTGTACGTGCCAACGTCGGGGTAGAGAGCGATTTTTGAACATTTATGCATAACAAAACCCCCGATGCGCCTGTCCTTGGTCATGGTTGATCCTTGCCAAGATTCTTTCAACTTGCTCTATGATATACTTGATTTTTAAATGGATGCATATATGTATGATATCGTGTGAATGATTAAATGAGTTCATTTTATCGAACATATCATGATTTACTGTAAAATTTGAAATATTGGTTACGAATGATATTATTTGACACTCCAATGTTCACCTACACTATTAGTACTTGAGATTAATCCCCTCACTCACTGAGTATCCTCCCATAGATACTCACCCCTTTTCTTTCCTCTCTCAGACAGGATTGTTGTGCTGGAGCGACGCTTCAGAGTTTAGAGATTTTGACAGATTTGGTTATTCGGGACGGTGAGATTTAAGTTTAAGCTGAGATTTAAATTTCGTATTATATTTTCGACCCTGCGAGATCTTGTTGAAATCCGTAGTTGGCCGTATACTTATTTTGGGATGACTGTATAATTTATGTATGTTTATTTGCGAAACTCTCATATTTCATTTGCATTGAGGCAATTGTACGTATTTGAATAATACTTGGAAAAATTATTGTAAATTGTATAAAAACTTAGGCCCGCTCGGTGTAGCGGCTGGTCATGCTCTAGTTGGGTATGACAGTAGAGGTCTGTGGTTAGGATTACTGGTAATTTATTTAGCCTTGCGTTGTCCTGGATGTCGGTTATGAGATTGGTTAATTTTAGAGAGGTCGGGATGGCCATTTATTTATTTTACAGGATGAATGTTGATATACAGATGAAATTGTACATGGGAGACCTCCAATTTGTGGGAAAGTTCTGCCCGATTTTCTGTAAAAATACATGCGGCATCCAGGGCAACGGGCGGCTGTTCACGATCCCGGTTCGGGGCGTGACAGTAATTCACCAAAATCCTACCTCTTCACACTCTGCATTCTTCCAATTCTGAACCTTTCATACTTTGCCTTTCTTCCCTTACTTCCTAAACCTATTATAGACTTGGTATCAGAGCCACGGAATGCTTGGCCTAAACTGACAATATGGTGGAAGGAACTAAATCTAAAACTACTAAGGACCAGATCAAGAAACAAGATGCAAAGATCCAAAAAATCTATGGAGAACTGACTAAAAAGATAGAAGAACAATCTCAGAGGATGGAAGCTTATATGACAATAGTAGATGCTCACTTTGCTTCCATTGTAAAGATGCTCAACAAAGGAAGAGATGAGGAACAAGATCGTGACCGAGTCACTCAATCTCCAATACTTTCATCTCCAAAGGAAGGGAGACCAAGAGCAGAACCTGGATCTCAAATGATCAGAAGAGACGCTTTTAATCGTGGGCAGTTTTAATCGTGGGCTCCTGCCCAATCCCCCTAAAATTGAACTTCCCTTATTCACAGCGGAAAATCCTCACATGTGGCTGAGAAAATGCAGTAAGTTCTTTGTTGTCTATCAGATTCCCAAATCTAACTGGATTGACATGATTGAAAGGTATTTAGAAGGGAAAGCTGAAGTATGGTATCAAGGGGTGAAACTAATCAAACAAGATATGAGCTGGGAGGAATTCTCTCAAATCTTGAACCAACACTTTGAAATAAAAGGGGTGCAAGATGAAGTAGATGGAATTTAACAAGCTTCAGCAACATGGACGAGTAGCAAAATACCAAGCAAAATTTAAAGAACTCCGGTCGATCATGCTCCAGAAGAATCCAAGATTGACAGAATCTTATTTCATTTCTAGCTTTATTAGCAAACTGAAAGAAGAGATCAAGCCCATGCTTAGGATGCTGAGACCAACTACTCTATTTCAGGCCTTCAATATAGCTACTCTACAAGAACAATCAATAGAATTAACCAAAAATAGGAAAGGAGGTCCAAGCCAGAACTGGGATCCTGAAGAAATGTTAGGAGGATTCAAGAACCAAGGAGGGGCTACTCAGAAGGAAAAGGGATAGTCAGAAAGACTTGAGTGGGAGGAAAAACACCAAATATCTCAGCTCAAGAAATGCTGTTTAGAAGCGCGAATAACTTGTGTTACAGATGTGGAGAGAAATACACTCTATGTCATCAATACAAATTCAAGCACCTTAATATGATCATAGCAGTAGAGGAAGAAGGAGATTCAGAGGTTACTGACATTAATGGGGAGCTGCTTGAGGAAGTTGTTGAGGTATCCCTGTGTGCTTTATCAAATTCATCAGATAGGAAAACTATAATATTGCAAGGAACTCTGAATAGGATGGTGATATCAGTATTAGTTGACACGGGAAGTTCTAATAGTTTCTTGAACAAAGAATGGGTTGATAAACTCAAACTGTAGTCAGAAAAAGCTAAGCCCTTATATGCCTTGCTAGCAGATAGGAGCTTAGTGAGTAGTTATACAATGGTTAGAGGGGTTAAATGGAATATACAAGGCTATAATTTCTTTTTGATCTCAGGATAATTAATTTGGGGGAGTGGGGACATTATTCTAGGTGTGGATTGGATGTATAACTTTAGTCCTATTACCTTTGATTTTAAGCAACTACAAGTCAAGCTCGTGGATGGAGAGCAAGAGATGGTTTTGATAGGTAAAGTTGAGGATCCTAAAATGAAGTTGATAAGAGGAAAGAATACAAAGAAGTTTAGAGAACAACAGATGAGGATTTGTGTTACATTCTCTATAACTACACAAGACCAGGATCAACTATTGCAGACATTAGTTTCTGCATTACTCCAGCAATTTGATGATGTGTTTTCCACACCAGAGTCACTACCCCCAGAAAGATCCGATGACCATCCCATTGTCCTAAAACCAGAGGCACAACCCTTCAAACTTAGACCCTACAGGTATTCTCATTCACAAAAGGCTGAGATAAAAAAACAAGTGCAAGAAATGTTGAATAATAGGATCATCCGACTTAGTAATAGTCCATTTTCTTCTCCAGTATTGCTGGTCAAGAAGAAAGACAACACTTGGAGGTTTTGTGTAGATTACCGACAACTTAATCAGTTAGCCATCAAAGATAGATATACAATCCCCAATATTGATGAATTGTTGGATGAATTACATAGCTCAAACCTGTTTTCCAAGCTAGATTTGAGAGGTTGCTACCATCAAATCAAATCAAACTTAGGGACATTGAGAAAACAACTTTCCAAATACACCATAGCCACTTTGAATTTTTGGTAATGCCCTTTGGACTCACGAATGCACTGCCACTTTTTAGTCCCTAATGAATCACATATTTCAACCTTACCTCAGAAAATTTGTGCTTTTTTCTTTTACGATATCCTAGTCTATAGTCCAGATTTTCCTACCCATATTCAGAACCTTAGAGATGTTCTTTTAATTCTCAGACAAAACCACCTATTTGCCAAGTACTTTAAATATACATTTGCACAACCTCAAGTTGAATATCTAGGCCATGTAGTTTCAGGATTAGGAGTCAAAATGGACCCTGAGAAAACTGAGTGTATTGTGTCCTGGCCTACACCAACCTCTGTCAAAGATCTCAGAAGTTTCTTAGGACTGGCAAGATATTATATGAGGTTTGTTAGGAACTATAGCCTAATAACAAAGCCATTAAATGATTTACTGAAGAAAGAAGTTTTTCTTGGAATATGGATGCGGATAGAGTCTTCCAACAACTGAAACTTGCATTGAGTATTGCCCCTATAATAAGGTTGTCTGACTTCATAAAACCATTTGTAATTGAAACTGATGCCAGTTCTAAGGGTTGGGGAGCTGTCCTAATGCAAGAGGGTTAACCTATTGCCAATCTAAGCAAAGTTTTAGGAACAGGAGTCAGGGACTTTCTCCTTACGAGAAAGAACTGATAGCAGTGGTTATGATAGTAACAAAATGGAAGCATTATATAGTGGGATATCATTTTATCATTAAGACAGGTCATCAAAGTTTGAAATAACTTCTAGAGCAGAAGTTAACTCACAATCTACAGCACAAATGGCTCACTAAACTTTTGGGGTTGGATTATAAGATTCATTACAAGAAAAGGACAAAAAACAAAGTTGCTGATGTATTGTCCAGAAGAGAAGTTGATACAAATGAACCTCAACTGGGGATGATTAAAGCTGTCAATGATACAACCATATTGGCTTAAGGAGATCATTTATAGTTATACTAATGATGATGAGTGTCAACAACTTATAGCTCAATTAACAATAGATCCTCAATCCAAGACAGATTTCTAGTACACTGATGGTATACTAAAATTTAAGAAGACAATCTATGTTGGGAATGGGAGCAATTGAGAATAAGAATTATTCAGCAAATGCGTGATTCAGCTTTAGGAGGCCATTCAGGATAGCAGTGCACATTGCAGAGAGTCAGAACAACCTTCTATTGGCCTCAATAAAAGCTGCAGTGGTCAAATTTGTTCAAGAATGTGATGTTTTTCAGAAAAATAAACATGAGAATAGTCCTTATCCAGGATTATTACAGCCATTACCAATTCCTACTCAAGTATAGTATCAAATTAGTATAAATTTTATAAAAGGATTGTCGGAATCCAATGGTTATAATACCATCCTAGTAGTGATTGACAGGCTTATCAAGTTCAGTCACTTCATTGCCTTACAACACCCTTATACTACCCTCAAAGTAGCTCAGTTATTTGTTGATCATGTATTTAGATTACATGAACTACCAGACTCCATTGTGATAGACAGGGATAAGGTGTTCATGAGTCTATTTTGGCAAGAGTTATTCAGAATTATAGGGACTCAATTGAATCTTAGTAGTGCATACCATCCACAGTCAAATGGGCAAAGTGAAAGACTCAATCAAAATGTGAAATGTTACTTGAGGTGCATGACTTCTGATAGACTAGGTCTTTGGATGCAGTGGTTGAGTTTGGCAGAATGGTGATACAACACCAATTTTCACTCTAGCATACAAATGACACCCTTTGAAGATTTGTATGGATATAAACCTAGAGTCATTCCCATAGGACCTTAATTTGATACTGCAATCCTTCAGCAGAAGGTTTAATTAGAAACAGGAAAGTAATGCTACAAATCCTTAGAGATCACCTAACCAAAGCTCAGAATAGAATGAAAACCAATGTTGATAGAAACGGGTCTAAAAGAGAGTTGTAGGTGAGAGATCCAGTCTACCTTAAACTCCAACCATATCGACAGTAGTCTGTGGAATTGAGAAAGCAACTTAAACTATTCTCTAAGTTTTATGGTCCTTATCCTATAGTGGCCAAAGTAGAGAAAGTAGCATACAGATTGCAGCTACCTCAGGGTTCCAAAATCCATCCAGTATTTTATGTCTCCCTACTCAAAAAGAAGGTTGGTCCTAATCAGAAAATTATGCCCCAATTGCCTTTACTAGGGACTGACAAACAAGGTCTAGTAGAGCCAGAACTAGTACTAAAAATGAGAGTGATCATGAGGAATGGGGATCCAGTCACTCAATGGTTGACCAGATGGATCAATCTCAGTCCAGAAGAAACTACTTGGAAGGATATGAGTTTCATTAGATCACAATTTTTGAATTTCAAGACAAGGACAATTTTAAAGGGGAGGGAATTGCAAAAGGAGTGTGGAGTGTTCTTTTAATTGTGTAACAGCTAGCAACTACCGACTGAATGAGGTAGTTAAAAGATGGATAACAGTTTAGTTAGAGACAGATAGTAGTTAGTTTAGGAAGGTTAGCTCAACTCCTTTGTGTACATATAATAACAAATGGAGAGAAAGAATGAATGAAGATGGATGTTCCTTTCTCTTATCTCTCTCTATCACTCTTTCTCCTTTCCTCCTTCCAACTCTTTCCTTTCTCTTCCTCTTTTTCTCTGCAACAATACCCAGTGATACTTCCCAACATCCATTTCCTTACCTGCATTTGCTTGCTACCAGAACCATCCCTTCGAGAATGGTAATTCACCTAAATCCTACCTTGCACCCTCTGTATTCTTCCAATTCTAAACTTTCATACTTGGCGTTTCTTCCCTTACTTCCTAAACGTGTTACACAAGGCATTAAGGAACACTCAATTGGTAAAGTAGGTGTCATTTTCGAGATTTCCTGTTCGAACTTTTATACGGAGAATATTTCGGCGGCCCCTATGTAACAAGGTGGTTTTGTGTTCGTCTTTCCGCTCTGTTCATATGCCCTCTTGAATCCTGTCCAAACAAGGCCTCTTAACGGCCCAAACTAGGATACACCTCCCTCCCTCCTCCCCCCGTCTCTCTGCGCTTTGAAACTGAGCTCCCACTTAATCAAATAAGCTAGCAATATATTCCATCCGCTCCTTTGTCACTCTCCACAGTCCATTCGTCGCGAAATCCCAACTACGTCTTCTATTCCTCTCCACAAGAAGCCTGTCCTTAGAGCTTCAGCTCTGTTTCCGTCGACAAGGAGAAGAGGAATAATTTTTTTCACTAAAGCTTTAACCGACTCCTGGAACAAGGAATGGTGGTGCTCGGTACGTTCCTCATCCTCTCTCTGTCAAAATCCCTTTTTGGCGATCAAGAGGTGATATTTGCTCTCAAGATTCTTTTGTAGAATTATCAAAATTTTTAGTTGCATTTGCATCTGTCTTCATTTTAAATTTGAGGGTCTTCTTGTAATCAGGACAAGTTCAGAATACTAAAAAGGGTCGGTCTAAATTTGAGGGTCATGTTAATTTTAATCACTATGAGCAATTAGAAATACACTATCTGTTCTAATACCTTAAATGTACTCCTCATGCTAGGTTATGATGCAGAATAGGATTTTGTCGGCTCTCTTTGTGATCTGTATTTTGCATGTAAGAACATATGGTACGTCTGTAAGTTACATTCAGCTTTGAGTATACCTTACTAGCAATATAAGGATGTTTATAAGAACACCCCCATTCCATCATAAAATAATCTTTGTCATTTTTGAGCAAGAGATCAAGTAGAAGCGGGGGTGATATAACTTTGAAGTAGTAGGAGGAAAGGTTTTTAACTTTCCAATAAAATTGTCTTTTTTTTTATATATAAAGTCATGGATGTTTATATGATGTAGATCATTTTTTTAATAATATGTATTTTAATTAATTATTTCTAAAAAATTATGAATATTATGTTTATGAATTTTATATTTTAATACATAAAAAATAATATGACAAATGTTTTAAAAAATAAAATAGATTTAACTAATACAATTTCTTTTTTCATTTTATGCATAAATAACAATTGCTCTCATGTAGATAACTGACTAAAAATATCAATTAACTATAGTTATGGATAATTGATCATCAGTAGTCACAGATTAGTCTGTCAGTTGAATTTCATCCGTTAAACCAAACGCATTATATTATGAATTAGAATACCATCAGCCATCTATTGAATTTCATCCATTAAACCAAACACATTATATGATGAATTAGAATATGTTAGGGGAAATGGTCCTATATTCATTTGGGTAAATATGGAATGATAATACTTCCTCTTCCATACCATTTTGCAGGTGGTTTAATTTTTACTTTTCACATCATGCTCCTGTTATTTGAATGATTGAGAAGTTCTCTTATTTGTCTATGGTTCATCGTTCCACCCTATCAATGTTCCTGATCGGAGGGTTGGAAATCTTTAGAGCTATTCTTTCAAAATATCCCTTGTCACTAATCAGAATGACACGCCTCTTCGGCTGCATACGTTAGTTGGAAGAATAAGATTCTCAGTAGGATAATAGTGTAATGGTTTGCTGTAGGCAGGGTGATCAAGTAAGTCTTTGTCTCCAAACATTTGTGTTACGCATTATTGGGAGGGGAGGTGATAAATCTTCTGTCAATGTATAGTAACTTGGAGAATAGAGAAGAGTGTGTTTAATGCAGAGGCAGAGCCAAAAGGTTATTCTACTGGGGCCAAACTATAAATACTATATTAATAATTATAAATAATTAACGCCGTATATACAAAAGGTAACATTTCGTTATAAGCATATGATGCAAACAATGGTGCATTTTATTTAAACAAAAAAGTTATCATTTTTTTTTTATTTACGTATGAAAATGAAAAAAAAAAAAGTTTCCTATCATATAGAAATAGACCTCTCTTATTGTTTTGTTGTTTCAAATAACACATACCTCTTCAATGCCTCTTCAAGTTCCAAACTTTTAAGTGGTTCATAATTTTTTTTTTAATAGAAAAATAATTGTATTAGATGTAATACAGAATATACAAGGACTCTAGGGCCTTACAAGTGAAGAGCAAGACAAATTGATGCAAATATATGCCTAGGAGATTTGGATAGTACTACAAAATCTTTATTGTTTTAAACATTTGGAGGGGTCACAACCTTTTTTTCTTTTTTGGGACAAAAAATTTAAT
Organism: Dillenia turbinata; assembly: GCA_037126225.1. Lineage (NCBI taxonomy): Eukaryota > Viridiplantae > Streptophyta > Magnoliopsida > Dilleniales > Dilleniaceae > Dillenia > Dillenia turbinata. The sequence goes on from JBAMMX010000003.1 coordinate 18,664,269, forward strand.
AGTTAAAATTTTATCTAAAAAAAAAAATTGCAAAGGCTTGGGGGGACCATACCGCCCCCAAGACTATAGGTGGCTCTGCCTCTGCATCCATACTCTAGCATTAGCTTACACTAGGTTTAGTCAGAATGGGATGAGGACAGGAGGTAAAAGATTCCCAACTGATTATATTTTTCACTTATAGTGAGAATTGTGTTTGGAGGTTTCCTTATCTCCTCAAACACCACCTCCCCCCATCAGAAAATAAATTAATTACTTTATTGTATAATAAAATAAAACCCAAAAACCTCCCTCATGTTAGGGTTTACTGTTTATCATTTTCTAAATTATTATTTGTTAATATTATATCAATTCTGATGTTAAATCATGATTATATATTTGGTATTGAAATTGATGGTTGAAATTTTCTTCTTCCCCCCCCCCCGGCCTATCATGGGAAGATCTAGTGATGGAAGCTAGTTTAGATGGCTAGAGAGCCCCCCCCCCCCCCCTTCCACTTGGTGTTTAGATTCTGACTACGCTGAGGAGGCTGTGGGAAATTATCTAATGAATTTGGCAGGGCCATCATGGAACAGCCATATTGAGATGAAACCTACAAGAACCACTTACAGCATAAACCCTCCCCCTCCCAATATATATATATATATATATATATATATATAAACAAAATACTAAAAACCTAATTAGAACTAGTTGTTCAGTTTACAGTAAGATAAACAGTGGCTTGCCTTTACTCTAGCTTACCCATTTACTTCTACAATCTCTATTATTTGACACATGGTAAACCTTTTGTCCTTTTGTAATTTGATTTCTTAGTTTGCTTGGGAGGACAGCTTATTCTCCCTTAAATGTTTTTGCATCTTGTTTCCCTATTTTAATATATATATATATATATATATATATATATATATATATATATTTTTTTTTTTTTTCTTTTCTATAAAGAAAATGTTGGATGAATCAAGACGTCATTGACCTACATAAGTTTCTAATTCTGATAATTTTTTTTTTCTTTGTAGTAAGTTGCATTTTATCAATTTGGTTGTAAAACATTTTTTGAGCATTACAATTTACTAGTACGATTAAGATTCACCAAGGGGATTGAGAAAATTTTCAGAGGGTTAAAACTCATGGAGTTTCTATCAGAAGGTGGGGGCTCTGCATAACTGTTCCTACTTTGATGTTGGAAATAAATAGGTCTGCACATTTCTAGTAATTGCTAGAATTCAATTTCAGTCAGAACCCTGTTTCAGAAACATTTACATCCCAATTGTGGATTCTGGAAATACAATTTTCAGCCAGGACTGCAATGGAAGAGGTTGGCACCTGCTTCCTTTGCAATTCTATAATCTAATTTAAGTAGGACACAGAAGTAATTTTGGAAGTGGGTGAATTATTTGCTCCCAGATTCTGATCCTTAACCAGGGAGATAGTGTGGCATCTTGTCCTCGGTTCTGGGGGTAGTTTTAGCAACAAGATTCTGAATTTAGGTTGATGCCCATAAGGAAACATATGCTGAGTTGCATATTATGGTCAGTCTCTAACTATATATATGAATATAATCCTTGGGCTTAGGAACTAAGTGAAGTGGCAAGTGCAGCACCATTTTTGCCCCTAACAGTTTCATTTGAAATTAGTATCTGGATTTTTGATGCCCAAATGTTTAATGGATATTCATGATTAAAATATAACCAATATGTTGGTCTTTTGTTTTAGCATTTTTGGGTGCCATTGATGACTAGTTCCAATTTCGCGGTTATAATTTTCTCATCATAGAAGCTTGTTTTTGTGGTAACATTTGTTAAAATTGAACAGGTGCCAAGGGACCCAAGCAGGTACAACTCCCCCCCCCCAGCTTATCTGACTCGTTATCTAATGTACAATTTGTAGTTAAATTTTTGACAGAAGTTGAATCGTTCGCAAGTAATTCAGACAGGATAGCAAAAGATTAACCTTGATCTTATGTTCAAACAACACCAAGCTAAATACTCCATTTCAAGGCTGAATTTATCATTTAGCCAGACAATTAAGCCCATCTTGTTAGGTACTACAAGGGGGCCAGCTTGGGACAGATTTCTACCACTCATCAGAGCATGGTATTTTTTTTTATGTATGATTTTGCCCACTTTCTCTCAGGGGCATGTTACCGTGCTCCCAAGAGAAACCCAGCACTACCTTTCCCCTTCTCTTCCCTTGCCCCCCCCCCCCCTTTCTAGCGACCATTGCACGGGGCGGCAAAGAAGATTTTGGTGATTGCAATAGGGATAACGGCAATCTCCATGGATCAAAAGGCTTTGGCAGTGGTTGGCCCCCTTGGTCTTTTGATTTGCTGTGACCATAGTTTTTTTGTAAAGATCCAGGCTTCACCGGGTGTGATGACACTGTCAGCTGATGCAAATATTTTTAGCCTAGCTCCAGATCAGGGAGCCTCTATGGTGCTGATTGATGTCACAACAGCAATGGGATGGAAGGTGGCCGATCCATGTTACTGGCGCCAATTGGCAGGATATGATCTAGTTTTTTATTTTTATTTTTATTTTTATTTTTATTTTGGTGCTTTTTTGCTATCTTTTAGAATAGTTGATAGGGGTTTAGATTGGCTTCCTTTGACGAGATTTTACGTGAATGGTTGTTAGTCCTTTGTAGTACGTTGTCAAAGGTCTGGTTGACAAGGTGTTGGCTGCGGTGCCTTGTGTTCTTTCGGCGGACGCAGGTTTTGCTCCGTCCCCCCCACCCTGAGCAGGGGGGAGTTTTGTAAGATGGTTTTGTGTGTAATTTTATTTATTTATTTATTTTGGTGTTGGATCTAGTACTTTTTTTTTGTGATTAGAATCTAGTACTTTAACTAATTTGATTTGAACGTTGTCCAGACTAAATTAGGGGGAGTTCTCAGAATATGATTTTTTTTCGTTCTCAAGTTTGGAAGTCTATATGAGATGACTTCTTTGTGCAGTTTATAGCCCTTTGTTTTGGCGGTATGGTCTTAGTTGTTTTGATTTGTGCTTTGTTTAGGTTATTTGTTCGCTACTTGTGTCCAGATTGAACTTATGTTATTTCAATGTTTACTTGGTTTTTTAGGGACCTATTATAGGTGCCAAGCCCAATGCGCTAGGCTCTAGCTGTTGTCTCTGTTTTTTGGGTTGTTGCCGCCTCTTCTTGGCCCCAAAAAATGAATAAAAATAAAAGCATGGATTATGCATTTCTAATTAGTATTTTTAATATTTTAGATGTTCATGTCTCAATCGGTTGTGTCACCACTAAATAGCAATTGGTTCAGCACCCCGTAGTAAGATCTTTCGGGCTTGTAACAGAGACTAGACCCAAACTTCGTCAACAGCAAGATTTGAGGATTTGATTTGGGGCTATCCGAGAGAGAACCACCCCATTTGTGCTTCACTTGTCGTTGTCATTGTCATTGGTCCAAAATGGAGAAAAGTATTAAAAAAAAAAATCAAATTAGGAAACAAACAAACTGTTGGTGGCGTCCCGCCATTTTAAAACTGGATATTAATTTGAAGTGTCTACCCACCTCGCAAGCATTACATGATAATAAACTCTAATTGAATATCAAAGCTGTGAGGTCGACCCAAGAAAGTTGCATCAGCATTAGCATCAGAACAATAAAGACAAGGATGCTGGGCAAACATCTGCCCTTTTAGAATCTTTATGGCCAACATCACAAGTTGCCCGTTGCTAAGGTCAACCCCATGCTCCTTGACCACAGTTTGAATTGCATTACTGAACCAATATGGGTTGTGATAAAGGTGGGTTATGGTTCCTCAAATATCGGCTCCTTCTTGACTCGAATAGTAGTCGTCGAAGGTGAAAACACCTGCAAAAACTGCCAAAAAGTGCTCTGATGGGGAAACTCCGACGCTCAAATCAATAAAAATTGGTTTTCGTTTGAAAGAAAACAGACTAAAAGTTGAAAGAAGGTCGTTCCCTGTGTTCTGTGTGCCCCCTATGTTAGGCTTAGAGAGCATCTCTGATGTCAAGGGTTTTGAGATCTCTTATACCTGTGAGAGTCGTACGCCGCTAAGTGACTTCTACCCCACTTTTCTTATAGAGCTGATCTGAGAATCTCGAGGGGTCAATATTCCGAATTGATCATGATCCTCGTTTATCGGGAAAACTTCCATCTTCGGGAGGGATGTCTTCCTTATTCGAAAGATCCAAGATTTACCGTTATGAAATAAAAAGCTGAAGTTGAGGAAATTCTGACCTTCCTTTAGAATCGCTTGGAGTACTACGTACCAATCGGTCGCTCGACCGATAAGGGACCTTCGAAACTTATCCGGTTAGAAAGCTAACATTTGTTTATTTGATCGAGGTGATTGTCTCTGCTTGATGAGTCACGATCGGTTATCGGGGCGACTTCGTTCGGTAGACCCGGATGACTAAGGTCCTTCGGTAGATCGATCGGGGTGGCTATGACCCCTCGATTGATTGTTGTTGTGGACGTTAGATACTGATCGATAGGCCCCTTTAGTGGGCCTTTAAGGAGTTGACTCTCTTGGTTTGGGCTTTTAGGTCACGTCCCATCATTTGCCCCTGACTCATGGTTTTCTTGGAAAGAGGCGTCATGAGTCATGATTTTAAATTGGAAGTTCGAGAGTCTTTTAATACGACCGTTGTTGCTTTGGTCTTCGTAAACTACTTTTCACGCACCCCATAAGGTTTTTCTCATCACAACTTTCTCCATCTTTTTCGCATTTTCTCTTTTCCTGTTAAAGAGTCATTTCCGGTGACAAAGATGTCTGTTCCTCAGGCTTTTCCGAACATTGGTGATATTACGAGTATCATGTCAACACAATAACTCCAAGAAGTGCAAACTGAGATGCTATTGGGTGACAATTATCTCTGTTATCCGCTACAGAGGTCGATAGGACTAACTAGGCACAAGAAAACTGTGTGTTAATGTATTTTCAATCGGTCAAGTACGGTTTGAAGGTTCCATATACGGGTCTTTTTTTTTAAGTTCTGTGTCAGTAGGACATATTCCCGACTCTCTTGATTCCCAGTGCTTAGCGGTTAGTAGTCGCGGTGGCTTATCTATTAGGGTTTTGTCGTCTTCGCTTTGATTTTGACATCTTGTCTTCAATTTTTATTCTAATAAGGAGTGGGAGTAACGGGCCGACCAAGGGATGATACAAGTTACAGACCTGGCCTGAGTCCTGTTGGAGGTTTTTCTATAGAGTGTCCATCGATAAGAGCTGGATACAAAAGTTCTTTTTTATCGAGTTCTTGGATAGGGATCGCATGCCCTGACTTCTCAAGGCTGATGGGATGCCCAATGTAGGGCTGAAACCCCCGACTACTTCGAAACATGGTCGTTTCGTTCGGTCGATTAGTGACTATTGCAAGTCCACCGGTCGGAGTATATGGGTCGAGTCCTTGCTAGATAATCAGATGTTATCTCTGGCTGGTTTGTTGCTTGGGGAAAAAAGAAAAGTTGATCGGTCCCTTCTATTAGGGAGAACGAAAATCGAATTAGTCGATTCTTTGAGTCATCTCGATGACGCATTGTTGAAGAATGTCACTATTGATAAAACAACCCGACATAAGGTGGCTAGGCCTCTCCAGGAGGGTCCCGAGATGTCTGAGAACCTACTTAAGTCTCCTTCAAGGGTGACTGAAGCCCTCCGCGAGTCGCCACCCTCTTTGGTAAAAAGGATGGGGATTTCTTTGCCCCTATTTGTGCTGGGGACTTTGTCTAAGTACCCGGAGTCGATAGCTGCCATACCGATAGAGGGAGCCGTCCCAAATGAAGGTAATCCGTCGAGCGGAGCAAACGTCGATGCGGACGAGTTAGGAGGAGCTGGAGGTCTTCCTTTACTTGATACTGGAGCGAGAATGGATGCTTCTCGAGCTGCAAGGGACATGCTTCTCGAGCTGCAAGGGACAGAATGGCAGGACCTTCTTCTGTTGTTCCGGTCTGGCCTTTGCACAAGGGGAAACGCAAAGTTCCTGAGGCAGTGTCCTCTTCATCCTCTATCCTGTTCGGCCCTTTGATAGAAAGAAAGGCTAAAAAGAGCACGGAACCGTTACCATTTTTGCTAGAGATATGCAGTATAGTTATATAGATCTGGCGAAAGTGGAGCGTATTGCTGGGCAATTTGACTTCCATCGGTGTGAACTTAACCTTCACAGAATGTCTTACGAACAGGTCGGCGAAGCCCTTGAGTCCTTAGGCTTGATGGTAATATTCTCTTCGCGTCTGTCGAATTCTTCTCCCTCTTTTATCATTTGTTAATTTGGTTTTTCGTACAGACCATGGCCCTTGCTCGATTTCAGGGACATCAGGGAAGGCAGGTAATAAGTTACTTAGAGGGACGGCTCTCTAAGTTGACCCCTCCACGGAAATCAGTCTCCCTTCCGGGAGGAGAGTCTTTGACCATTGAAAACATACCCGAGACCCTGCACAGACAGAAGGAAGAGGAGTTGAGATCCCTTTGATCAGAATTGGTCCAATGCCAAGGGCAGTGCGAGAGGCTGAAGTCAGAAGCTCTGGTGTACAAGAAGTTGGCTCAGCTTTGTGAGGAGTCTTTTCGAACAGCGGAATGTAAGATAGCAGAGCTTGAGGAGTCTCGCGCAAGGGAGGCTATCATCCAGAAGGATTCCCATCGTAGATTAGCCGAGAGATTAAAATGTGCTAAGAAGATAATCCGTAGTATGGGTCTAAGTGAGGCTCTGTCTTTAATCGAAGAAGAGATCGATACTCAAAATCTGACTGTATAACTTCTGCTCGAGATTTTGTACTAAGTGGCATCTGTTCGTTTAATGAGAAATTCTTGCATTTTTTCCTATAGAAGTCATCTTCTTTGTTTCTCACAACATTGTCTCAGTAGAATTAAGGGGACTTAGATCTTTCGCCTGACTCTGAACTTTTACACGGGATGACCATGCTTGTTGGTTCGAAAGGTAGTATCATTCGTTAGCGAAGTACATGATCAGTAGGGGCCGAACAGTTGAGACCTTTTGTATGATAAGGAATCTTCAAATAGTTGGGCCGCGTCTACCCATCCGGGGAGTTCATCCCCTATTGACGACGCGTACGAGCGGTAGATCCTGGGCGACTGTGACCTTTTGAGCGATAGGAATTTTTAAAATAGTTGGGTCACGTCCACCCGTCCGAAAAGTTACATCCCCTATTGACGACACGTACGAGCGGTAGATTCTGGGCGATTGAGACCCTCCGAGCGATAGGAATTTTTAAAATAATTAGGTCGCGTCCACCCGTCCGGGGAGTTACATCCCCTATTGACGACGCATACGAGCGGTAGATCCTGGGCGACTGAGGCCCTCCGAACAATAGGAATTTTTAAAATAGTTGGGTCACGTCCACCCGTCTGGGTAGTTATATCCCTTATTGACGACGCGTACGAATGGTATATCCTAGGCGACTGAGACCCTTCGAGCGATAGGAATTTTTAAAATAGTTGGACCGCATCCAACCATCCGAGAAGTTACATCCCCTATTGACGACGCGTACGAGCGGTAGATCTTGGACGACTGAGGCTCTTCGAGCGATAGGAATTTTTTAAAATAGTTAGGCTGCGTCCACCAATCCGAGAAGTTATATCCCCTATTGACGATACGTACAAACGGTAGATCCTGGGCGACTGAGACCCTCCGAGTGATAGGAATTTTTAAAATAGTTGGGTTGCGTCCACCCGTCCGGGGAGTTACATCTCCTATTGACGAAGTGTACGAGCGGTAGATCCTAGGCGACTGAGACCCTCCGAGCGATAGGAATTTTTAAAATAGTTGGGCCGCGTCCATCTGTCTGGGAAGTTATATCATCTATTGACGACGCGTACAAGTGGTAGATCCTGGGCGATTGAAACCCTCGGAGCGATAGGAATTTTTAAAATAGCTCGGCCGCGTACACCCATCCGGAGAGTTACATCCCCTATTGACGACGCGTACGAGCGATAGATCCTGGGTGACTGAGGCCCTCTGAGCGATAAGAATTTTATAAAATAATTGGGTCGCATCCACCTATTCAGAAAATTACATTCCCTATTGACGACGTGTACGAGCGGTAGATCCTGGGCGATAGAGGACCTCCAAGCGATAGGAATTTTTAAAATAGTTGGGTCGCGTCCACCCATTCGGGGAGTTACATCCCCTATTAACGACGCGTACGAGCGGTAGATTCTGGGCGACTGAGACCCTCCGAACGATTGAAATTTTTAAAATAGTTGTGTCACATCCACCCGTCTGGGGAGTTACATCTCCTATTGACGACGCGTACGAGCGGTAAATTCTAGATAACTGAAACTCTCCGAGCGATAGGAATTTTTAAAATAGTTGGGTCGCGTCCACCCATCCGGGGAGTTACATCCCCTATTAACGACGCGTACGAGCGGTAGATCCTGGGCAACGGAGGCCCTCCGAGCGATAGGAATTTTTAAAATAGTTGCGCCGCATCCACCCGTCCGGGTAGTTATATCCCCTATTGACGACGCGTATAAGCGGTAGATCCTGGGCGACTGAAACCCTTCGAGCGATAGGAATTTTTAAAATAGTTGGGCCGCATCCACTCATCCGGGAAATTACATCCCATATTAACGACGCGTATGAGCGGTAGATCTTGGACGACTGAGACCCTCTGAGCGATAGGAATTTTTTAAAATAGTTGGGCTGCGTCCACCCATCCAGAAAGTTATATCCCCTATTGACGATGCGTACGAGTGGTAGATCCTGGGCGACTGAGACCTTCCGAGCGATAGGAATTTTTAAAATAGTTGGATCACGTTCACCCATCCGGCGAGTTACATACCCTATTAACGACGCATATGAGCGGTAGAATCTCGGCGACTGAGGCCCTCCAAGCGATAGGAATTTTTAAAATAGTTGAGCCGCGTCCATCCGTCCGGGAAGTTACATCATCTATTGACTACGCGTACGAGCGGTAGATCCTGGGCGATTGAGGTCCTCTGAGCAATTGGAATTTTTAAAATAGTTGGGTCGCGTACACCCGTCCGGGGAGTTACATCCCCTATTGACGACACGTACGAGCGATAGATCCTGGGCGACTGAGACCCTTTGAGCGATAGGAATTTTTTAAAATAATTTGGCCGCGTCCACTCGTTCGAAAAATTACATTCCCTATTGATGACGCGTACGAGCGGTAAATCTTGGGCGACAGAAGCCCTCCGAGCGATAGGAATTTTTAAAATAGTTGAGTCGCGTCCACCCGTCTAGGGAGTTACATCCCCTCTTGACGACGCGTACGAGCGGTAGATTATGGACGACTGAGACCTTCCGAACGATTGGAATTTTTAAAATAGTTGTGCCACGTCCACCTGTCCAGGGAGTTACATCTCCTATTGACGATGCGTATGGGCGATAGATTCTGGACGACTGAGACCCTCCGAGTGATAGGAATTTTTAAAATAGTTGGGCCACGTCCACCCGTTTGGGAAGTTACATCTCCTATTGACGACGCGTACGAGTGGTAAATCCTGGGCGACTGAGGCCCTCCAAACGATAGGAATTTTTTTAAATAGTTGGGTTGCGTCCACCCGTCGGGAGTTACATCCCCATTAACGACGCGTACGGAGTAGATCCTGGGCGACTGAGGCCCTCCAAGCGATAGGAATTTTTAAAATAGTTGGGCCGCGTCCACCCATCCGGAGAGTTACATCCCCTATTGAGGACGCGTACGAGCGGTAGATCCTGGGCGACTGAGGCCCTTCGAGCGATAGGAATTTTTAAAATAGTTGGGCCGCATTAATTCCTTGGCTACTAGTTGCTCGACCTGCTTTTGAAGGTCATCAAGGACTGGCCTGGACTTTTCAGATGCTTCCCTACGTGGAGGTGATGGTCGCCGCTGGGGACGTCTAGATCCCCCAACAAATGATTGGACTTCAGGTCTGAGAGCACGGCTAAGATACTTCAGTTGTCTGTTTACGTCCTGAAGTTTGGATTCCAACCTTTCCATTCTGGGGGCGATTGGCTTGCTCTGGAATAGGGTCGGCCATGGGTTGGACAGGGAGTGCGGGTTGTAAGGCCCGTTCCTGATAAGGTGATCTCATGGGAGCCGCCTGATCGTGAGTGGTTGGATCAGGTGCCGCAAGAAAAGTGGCTTCAGAAAACGTGGCAGTTCGTCCTTCAATAGGAGGGACGGCTCTTGAGGATGCTCTGGTTCTCGGAGGTATGATTGTTGAAGCAACAGAAACTACTCTAATCTGTTTCCCACAGACGGTGCCAATCTAATGGAGGTGGGTTATGGCTCCTCAGATACTGGCTCCTTCTTGACTCGAACAGTAACCGTCGAAGGTGGATATACTTGCAAAAACCGCCGAAGGGTACTCCTGCGAGGAGACTCCGACGCTCAAGTCAATAAAGAGCGGTTTTCATTTGAAAGAAAACAGATTGAGAGTTGAGGGAAGGTCGTTCCCTATGTTCTGTGTGGCCCCTATGTTAGGCTTAGAGAGCATCTCTGATGTCAAGGGTTTTGAGATCTCTTATACCTGTGAGAGTCGTACGCCGCTAAGTGACTTCTACCCCACTTTTCTTATAGAGCTGATCTGAGAATCTCGAGGGGTCAATATTTTGAATTGATCATGATCCTCGTTTATCGGGAAAACTTCCATCTTAGGGAGGGATGCCTTCCTTATTCGAAAGATCCAAGATTTGCCGTTATGAAATAGAAAGCTGAAATTAAGGAAATTCTGACCTTCCTTTAGAATCGCTTGAAGTACCGCGTACCAATCGGTCGCTCGACCGATAAGGGACCTTCGAAACTTATCCGGTTAGAAAGCTAACATTTATTTATTTGATCGAGGTGATTGTCTCTGCTTGATGAGTCACGATCGGTTATCGGGGCGACTGAGACCCTATCGTTTGGTAGACCCGGGCGACTAAGGCCCTTCGGTAGATCGATCGGGGTGGCTATGGCCGCTCGGTTGATTGTTGTTATGGACGTTAGATACTGATCAACAGGCCCCTTCAGTGGGCCTTTAAGGAGTTGATTCTCTTAGTTTGGGCTTTTGGGTCACATCCCATCAGGTTGGGTGCAGTGGGAAGGACTCTGCACTCCGTTTCCATGGACTCAAGTTTGAGTCCCGTGAAGGTGTAAAATAATTATATTAGGAGACCTACCCCCATTCATGGACCCGACAACAGGTCGATTCTGATTAATCGGGACAAAACTCTGGATATCGAATGGTGGCCAAGCCAGAATCCAAAAAAAATTGCATTACTGAATGCTCCATATGCTTTTCCGCTGTAGGGTATCACGTCCAACATTGTCTCGTCCTTTTGGCATTCACTCAACAGAATTCCCATGTCAGTTTTTATAAGATTTATCTCATGGTGAGGCAACCGGAAACAAAGACTTGCAAGCTCTCCAAACAACTCTAACAAGTGGGTGGCGACATCTGAAGTGTTGATCCATGCTTGTCGAGAGATGCTTAATGATGGACTCCAAAGGAGTGGTCTTTGGTGTTAAGTCATGTTAACAACTGATTCGTCGGGTGAGAGTTGAAGATGGTCCAACTTGCTATTTTTCTTTGTCTATCAGACCTCCACTATGGCATGAATCCGACAGAATTGTGATAGTCGCCCCTTTTGGTAATTCGTTTACCAGTGTTCTAAAATCCATATCTACACACAAATTAAAATTAATAAAACTTTGTCACGTAAATTTTCTTATTTCAATTTGTTAGATCAAGGTAACTCTACCATGCAGCGGAAGTAAATAATAATAATTTTTCAGAATCATAAAAGGTTAGGGTTTGGCAATATTGAATACTCCGGGAACTGTAAATCCTTCGTCTCGATCTCTTTTGCAATCGGGTGATAATCATGAGTATCGAACTATCACTGCAATTCCACGATGTCGCAACTCTAGGTCCGGTGATCGAATTGTCACAGAAATTCCCTGCTCGGAATTTTTCTAACCCTCTCAACGATATATTTTTCTCTCTAAAAAATACAAAGATGCAAGTAAGTTCTCTCAATGGTGATTCTCTAGATCCGTAGAAAATTCTCTCTTCACTAAACTTCATGAATAGTGTTAGACTTTTTCTTAATTCCATGTTCCCATACAAGGAAAGGAATCGAATCAAATTGCGACACCAAAAAGGGAAATTATCATAATAATGGAGAGACATTCATGGGAATGAGAGTTACCTCATTCCCATTATAAATTCCAATAAAGGAATTTATTTTAGGTAAAATGCCCCAATTTGGGCACTTACCAACATCTCCCACTTGTACACGAGGGCATTTTACGATCATCACTAAAACACAACTCATGTGATCTCTCCAAATCACTCTACTGGACTTTCATATAAAGTTGGACGTCGTGCGACTAGCGAATACACCTACAAATAAAAGACTTCTCGATACACATGTTAGGATGATTAAGTAGTCACCGTTAGTATTAAAAGAAAAGCTCGCAGTACCCCAGATCCAAGACTAATTACATTCATCGAGCTACTTTCCTTATCAAAAGTAATCTCCTGTAATCACTCGACTATGTATTCACTATTACGTTCAAATCCTTACACGGATGAATATAAAAAACCGGTCGGTGAATACAACACAGTGATGTAATGTCAATTGGTATTCCTTTTCCTAAACTCAAATCTATCGGTCTCAACTCAGCTGCTTTCTTAGACTTGTCCCTCAGACCTCAATTTATTTTCTGGACTATCAGTAAACAGACTAAAGTAACAAACACTGAATCACGGCCTCAAGAAATAGGCGAAAGTAGTAAGGGTACAAGAGATCCCACCCAATAGATCTCGGGTCTCGCACAGTGGGGCTCGAAGACAAATTTCAAGTTATTGTCTTAAGTAATACAGCTCCCACTATCTTAAGTCGTCTTTTTACACGTGGTATGAAACACGTGCCACCGTGTTATTCCCTCATCTCTTAAAGGGCATATGTTAGATTTCTCTAACACTGTGTAAGTATGGGACTCAGTCCACACATAGGACTTTACCTAGAGATCTCAGAGAGAGTACCTCGGAGACAATATTACAAATCGCAAGTGCTATCTGAAATCTCAAATCTGATTACTCACAGACAACATGGATGTGGGTACGTCCATGTCGGTCATATCGCATATGACCTCATCCTGAACATATATCAGGGCGACTTATGTTCTAACAGGGCAACTCTCAAAGCCTCTTACAGCTAGAAACTGTCTCATCCTCACTCACTCAGAGCTGGAGGTGGTCACTCGTGTGAGAGAATCGACCTCATCTACCTGACATATCTATTATCACATCGCAGAGTATATATATGATAATCAACGTAAGTGCATTAATTAAAAAATAATACAAGTGTGACTGAATAATGCATGATGATTATATATATATATATAGAAAAATCAATAAGCATCAATGTCGTCAATAAGTACAAACTGAGAAATGTAAAAAAATACCCAAATCCAATGACTCTCTATGCCCTAAAAAGGAGTCTCTAGTGATGAGTTTGGTGAAGGGGTCAGCCACCATACTGTGTGTAGAAATATAATTGACGGTCACTTCACCTTTTTCGATAATGTCTCTCACAAAATGGTATCTGGTGTCGATGTGTTTGGTCATACTATGAAACTTAAGGTCTCGAGTGTAAGCGATAACGGTCTGATTATCACAATAAATCATTACTGGTCTCCCACTATCTACTACAATCCCTAAGTCATCTAGTAGTTTTCGGAGCCAAACACTCTCTTAAACTGCAACTGAGTAAGCTATGAATTCAGCCTCCATCGCAGATAGAGCAACACAGGTTTGCTTCTTACTGCTCCAAGAGTTGGCCCCGCCATTGAGCAAGAAGGCAAAACCTGATGTCAATTTATGCTTATCCAAATCGCCTCCCCAGTCGGCGTCCGAATAACCCACAAGGCGCAAATTGCCTCCTCTATAACACAAGTAGAAGTTTGCAGTTCCATTTAAATATCAGAAAATCATTTTCACTGCTCTCCGGTGACCCCTTCCGAGATTTGCCTGATATCTGCTCACCAAACCAACTGCATAACATATGTCTGGTCTAGTACACAACATTGCGTATATTAAGCTTCCCACTACACTGGAGTAAGGTACTTTACTCATTTCCTTTACTTCTTCCTGAGTTTTAGGACATATTTCCAGACTTAAGTCTTCACCTTTGGCGATCAGAGTATTTATGGAATTACAATCACTCATCCCAAAGTGCTTGAGAATTTTTTTAATATAGGTTTCTTGTGAAAGAGCCAACGTCTTTCTCGAGCGATCCCTTTGGATCTGAACTCCGAAGATGAACTCAGCTTTACCCATGTCTTTCATATCGAAGCTAGATGACAACCATGCTTTAATGGTCATTAAATACTGAATGTTGTTCCCAGCCAATATTATGTCATCCACATACAACGACAGGATCACAAAAGAGTTATCAGACCATATCAGATAGATACAATGATCCTCCTCGACTATCGTAAAACCATAAGATATCACCTGCTCGTGAAATCTTAGGTACCACCGCCTGGATGACTGCTTTAGGCCATATATCAACTTCTGAAGTCGACAGACCTTATCCTTCTGACTTATTAGAATGAACCCAAGGGTTGTTCCATATAGATCTCCTCATCCAAACTCTCGTTAAGGAAAGCGGTCTTAATATCCATCTGGTGTCTCTAGATCCAAACTAGCGATAATCATTAAAAGTAAACGGACCGATGTAAACTTAACTACTGGGGAGAAAGTCTCATCGTAGTATATACCCTTTGTCTGTGTGTAACCCTTGGCTATAAGACGGGCCTTATACCCCTCGATCGATCTGTTGGCCTTCCTCTTGATTTTGAGAACTCACTTGCTCCCAATGGCCTTTCCATCATCACGTAAGTCAACTAGGTCCCAGACCCATTGACTCTCATTGATTCCATTCTTCCTTCATGGCCTGTAACCATTGGTCTTTTGTTGGACCCTCGAGAGCCTCTCTGAATGTCCTCGACTCTTCATAGTCCTCAGGAGTCACAATGAGGACCTCATCCTCAATCGGGAAACGACGACGAGATACATGTCCCTGACTATTCCTACGAGGAGAGAGAGCCTCCACACCTTCAGATGGACCGCTCCCACTAGGAACAAGATCCGTAATAGGGTCTTGAATCCCGTCGCTGGGCTCGGCTGAGTCGTTGGGCTTGGTTGAGCCGCTGAGCGTAGTCTCGAACGATTTCTCCTCTCTTAGGGAAATCATTCTTGAGAAACATGGTATCACGAGATCAATCTCAGTGACAGTGTCATCCATATGTTCTCCTAGGAACACATGTCCCTTGGAGTATTTAGAGTATCTAATAAAGATACACTTCTTTCCTCGTGGGCCTAACTTACCGTACTGATGCGATGAATCATAAACATATGCAGCGCAACCCCATGGCCTTAAATGGTTAAGGTCAGGCTGCCTCCCTGTCCAAAGCTCGTATGGAGTGCTGACTATGGATTTCGTCGAACACGATTAAGGACGTAGGCGGCAGTTAATAACGCATCCCCCTAATGGGAGATAAGTAAATTAGCCTATGTCATCATCAACCTCACCATCTTTAACGAGTCCTATTCCTTCTCTCGGCTACTCCGTTTCACTAAGGAGTAGGGAAATAGTTAACTTGTCTCGTAATGCCTCTATCGAAACAGAACTCTTTAAACTACTCGACGGATACTGCACCCTCGATCGGTTCTAAGAGTTTTCACCCTCAAGTCTAGCTGATTTTTAGCCTCGTTAATAAACCTCCTGAAGTACTCTAGTGCCTTAGACTTCACGCGAGATCAAATAGACATAACCAAAACGCATGTAGTCGTCTATAAACGTAATGAAATACGTGACTCCATTTCGGGCTCTCATATTCATGGGTCCGCAAATGTCAGAATGAACCAACTGCAATGAAATCCCAGCTCTCATTGCCTTCCCAAATAGTTTCTAATGGCTTTGCCCACAAGGCAAAACTCACACAAGGGCAACTCGACCTTGGTTAGCGGACCCAACAAGCCACTCGCAACTAACCGGTTCATCCTCTCTTGCCTATGTGGCCAAATCTACTATACCATACAATCACATCATCCACTACACTATCAAATGCAAAGGCAATAGGAGAAGAAGGATAAATCTCATAAAAAGAAATCAAATCCAGTACATAAAGTCCCTCATGGATTAAACCGGAACATATCAAAGTACTGTCATAAGTAATAGAAACTCTAGAGTTTCCTAACAAAACAGAGTATCCGAGCTGGTCTAGATATTAGACAGATAAGAGATTTCGCCTAATCTTAGGAGCATATAAAACATCATGCAGATACAGGACTTGGCCACTTCGCAGCAACAGTTTGCACGGGCCAATCCCTCTCACTTCTACAAATGCTCCATTCCCCACGTACAGCCTCCTCGCATGGGGACTCAAATGGTGGAACTCCACGAATGTAATCCTATCGCGAGCTACATGGTCCGTGGCTCCTGAGTCTACAATCCACAAAGAAGAAGAGTTAGCGAGCATCACACTAGATGACACATAACTCAAACCATGTAAAGAAGAAGGACTAACCTTTCGCTCGCCACACTCGCATGCGAAATGCCCATTTTGGCCACATACGTAGCATTGGACCTTGCTCTTATTGAGCTCATTCTTCTTGTGTTTTTGTCTTTTATCGTCGGTCTTGACAGGTTGCTTCTTCTTGCCTTGGCCCTTGGCCTTCTTCTCATGCTTGTACCACTTGCGCTTTACTCCTCGGGAGCCCTTACTCGACTCTGCAATGTTAGCATGAGTAGTAAAAGATGACCTAGCCACCTCCTGGCGCTCCTCCTCGAGCTCACAGTGCCTACTCACGTCCCTGAAAGTATGAATACTCTCAGTATGTGTGAGATAAGTCTTAACCACATCCCAGGAGTCAGGCAAAGACTGGATCATACCCAGTACCTGAAACTCATCAGACATCGGCTCTCCCATGCTCTTCAAAAAGACAATCATACTCGACATGTACATCAATTGCTGTAAGTGATGAACTTATAGGTCAACATTCTCAACTTAGGAGCTGACGAGGTGCCAAAGTGCTCTCTCAGAGCATGCCAGACCGACATTACAGTAGGATACTACTCGTAGACTAGAATCAACTCATCGTGCATGCTACTAAGAAGGATTACCCTGGCATGGCCATCCTTCTTTTTCCAAACACGACACACCTCCTGATCCCATCTAGCCTGTGCCGTAGTACCCTCCCCAGGGTCCACCATCTCGTGCCTAAGAACTTCCCCGAGCTCTTGTTCCTCGAAGACAAACTGAACCTTCCGGTGCCAAATATCATAGTTGTCACCGTTCAGCTTGTCTCCCTTCATAAGATCTAGAATCTTACGGTTTTGTTACAGCCATATTTCTGTCACACATAAAAGAGACTTTAGTGACAATTTATACTTAAATTCATAATTTTGTGCACCCTACGAATCATTAAGATTCAAATGATTCGAATACAAACCCTAAGATGAGCGTATGAGTCAACGGAAACCATACACCACAATCCGGGATTACATCTGACTATTCGGACTTAGATTCGGTACACAAAAACTCACATTTAGTCACATTTATATCATAAAACCCTCAAAAATTAGAAAATTTCCAATTTTAGAATAGCCTATGCACCGTCGGAAGGGCCCACGCCTGGCCAAACGCCAGTTGCGCGTCCCCACGTGCCGGGGAGGGGTCAGGGTGCATGCAGGAATCGTAGCGCGTCAGGCATATGCCTAACATGCAGGTCACGCGCCTGCAAGTGCGCGACCCGCCCACGTGGGTCACGCGCCAGCAAGCGCGTGACCCGCCCGCTCGGGTCGGTTCCCGGTTCGTGGGTTCTGGTCGGAACCCAAAACCCGGATCCAGATCCGATTCGCGGGTCGAGTCTAGATCCGGGTTGGTTCTGACCCGGTCTAACCTGGGAGCTCACGCGCCTCAGCGTGCGTGAGCTCCATGCACCCACTCTCTATTGCACCACGCGCCTTCACGAGCGTGTTGTGCACGCGCCTGCATGTTTGGGTTCTTCGTCTTCGCCCGATAATTTTTGCAACTGGGTCTTTTGACCCGGTTGCCTAAAGACCTATTTTCCAGTACCGCGTTTATTGGATTTTTTATGAATTCTCTAATTCCATTTATTCCAATCATCCTTGACTCGATTTTTGAAATAATTACGCCCTAATCTCGGCTTATTTTGGATCCAAAATTTTGGCCATTCGACACTAATTTTGAAACCATATTTTCCGACAATTACAATATACAATATGCGTGTCAAAATATAGATCTCAACTTTAGGATTCTATATCTACCATTTTCATGCAGAGATTTGCCTTAAATCTCGACAAATCAAGGGTTGAATGGTTTGGTCACTATTCACAACCGAATTTGTAACCGAAATTTTTTTTGTCTAAGCGTGCTCAGAAAATTACGAAAAATTTATTTTCGTGATCTACTTGACTTGGGTAACACAGTGGTATAATTGGATTCACGAAACTCATCTGTGATCCGAATCCCAAATTTTTATACCCTATATTTTTATACCTAAGGTTTAATTCTGAAAATTTATTTAAAATTAAATCTAACATACTCTGATACCAATATTAGATCAAGATGACTCTATCACGTAGCGAAAGTAAATAATAATAAATTTTCAAAATAATAAAAGATAATGGTTTTGGGTATACCTCAATGAGCAATATCGAATACTCCGGGAACTGCGAATCCTTCGTCTCGATCTCTCTCGCAGTCGGGTGATAATCACGAGTACCGAACTATCACCGCAATTCCACGACATTGTAACTCTAAATCTGGTGATTGAATTGTCGTAAAAATTCCCTACTCAGAATTTCTCTAACCCTCTCAACGATGTATTTTTCTCTCTCAAAAATACAAAGATGCAAGTAAGTTCTCTCAATGGTAATTCTCTAGATCTGTAGGAAATTCTCTCTTCACTAAACTTCAAGAATAGTGTTAGACTTTTTTTTTTTTTTTTTTTTTTTTAATTCCATGTTCCCATACAAGGAAAGGAATCAAATCAAATTGTCACACCAAAAAGGGAAATTACCATAATAATGGAGAGACATTCATGGGAATGTGAGTTACCTCATTCCCATTATAAATTCCAATAAAGGAATTTATTTTAGGTAAAATGCCCCAACTTAGGCACTTACCAACACAATTATTAATTTTTTTGATAATAATAAATTTAATTTGGATAACCAAACCAGTAATAAGATTGAAATTGCAAGGCACAATGGCTTCATGCTGCCTAAAGGGATGTGTTGGCTTCAAAGGAATGAGAGTCCCATGGCCACTATAGTGGAAAAATAAGATATCGCCACCACCTATATCAACCATCTGTTTAAGTGCTTGCTTGATGTTTGCACCGGTGGGCATGGTTTCCACGGTCCATCCAAGATCATCCATTAAGAGTTCAATGTGGCTTGGGCTGAACCTGTTAAAAAGTCAATGACTACACCTAGAATAATCTAGAAAAGTAGACTCCTTCTAAGTTGTGAACCGACATAGAGTGTGTAGAA
Organism: Dillenia turbinata; assembly: GCA_037126225.1. NCBI lineage: Eukaryota > Viridiplantae > Streptophyta > Magnoliopsida > Dilleniales > Dilleniaceae > Dillenia > Dillenia turbinata. Next base: position 18,683,793 of record JBAMMX010000003.1, read on the forward strand.
AAATCTTGTATGGCCTAGGAGAAAGTCCAACATTGTTTTACTATAAATACCCATGCACCCTCACAAATTTGTGTGTGAGGTAAGTCCCGAGTCCTTGGCTTGTTAGTAACTTGAGTATTGCAAGTAGTGTCCCAAGTTATTTTGTGAAATTAGTGGATTTGTTTACTAATAGTATTTGTATTATAAGTGATTTCTTTGAGTGATATTTTGTTCATTATATTAGCATATATGTTGGATCTATCACTTGAAAAATCCACAACAAGTGGTATCAGAGTAGGATGGTTTGGGACCGTCGTATTTGTAGTGCTTGCTATTGCAGGACATAGCTTCTGTGAACCCCTAAATTATGGGAGTTAGTATAAATCCTTATTTGTGCTGCCATGATGGTGGATTCCACATCAGTTAGTTGGATTAAAAAATTAAATAACCACAATTATAACACATGACAGTCATGTATGGAGTCCTATTTGGAAAGTCAAGATTTGTTGGATTATGCAATTGAAGCTGACACTACACCACCTCCAGCAACGGATACCATGGCTCATCGGAAATAGAAGGTAAAAGCTGCCAAAGCTATATTTGCAATCAAAATATCAGTTGAAGATGAGAAGATAGAACACATCAGATAGTGTAAGATACCCAAAGAAGTATGGGACACATTTGCCAAGCATTTTGTCAGAAAGAATGTTTTACGCCTCCAACTTCTAGAAAATGAGTTAATATTGTTAACTCAACAAAACTTCGCAATAAGAGATTATTTCACAAAAATAAAATTCATTTGTCAAGAAATTTCCGAATTAGATCCAGATTCTAAAATTATAAAGTATAGGATGAGGAGAATTATTATACATGGATTAAGACCCGAGTATAGAAACTATACTACAGCTATACAAAGTTGGGCAACACAACTCTCTATAGAAGAATTGAAAAATTTGTTGGTGTATCAATAGTCTCTTGCCCAGCAAATGGCGGAAGTAATAATAAAGAATGAAGAGGATGAGCTATATAATGGTAAAGCCCGAGAAGGCTCAAGAAGGTTGAACAATTCGAGACTTGACAATAAATAAGATGGCAAAACCAGGAGGCAACTAAAGCGAAGCTATCAAACAGGGGGAGCTCAAGAAGTTCAAGGAATAGGAGATAAATGTTCTCACAACTATAAGTGCTTCAATTGTGGAAAAAGATGGCACTTTGTCAAAGATTGTAGACTCCCAAAGAAGTCGGTTGAGGGAAATATAGCTCAGTCAAGCAGCAAGGAAGAGCATAGCGAAATGAATGGAACATTCACGCATCCTTCTCAACATTAGATATCAAAGAAGCAAAGTTCGATTTTGAAGCCTCAAAGGTGGAGGTTGTGCAACGACTAAAGAAATAGCTGCTTTTTTTGCTGTTAAGTTTAGAGCAATTGATTTCAATAAATAGTGGATCGTAGACTCAGGCGCTGCCAATCACACGACAGGTGATAAAAAGAAATTACTCAATATGTCTGCTCACAATGGTGGTCGCATAGTTGTGACAACTGACAACAAGAGGTTGCTAATCAAACATGTTGGGGATGCGATACTAGCACCGCATCTCGGTCCTAACCAGGTACAACTCCAAAATGTCATGCATGTAGATGGAATGAAGAATAACCTATTATCCGTGTCATAGCTTACAGTCTTGAAAAATTACCTGCTATTCGGTTCACAAGATGTGAAGGTGTACAAGGATATTAAGATAATTGGAACACCAATCATGTTAGGAGAAAAGGTGGAATCCATCTATGTTTTGTCAGCAGAATTAGCATATATTGACAAAACAAGTAAGAATGAGACAATGGATCTCTGGCACACATGTTTGGGACATGTTAGCTATAAGAGACTCCAGATAATAATGAAGAAATCGATAGTGAAAGGTCTTCCTAATATAAAAACGAGAAGTAACATGGTTTGTATCAATTGTCAATATGGAAAGGCATATCAGCTTCCATATGAAAAGTTAAAGTTTAGAGCCAAGCAACCATTAGAGCTCGTCCACTCAAATATTTTTAGACTAGTCAAGCAACAAGGGCTCATTACATGATAATATTCATCGATGACTACTCGAGGTACGTGTGGGTAGATTTTATGAAGGAAAAGTCTGAAATATTTGAAAATTTTAAGGAGTTTAAACAAAAAGTTAAATAAGATGTTGGAAGAAAAATCCAATGCGTAGCACAGATAATGGAAAGAGTACACATCAAATGAGTTCTTAGACTACCTATAAAGATGCAATATTCGAGATAATTAATCTGCCCAAGGACTTCATAGCAAAATAGAATAGTCGAGAGAAAGAAGCAACATCTTGCTGAGATAGTTTGAAGCATGATGCATACCAAGAATGTACCTGCTCACTTTTGGGCAGAATGCATGAGGACGGCAGCTCATGTGATTAATAGATTGCCCTAGACAAAACTTAGGTTTAACTCACCTTTCCAGAAGCTGTGGAAGACCAAACCTACTATAAGTTATTTCAAAGTATTTGGTAGCACTTGTTATGTGTTCGTACCAGAAAAGCTGAGAAGTAAATTTGAGAAGAAAGCAATTAGGTGCAACTTCATGGGATACGATGACAAAAGAGAAGGATGGAGGTGCTGTAATCCAATAACTAGTCATTGCCATATGTCGAGGAATGTAGTATTTGATGAAGCATCTTCTTGGTGGTCATCACGAGATGAGGAGTTCCCAGATTCAAAAGAAATAGTAGAAAAGTTACAAGAAAAGACACCAAACCAAACTTGTATCTTGAAAGTAGCTAGTGAGATTCCTGAGGATCAAGAAAGCAGTCTAAGCCTTGGAAGAAGTATCATTACTTAGGAGCTAGAAGGTCTAAGCCTTTCGCAAGAGGTAAAGGAAACTTCACAACAGGAGCAGCAACTTCAAAGATCTCTCGGCAAAGGAAACCTAATCCTAAGTATGTCAACGTTGCACTCCTTAATGACAATGGAGTCAAAGAACAAACAAGCTATGAGGAGGCCCCTCAAAGTGTCAAGCGGATCAAGGCAATGAAGGAAGAAATAGAGGCACTCCATCAAAACCATACTTGGGATCTTGTTCTGCTACCCAAAGGTGTGAAGCCAATATCTTGCAAATGGGTATACAAAGTCAAGACCCAACAAGATGGATCTATAGAAAGGTACAAGGCACGACTAGTAGCTCGAGGGTTCTCGCAACAGTATGGCTTAAACTATGACGAGACATTCAATCCGGTGGCAAAGATTACTATTGTTTGTGTATTACTAGTATTGGCCGCTAGTAAATCTTGGAGGTTATAGCAATTCCTATATGGCGAAATAGATCGAGACATATACATAGAGCAACCCAAAGGGTTTGAGAGCAAGTCTCACCCATGGTATGTCTACAAACAAGGAAGGCATTATACGGATTGAAACAAACACCAAGAGCATGGTATAGGAAAATCGTGAGTTCTTAACTCATAGCGGATTTTTGTTGGCTATGCCAGATTCAAGCTTGTTTGTCAAGCTTCAAGGAGGCAAATTAACGATTTTACTAGTATATGTTGATAATCTTATCATCATAGGAGATAATGAAAAAGACATTTGTAGGATAAAAAAGATTTTATCGGTTCATTTCCATATGAAGGAGTTAAGTGAGCTCAACCACTTTTTTGGACTTGAGGTTGAATACTCAAGTGGGGGATTATTCCTAGGGCAACAAAAATATGTTCAGGATTTGCTAAAGAAGCAAGGAATGCTAGACTGCAAGCTTATCTCAACTCCAAAAGAAGTAAATGCTAAATTAATCTCACTTGAAGGCAAAGAGTTAGAGGATCTCACTTGCTATTGACAACTGGTTGGAAGTTTAATACATCTAACACTGACAAGGCTAGATATCACTTATGCATCAAGTTGTAAGTAGATTTATGCAAAATCCTAGAAAATCTCATTTGGAACTAGCTCGTCGAATATTGAGGTACGTGAAAGACACATATGACTATGGAATTTTCTATAAGAAAGGCGGATCTTGCAAACTAGTTGGATATAGTGATGCGGATTATACTAGAGATCGTGATACTCTATTGATCTACTATTGGTTACGTTTTTAGTCTTGAACCTAGAGCAATCTCATGGTGCCGCAAGAGGCAACCTATAGTATCATTGTCTACTACTGAGGCGGAGTGTCATGTAGCAACTAATGCAATACAAGAGGTGACTTGGTTGGTGCAGTTGATGAACAATTTGTAATAGCCAGTTGATTGTGCAGTGGAGTTATATTGTGACAATCTATCAGCGACTCAACTAACTGAGAATCCAATGTTCCACGCAAGGACTAAATATGTTGAGGTTCACTATCACTTCATTAGGGAGAAAGTTCTTCGAGAGAACATAAAGATGAAACATGTAAGTACCAGGAACAAGTAGCGAACATTTTTACCAAAGGACTCGGGGTGGGCAAACTTGAAGAATTTCGTAATGTACTAAGGATGATATCTAAAACAACATTAAAAGGAAGTAGTCATTGAGGAGGAGTATTAAAAAGTTAATGACTACACCTAGAATAGTCTAGAAAAGTAGGCTCCATCTAAGTTGTGAACTGACATAGAGTGTGTAGAAAAATCTTGTATGGCCTAGGAAAAGTCCACCGATATTCTTTCATTATAAATACCCATGCACCCTCACAAATTTGTGTGTGAGGTAAGTCCCAATTCCTTGGCTTGTTAGTAGCTTGAGTATTACAAGTAGTGTCCCAAGTTATTTTGTGAAATTAGTAGATTTGTTTAATAATAGTATTTGTATTATAAGTGTTTCCTTTGGGTGATATTTTGATCATTATATTAGCACATATTTTGCATCTACCACTTGAAAAATCCATAACATAACCCAAACCGGTGATTTAATAGATTTCTTATGGCCTTTGCATCATTTATGCAACCCTCCACTCGTTCTTGGTACTTGGATAATTGTATCCAACTAAAACAACTAGCCTCTTCATCCCTCTCAATACTTTTGAGTGTGTTAAGAATAGAAAGCTACACAATTTTTTTATGAATGTAGATGGATAACATAGACAGAAAGAGATTGATGACTTGCAAAACATTTTCTCAGCTTCAAAGTCATTCAACCAAACCAACCATTGGCCTAACTCAGATTTTGCCTTCGAAATATGTTTAAGTGAGTTGTTTATTTACATGAAGGCATTTAAAATGTTGGGTTAGAGTTTCTTACAACCCCTCCCCTAATTTGGAGATTCAAAATTCAAATCTCTATGAAACCCAAAAGAAAAGAGTTTCTTACAACCTTCATCAATAGGGAAATGTGTTTAGATGTGACGCAAACAAACTTAGGGGGTTTTGCTCGTACTTGAATCGAATCGAAATTAGAATAAAAAATCTTAAAAATGTAATCAGAATCAAAATACGATATTCACTTGTTTGGTTAAAATTTTGGAATAGATATAATTACCATTGTTGATATTTGGTTTATATATCTTTCGAAATAAAAATCATATAATTATCAATTTTGCTTCTAATAAAAAATGTTTTTATGATTTAAAATGTTTTTTTATTAAAAACCCTTCATGGTAAAAAATATTTGATAAAAAAAGGGATTTTATGATAAAAAAATATTTGACAAATGTTTTTTTAATTAAAAATTTTGATTAAAAAAGGGTTTTGGTTCCCTCCATCTATTCCCTTATCTAGTGTGATTATTTTAACGTATAGAGTTATCAATCTTATGAAAATTAATCAATTTTTTCTTGATTAATTTCAAATTATTTTAATTATGGAGTATCAAATTATTAAGTAAAATAAAAATTAAATTCTAAACCAAATCTATAAAAATTCAAACAAATAAATAATCAAGAATTAAAATCTAATTAAATACAAAACCTTAAAAATTATAACTAAATAAATTAAAAAATAATACTAAAAATTATTGAAAAACTAAACCTACTAAATAAAAAATAATTAAATAATTAAATTAATAGATTAAATTTAACTAAGTATAAACTCTAAAATAATCCCTAAACCAAATTATTAAATAAGAAAAATAGAAAATAGAAAATTATCAATTCTTAACTTAAAAGAAAATATAATTAATCTTAAAATTACTAACAAAACTTAAAAGAAAATCTATGAATTTTTATCTTATTTTTTAAATTGAAAGTATAATAATAAATTTAAAGTTCTAAAAAATAATTATAAAATAAAATTTAAAAAATAAGCAAAATAGGTATTGAAATTAGACCTAAATAAATAAAACAATGAAATTAGATCAGAAACAGGTAAAATGCAAACCAAACGTGGCCTTAACTCACATAGTGAAATTGAATAGGAATCAAAAGGAAGAATTTGAAAGGATGTGCAGAGGGGTTTTCTTGTAATGGTTGAAGACGAACTCAAAGTCGATAGAGAACTCAAAGAGTTGGATGAATTGGACGACAGGATGACGCAGGAGAATACGAAGCTTGAACGAGGTAGTGGATAACTCAATGAATGTCTGGAAAAGTCAAAGGAGAGCGTGACTGTTCGATGGTGGAGCTGAACAGTGAATAGCAAATGGAACAAAGTCGAACACGGGCGTAGTTGGTGATTCTAGCGATTAGAGAATGCTAAGATGAACAAAGGCAATGAAAGGAGAAAAAAATTAAGGTTATAACAAAGGCGGAATGGTTATCTGAAGGGCCGGCAAGAAGTGACCATTTTTCCTCATAGATTTCACGCATGGGTCTTCGATCGAAACCCATCATTTCATTTGGGTTTGATGAAACCATATCACGAGGTTTCATTCCTACACCTTTATTTCCATTATATTAACCCAAACAACTTGTATGGTTTCATTCTCATTCCTAGTTCTCATACTATTTAATAAAACACCTCCTTAGTATTTTTAGCTGCTCTATTCTTTCATTTATTGAAGCTTTCTTACATCAATTTATTTCCTCTTTTTAGACAAACATTCATTTGATTTTGAACTCATTTGTTCATTTATTAATTCTATCTTAACAATAAACTGTAATAACTTTGTATTTAGAGAAAAAAAAAAGATGAGGTTTATCTAATTTTTCATTTTACTCGTAATGGTTTCTTAATGAAAATAAAAAATTTTAGTAACAAGTATCGAATCTACCATTAAAACTCAAGAAAATAATCAAACTTATTATATTAACATTTTTATTAAAAATCAATTTCTTCCAAAAGGATAACTAAAACATAATTAAAAAAAAAAAATCAATTATATAAAAGAATAGTTCAAGATTATGGGTGAATATGGAAACTAATGAGTGCCCAATTTAGAAACTTTATGATTGTAGCACTGGACAAGTCTGGATTGTAGTGTTACACCTAAATGGACTATTAGAAATTTTTTTTATATTTATATGAAAATATGAAAAATAATTATTTAGAATAAAAATGTAAATTTTTATTATTTAGAATGATGAGACATCCTTTAACACTTAGTCGAGGATTTTCAAATTTTTAAGTTATCGATCATTAGAGTCTTGATCACTAGAACCATCGATTACTTGAATGTTTGGTGATCAATGCTTGATAGATTTTTACTGTTCGGTACTTGCCAAAATTTTCATAAGTCTTTCAAATGCTCATTTAGCCATTTAATTGTTCGATACTCAGTACGATTTAGTTGTTCAGTAAAGGTCTAGTGATCGGTAAACAATTCTCCAAATTTTGATTTTCTGATAGGTAGTCGGTAAGAACCATCTGCTATTTTATAAGTGAAAACCCCATCGGTAATATTTTTTGGTCGTAACATAAAATTTATAGTTTATCAGCGCACTATTTCTCTATCTGGGTAATATGTCCATAAATTCCTATTGATCATCTAGCCACTTATTAGTATTGGAGACTCCGTCGGTATTGTGAGACCCCATCGGTTATGAAATTATGAGACTTTTAGGTATACAGTGAAAGATAGAACTTGTAATCCCTCATTTTATATACTTCGGTAGGCATTTTCATATCCAATTATTATCTCATCGATACCTTACTCTATTATCTACCTTACCTATTCGGTATTGAAAATAATTACACCGTCGGTATATTGTGAAACATGTGATCTGATTGTCCGACACATTTCTCCACCATTTTTCAATACAAGTATAACTAAGTCTCATCCATCCGTGAGCATTGACCAACACTAAGAATGTCTTGGCATTGACCGAACATTGAGAAATTCTTTTACCTCTTCGGTCTTCACTTACTTTTGCTTGAAAAATTGCTCTTCAGTCTTCACTTACCCTAGCTTGAAGACTTGATCGAACACCTATGCTTGAAGACTTTGAAATTTGCTTGGAATTTGGACAATACTTGCCTTTGTTGAGAATTGAACACATGACTTCCCAAGCTTCCAAAAAGACATATTACCATCAAACCACCCAAATCTTTCAATTATATTATGTTGAATTTATAATATATTCTATATTCCTATATATTTTAAATCTTTAACATTTTTAACTTATCTTCCATGTAGCGTACTTTACTTTCAATTTTCCTTGCTCAACAACAATGCATCACAGTCTCAGTAAAATATAACTTCAAACACTTAAACCCTTTTAGGTATCCATCTCGTTGACTCAAAAGGACATATTGAGCACTTTATGCAAATAAAAAATAGATGAAAGCCACTAGGTAAATACTAAAAATGGGTTGATAATAAAAAAGATGAATGAGAATCCAAAACCCTCTGAAAAGGGCATTTCTCATTTCTCTCCAGAGCATTCTCCTCTCTTTCCTTCTTTTTTTTTCTCTCTTCTTCCAAAATCCAATCAATCTACCACCATAAGTCCAAATTAAAGGCTCACAACTACACATGAACTCTCCAAAGTTAGATCTTAGTCTTAAATCTTGAGGAAAATCTAAGGGTTTAGTGCTATCACAAAAGAGAGAAAAATCAAGGGTTTTGGTGTGACCCTAACCGAAGGATCTTTGGAGACAAAACCAAGGGTTGGGCAAAGTCGATCGAGACAGACTTTTACTACGAGGAAATTCTGAATGATCATCGCCTCTAGCATTGTGAGTGGACGGTTTGTTGTGTTGTGAATGAAAAATGTTTTTCATGATTTTTATAAAATGTTTTCTTAACTTGATTTTACGAAATGTTTTATAGATGTGGAGTGTCCCTAAAAATGTTTTTTTGAGCCATGAGATTTATATATTTGTTAATATATTTTGAGACATACTAAAATTTTTACGAATAATGATCTCTGAATTTATAAACTATGAACTTGTTGATTTTTATGACACATGTTATGATCTTTGCTAAATGGTTTATGTATTGGCTTTAGGGTATGAGATCGAACCCCATAGTGCATGTATGGGGTGTGAGCACCCGGTTTATGTGATGACCGGTCAAATATTTAAAACTTCCACCTGACCGATTCGAGGGGCAGCGTAGAGAGCTTGGTAGACTTGAGGGGTAGGTGACGGTAGAGAGATACCCTCCAAGTCCATTTTAAAGTTATTCGGTTGCATTTCGAAGAAGCCACGAGCTAACGCTTCAAGGTTGGGGTTGATATTTTATGACCGATGTTAATGAAATCTCCTGATAGTTCCACCGTATGGTCCGAGCCAAGCCATTGGTAGAGAGGTTTTGAGGCAAATCCCACGATATTGGAAAAGTGTATATTATGTTATGGAAAAGTCATGGCTCTTGATATAAATGTTTGAATTACTACTTGATGTTTCATTGGAACATAAATATGTTTTGAGAATTATTGTTTGACATTTCTACACTCACCACTCACTCACTTACCCAGCTATGCCATTGCACTCCATTCAGTGGGTATTTTATACTCACCCCTCAATTCTCTTATCTCTTTTCAGAGGAAGTGTAGTGATAAGATTATCTCATCGGTAACTAGATCCAACCGAAGAGTAGAGCCGCTTGTCTGAGACCGACTGTGGTATTGGTTCATCCTAGTTGTGGATATTTTGGAAGCATATAGATGGAGCCATCGGAGGACATTTTGGAAAATTGAAAACTTATGTTCTGACACTTATATTCTGAAACTCTTTTTGTATTAAATTTTATTAATATTTTTTTAAACTGAAACATATATATTTAAAAAGTTATATTTTAAACTTATTGAACATTTCTTTCCCATTACGTGGTTGGATTGAAAATAATTTGTGAGTTGAATTTTATTAATTTAGAAGTGATATTATTATTATTATAGTCCTGGATCTTGGGGTATGTGTGGAGATAGCACGTATTTTTAGATCATGGGGGCAAGCAATTGTCACGTGTTCGAATTTGAAGTCGGACGTGACAATTATATTGATATCAGAGCAAAGGTTTTTGTGTTTTGAATGATTTCAAATATTTTTAAATGTTTTCAATATTTTCAAGTGTTTTCAAAATATATTCCAATGTTTTTTGATATTTTTATTTTTCTAAACATTTTGAGGAAAAAAAAAGATTCAAAAGCCTCCTACGGTTCTAGGAAATTGAGTCCCGTTAGGTATGAGCGCATTATTGGTTTATCTAATTTAGGGAGTGAGATAAGTTTTCCTCTGGTAAAATCCAATGGCTCCTCGTCAGAAAACAAAGATTTTGACTGAGATCTTTCGTTCTGAGCACAAGACTACCTTGTCTTCCCGTACTCCTCCTGCCAGTGCACCCAAGCCGTCGGTTGCACCATCTGAGATTATTCCACCGCCACTTGCTGCATTCCAACAAAGGTATGGAATGGTGGAGCAAGTATGGTATTCCAATTCAAACCCAAACCCGGGATCCAATGCAAACTCCCCCCCACCGAACCCGACTATGACAACAAACACTCCCCTAACACCGGTAGCTCCTCGTCCATTGATAGTTATACCAACTACCCATCCAACCATTGAGCTGTCCAAGTTGATTAAGGAAGTAAGATAACTAGGTTGGGAGACTTTCTCGGGTACTAATGATGCTACGGTAGAAAAGATTAGATTAATAGAGTTCAAGAAACTGTAACTGACATGAGATTAGATGATGAGATGAAACTAATGGTGGCCATAAGGATGCTTAACAAGAGTGCTCGTACATGGTGGGAGAACTTGAAGAGGTGATCATCTACTCCCATCTCATGGAGTGAGCTCTTTAGGAAATTTGATTAAATGTATTATACTAGGTTTTATTAGGACTTAAAGATGAAAGAATTTTTCTATCTTAAGCAAAGAAACAAATCGGTGGCAAAATATGAGACTGAATTGAGAGAGTTACCATTGTTTGTTCCAGAATTTGTGATTTGAAGAGAGACTGAACTTGAGTATTAGGGAAAATATGTCAGTTACCCAAGCTCACACTTTTAAGGATGTTTTGCAATTAGCTTTGAGAGCCGAGAAGATGGACGAAGAAAGAAAAAATGTCAGAGAAACCTATGGAAGGAAAATGAGATCTGAGTCCACTTCGGGTTAGAGTTTTAAGAAAAGTGAAAGTATAAGCTCTTATGGGAATGCATCCGTCACGGGATCTGTTGGCTTTCCCCAAGGCCAACACTTTTTCAAGAAGAGTGTTCTGAACACTAGTGTTCTATCTGGGACAAAGTCGATGGGAAACAACCTTTACAAGAATTGCAAGAAATTCAATTCTGGACCTTGCAATGAGCCTACAAGGTGTTACCATTATGGACAGGAGGGCTATCTCTGATATGATTGCCCTAAATTGGGTTTGAAATGACAAAGAAGTCAACAAAACCAAGATCTTCCTAATGGTTCTAGGAGTGGACTAGTCAACACTGCTGTACGTCCCTCCAATATTACTCTAAGAACGGGGACCGGTAGCAACACTATGCTATCAATCCCCAGCGTCCCCAACCTCGAATCCAAACAAGGATCTATGCGATGACCAATGAAGAAACACAGAACAACCCTGATGTTGCCACAGGTGAATTCAATTAAGTATAACTTTATTGACTTGAAAAGCATGCTATTGGTGTTCCTTGATATTTAAGGTTTGCTAGAAGCATTGAATCATTATATATTAGAGATAATTAATGAATCAATTTTGAGTATTGGTTTTGTATAATAAATTATGGTGATTAATAGTATTGCTATGAGATGGATATGTGAATATTGTTGAGCAAATCGCATGATGTTAGAAGTATTGGTGACTTTTTTAAGAAAATATTTAGATTGGTTGATGTTCATGATTGATATCATGTTATATGAAATGTGTATTACAAGGTTTGGCTAATAATCATTTAACAGTTTATATTAATATATATATAAATCTTTGGTGATTGCTACCTACATATTTATTTTATTCCTTTATTAGCACATGCTTTGCTAGGCATGCTGACAGCCCTTTTGACTCTTCGATAAGTAGTGAATAGAAGTATAGAAAATATGATGTATAGGTAGCTGAAGAAGATGAGAATAAATAGGGTTGCATAGCATATGTGACTAGAAGTTTGTAAGCATTCAGAGGAAAATAATATGGACTAGCAAAATACTCAAGATAGAATAGTTATATATTCAAAATGATTATCTTCTTTGGTGATTCAATTAGTTGACAACCAATTGGAGATAATTTAGAAAAATATGAGAATAGAATGAATAATCTGATGTTTGATTTTTCTTTTGAAATGAAATTTTTTTTTAAAAAAATTATATTTTATTTTACTTAAAGTGTGAAAGAAATAATTAATAGAAATGTAAAATTCTACTCTTGAGGTTATTCAGAAATCTCTTGGGTATTTGATCGTAGAATATTTTAATTTTAAGTGACTGGATTAATAGAGTGTTGGTATTTGATAGGGAAGAATGAGGTTTTAATAAATTGATTCACTTCAGTAAAGTTTTGAATTCGATAAATTATCTTTTCCAAATTTTGATTTTCAATTGGTGATCGGTAGTTTCCACCCACTCAAGAACTTGTTGGTTTATTTTGCCAATTAGTAATCCCCGTCGGTGCTTTACTCCATTCCTTCTATCGGTATATTTATTTGACTCATGATATTTACTTTACCAATTTTCTAAATTATTATTCGGTACATCAAATTTTCATTTAAATTGATCGGTACCTTTGCCACGTATATATGAATATATATCTCAATCATTACTAGGAATGAACAAGATCTTCCAATCGATATATTGACCGAACAACATTTACAGATCGGTGCATTCTATTTTCTTATATCACACCTGTTCGGTCACCCATCAAATTTCTAATCGGTTATGTTTGAATAAATTCTTGGAAATCCGGTCATACTTCTTTTCAATTGCTCATCGGGTATCATTTTAATATTCACTCACATTTATTTGGCCATCGGTTCCTTTCCACTTCCACACTTCTTTGCCTTCGGTGCCCCCTTTATATTCATGTTTCAAATTTCCATTTTCTAAGAAACAGGGCCATCGTTCCCCTCTCCCAAATGAGTGGCACACACACACACTTCAAACTTCAAAAATTTAATTGTTTGGTCGTGCATGTCCTTATGGAGAATCGAGACCTTTGACCTTCCACCCATCTAAAAGGTATTTATCCACCAAGTCATTCAACACTTCAATCAATATACATATAATTTATACTATAGCTTCATATTTTATTCTTATTTCTACAATATGAGATACCTCTTTGTCCAACAGAGCTAAGGCGAACAACACTCACTTAGTCAATCAGCATTTCTCTCTCTAGCCAATGATATTTTATATTGGAACATTTTCTTTTCCTATTGTGAAGTTATGTTCGGTAAACAATGAGAATTGACCAAAGCACATCACCAATCACTCTTGTCTTAACAAATAAAATTTTAAATATTTAAACTCATTATATTGAGTTCTAAATTACCAAAAAGGACATATTGGACACTTGTGTAAATTGAAAGTGAAGGAGGACAACTAAGTAAATCTCCGTAAAAAATGGGTTTATAAATAAAAAGTAGTAAAGGGAACACAGAACTCATGTAGCCAAAACTCTATTTCTTCTTCTTTCTTTTTCCTCTCGGTTCACACTTTTTTCTTTCTTCTGCTTTCCTTCAAAGATCAATCAATACCACCAAAACCCACACCCGAGCGTTCCAAATCATAACCCAACCTCTTGTATGTCGAGTCTAGTAAGGAATTATAAATATTCAAACGTAGGAAGTTGTCGACTCTAGGTATGACGATAATTCAGCTTGTGTCGAAGTTACCACATCCATTTAGGAGCTGACTAAAACAATCAAGTAAAGCATTTACAACGGAGAAATTGTAGTGACTACCCTCCCATACATAGTAAGTGGATGGTTCGCTATGCCTTTAAATGCGAAAATTGTTTTAAATTCTTTAATAAATGATTTTCTTTGAATGCATTTAATATGTTTTATATAAATTTTTGTGATTATGGGATATTTGAAATAAAAAGGTTGAATCACATATGCATCTATTATACTTATAAATGAACAAAAGTCATATGATATCAAATATTTAATCTACGTATCGCTTTGGTATGGTTTTTGAGAATTGCTTATCAAATATGGCACACTAAATATGATTTCCGATATCAAGTAAAAGGACGGTAAATCTGCAAATGACTATGTAAATTCCTCCACGGTTTACCCAACGAGGAACGTGGTTGGGATTTAATCACAGTTAGCGTAGATATGACCTCCTCACTGCAAGGACTATCCTGGATTGCACTCGGTGATGCATTTGTCAACACTAAGAAAGGAAATAAAAGATTTCTAAACAAATGGATTAAAATCCCTTGGTGGGCTTTCCTGCCTCGAAGTTCTAAGCCAAAACCTGGGACGGAGTACTTTCCTAAGTAGGCCCCATGATTGCCTAAAATCGAAGCACAGGGATAATTACCTAAATTATTCTAATTTGTTAAGACTAAATTATATCCAAAGATTTGTTTTTATAAAATATGTTTTGATCCCACAAATAATTCCCTCATTTACTGACACTATCATGCCATCGCACTAATTTCACCTAGGCATTCCCATACTCACCCCTCTCTCTATATTTTTCTGCATAAAGATTAGGTGGGAAACATCGATAGGGAGTCAAAGTGGAAGACATTATTTTCATAACCGGATGTGAGGGTATCAGGATGGATGGTCTATTTTCTGATTGATGTAGTACAACCCACGGAAGCGAAAACATTTTTACTATTCTTTTGTTTTACATTTGTTTGATACTGTCCTATTCTAAGTAAGTATTGATAAAATCCATACTTGGTTATCATGAACCTTGCTTAATTTTGTTTAAAAATTGTCTTTTGCAAAATTTATTGTTTATTGGGATATTTGGACTTTATTGTGAAAATTTTATTAAGGATTCTTTGATCGGCTCAGGATGGCCTTACGTATGCACGGATCTTGATCTACTAGGTTGAAAGCCTTGCTATATCCGAATAAAGGAGGTTCATCATAGGCTTCCAGATAACACTACGGCCGTCACATGCTCGACTCCAAGGGTCTGGGCGTGACAAGTGGTTTCCAAGTTAATGGACTGAACCTATTTTTAACTTTACAAGGAAATTAATATTATAGTAACATTTTGGAAACTGGAGAACTATTACACCATATGAGGTACAAAGTTAAGATAGTTTGATTCTTGGAATTCTAATTAAATTGATGGTAATTCCTTATTTTTGAATCAATTAATAGCCATCTAAGAGCAGCAAACTAAGAAATTGGAAATGAGGTTTTAGTTTAAAGAATAAACATGTAAAAAGAAATGACTTGAGAGCTCGAAGAAGTCTCAAGTAAATCCCAACCCCCGCTTATTTGGAGAAACTTATCTTGCAAGAAAATTCGGGGACAAAATTTTTAGTGGGAGATAATCAGAATAATCCTGGATAAGTCTAGATTGTAGTGTTACACCTAAATAGACTATTAGAATTTTTTTTTATATTTATATAAATATGGGAGAATAATTATTTGAAATAAAAATATTAATTTTTATTATTTAGAATAATCGAAATTAGATAAACGCTAAATGAGCAGATTTTTAAATTTTCAAGCTACTAATTATTAGAATCTTTTGATCACCAGATTCGCCGACACAGTATTCGGTGATTAATGCTTGATAGATTTTTACTACTAAGGATTTGTCAAAATTTTCATATGTTTCTCAAATACCATTTCGCTATTTAATTGTTCGATACTCATAAAATATAACCTGCTCAATAAAGGTCTAGTAATCAAGAATACCTCTCTACCTTCCGATTCGATAAAGAATATGTAAGGACCTCATCCGCTATTTTATAAGTAAAAACCTCATCTTGCATTATTTCTGTCACAAGATAAAATTAATAATTTATCTACAGACTATTTCTCTATCGGCAGTATTAAGTCTATAAATTGCTGATCATCTATCCACTCGTTGCAATTTAAACCTCATTGTATTGGCGGTATCTCATTTGCATTGAAATTGTGAGACTTTTAGGTATACAGATAAGATAAAACTTGTAATCCTCATTTTATACTACCGTTTGCGACATTTTCATGTCCAATTATTATCTCATCGGTACTTTACTTATCATCTACTACCCGTTTCTAAGATAAAAATACCAATTCATTTGATATTGTGAAACATGTGATCCGATCACGAACACATTTCTCCCCATATTTCAATACAAGATAACCAAGTCCCATCCATCCCTGAGCATTAACCTAACACTAAGAATGTTCAAGGAATTGACCGAATGATTGAGAAATTTCTTTTACCTCTTTCTCGGTCTTTACTTACTTTTGCTTGAAAAATCGCTTCTTCTATTTTCACTTACCCGCAATAAGACTTGACCAAACACCTATGCTTAAAGATTTGAAATTTGCTTGGATTTTGACGCCACTTGCTCATGGAGAATTGAACTCATGACTTTCCAACCTTCCCAAAAAATATGTTATCACCAAACCATCCAAACTCTCAATTATATTATGTTGAATTTATATTATTTCTATATTTCTAACAATTTTAAATCTTTAACATTTTAACTTATCTTTCCATGTGAATGTACTTTACTTCAATTTTCCTCGTTCATCGATAAAGCATCACAGTCATGAAAATATAACTTCAAGCACTTAAACCCATTCGGTATCTATCTCATGGACCTGCAAGGACATATCGAGCACTTGCGGCAAATAAAAAATAAAAGAGGGCAACTAGAGATAAATATTAAAACAGGGTTGATAATAAAAAGATTTAACGAGGATCCAAAACCTATGAAAAGTGGCATTTCAATTTTTCTCCAGGAGTATTCTCTCTTTCTTTCTCTCTTTCTCTTCTTCCAAAATCCAATCAATCTACCACCATAAGTCCAAATTCAAGGCTCACAACTACACATGAACACCTTAAAGTTAGATCTTTAGTCTTAAATCTTGATGTAAAGTCTATGGCTTTAGTAGTCTCACAAAAGAAAGAGAAATCAAGGGTTTTGCAATGACCCAAATCTTAAGGATCTTTTGAGACAAACCAAGGGTCAGACAAAGTCGATCAAGACAGGACTTTTCTCACAGAGAGTCCTTTTGTTGATCATCGCCTCAAGGACTAAGGAGCGGACTACTCTACGTGGCGTAACGAGGAAATATTTTCCATGATTTTTATAAAATGTTTTCTCAACTTGATTTACTAAATGTTTTATGTATGTGGAGTGTCCCTAAAATGTTTTTTATTAGCCATGGATTTATATACTGAGCACATATTTTGAGACATGCTAAAATTTTCTATTAATAATAATCGGAAATTCTATTAACTACTTAAACTTGTTGATTTTTTGGCGACACATTATGATCATCATGGAAAATGGTTTACGTATTGGCTTTGGGGTATGAGATCAACCCCAACGGGGGATGTACGGGGACAGCAGCACCTGCCTATGTGGACGACTAGTCAAATGTTTAAAGGGCCCATGGACCAATTCGAGGGGGCGGCGTAGAGAGTTTTGGAGATGAAGGGGGTAGTGCGAGCAGAGAGACGCCTCCTAAGTCTATTTTAAGGCTATTCCTATTGTACCTCCGAGCACCGCAAGCTAACGCTAAGGTTGTGGTTGATGTAGCAGGACCGATGTTAATGGAAATTCTCGAAGGCCTCCATCGACCTGTCCTAGCCAAGCCATCAGCTGAGAGATTTCGAGGCAAACCCCATGATATTGTAAAAGTGTATATCAGGATATGGAAAAGTCATGGCTTTGGATATAAATGTTCAAATGACTGCTTAAAGTTTCATCAGAACATAAATATGTTTTAATTATCATTGACATTTCTACACTTCACCATTTACTCACTTACACGTACTATATCATCAGACTTTACTCATCAGTATTTTTTACTCACCCTCTATCCTCTTATCTAAGTTAGAGGAAGTAGAGGACAAAGATTATCTCATCGACAGATAGATCCAAATTAAGAATAGTCATGAACCGGACCGACTACGGTACTAGTCCATCTTAGTCAAGTGGATATTTAGAACCATGCTTGGATGGACCCATCTGGAGGGCATTTTTGAAAATCAAAATTTACGTTGGACACTTATATTTTCAAACTCTTTTTATATTAAATTTTATTAATATTTTATTAAAGTGAAACATATATATTTAAAAGTAATATTTGAAACTTATCAATACTTTTGTCCATTACGTGGTTGGATTGAAATAATTTGTGAGTCAATTTATTAATATAAATGTTGATATTATTATTATTACAACTTTGCGGGATCTTGAGGTACATGTCGGAGATAACATGCATTTCGAGATCATTTATCTTGTCAATGCACTTGGATCCTGGAGCTTGAGGATGGACAACGATAATGGAACAATATCTTGTTTCTTTAATTTTCGCGATTCAAGAACGGCGGAAAAAGACTACGCTCGATCTGCACTTGAAAATCAAATTTGGATTTGATATCAAAAATCTTGATAATAAATTTTAAAATTGGAGACAAGCACGGATACAACCTTAGGTCGGGTGGCCTCAAAAACTCCAAAAGAAACATACTAAAGTAATTCAAATTAATCGAAAATAAAACACTTGACCAATACTATTTGTGTTATTGTTCACAAAGTCGTTTGTGTCGAACACTGATCAACAATATTGAACAGTTATTGGTCGAAAAGAAGATTTGATCAACGTAATTTGAATGTGATTGGTCGAGTAAGTCAAACACTCGACTCAACAAGAAATAATCTGTCGACCGAGTGTTAAACACTCGACAACTAACGACAATGCCTTAATTGTGTTGGTCAAGTGTGACTAACTTGTGAACAATGTCGTACGTATATCGAACATTCGACCAACGTGAGTTACTTCTTGAAAATATTTCTTTATTTTTTTTTTAAGTTAATTCGTTATTATTTAGGATTATATCCGTACTGCCTCTTTAGAAATTCATATTGGGAATTGGATTTCATAAATTCCGCAATTATATTTTACTTACAAAACCACTTATATTCAATTAATTCAAACAAATCATATAAATTTCCTAATTCAATTCATCACTTTAACTCACTTTAACCATGTATTCTAGTCTTTTGTCATTTTCAATTAAGAAAAAAGCTTTACAAAAATGGAAATACTTATATAATGGTTTAGGACATGGTAATGTCGGAAAACGTAAGAGAAATCTGAATTAAAATCGAATGTTTCCCTGTTGCCGACAAAAAAAAAAACACAAATGGAATTAAAATGATGGTTCAAAATTAAAACTTTTGACAATGTCTAATATGGCCTAAGCACAGCTCTTCTATTTGCCCATCTTGGATATTGCACATTCATTCCTTTCAAACATGTAATCAATCTCTCTTTCTTCCTTCCTAAGGCACCTTAGATCGTGTTTAAATCATGACCTTTTTAAGGATAATGTTTATAGTAAGTATAATACCATCTATAAATGGATTAATTTATATTTTATAAAAACTTATGAAATTAGACTTGGATTTGAAAATTTTACAATAAAATTTTACAAATAAGAGGTAAGAGGAGAAAATTTAATAAAACATGACTTTAAAATGTATATAAATTTAGACAAAACTCATATGTATTAATTTAGTTTTTCATACATGCAATCAAATCAATGAAACATTCTGTGATTGTCCGCTTAATTTCCTAGCTTAATCAAATACAATTAATTGCCAATGTTATTTTTCTCTTATAATAAAAGTGAAATCTATATTTTGAACTTTTAATATAAATAAAGATTAAAATTCAATGAGATAATTACTTGGAGTTTCCTTTTCTATTACATAATTTTACACGTTGTATACACACACATATATATTTATTGTTGTACCAAAATTTGATAGTTTTATAGGGGAACCCAATCAAATGTGACTTGTAAGTGAAGCTGTATAATTATTTTTTATTAAAAAATAGATTTTAAAAAGTTATTTATATGTTTTTGACTATTAGGAGCTTAAATGCAACCAAGAGAGGGTGAATAGCTTGTATGACAATTGTTGGATTATTTTGAAACTTTTCTATTTGTTGAGAAATTTAAGGTAAGACGGAGTCGAGGAAAGGAAAGAAACAGTATACGAGTAGAAAATGAAAATGGAAAAGAGTGTTTCCAAGTTTTTATAATGATTCAATTAAACTTAAGGTACGCTCCAATTTTCAAAAATTTCTTTGGATTTTCTACTATTTTTCAAATAATACAACCCACATACTTCTCCGGGGCTAATGAAATATTTACCACCTACTTGCTTCACAAGTACAAGTGAAACTTTTATCACCCATCAGGTCATAGTCATAAGTGAAACCTTTATAGTATTTTGTCTCGAATACCTATAACCTTACCGGGTTATCTTTCTCTCTAAAACCCAAACCGAGAAATGCTCTGATTCTTTAACATTTGATAAAGAAGAAGGTATCGTTACAAAGATCGAGGCATACCTCTATATAACACGATTAAAACTTTACGTTAGATTATATAATAAAACGAAAAATGAATAAAAGATGTTGTTTTTCTCAAGAAACTAACTTTTAAGGAAGTTTGTCAGAGTGCATTCTATTTGTTCATTGATTGATTTCTTTTCGCTTTCTTCTTTACTTTATTATTTATAAATAAATTCAATGTAGTCATTAAGAGTCAAAGTAGTTCAACATTGCGAATTAATGCCTTCACCAACCTTTCAATACTTTTCAACAACCTCCATTAAATGTTTTGCCCATTGTTGTCCTTAAAACAACTCTTTACTTCTTTTCGTTAAGTAAAAACTATTTCAAGCAATTTAAATGCCTTTTACTACAACAAGAATATTAATTTGACAAACAAACGAGATTTTCAAAAGATTTGACTTTGAATTCAAAAAAAGCATTAATTTAATAGTCTATATCATCACTCCTTATACAAATAACAAATCTTTTCAATGTTCAATGTTATATTTTTCAACTGCCTTCTAAATAAATGGTCGACTAAAATTGCCGAGATTCTAGAATGCCACTATAATTTTACCACTTGATTTGGTTCACATCCACCGTGAGGCATGTTGTTTGGTTTAGCGACGACCGTCAATTATTAATAACCAAATGAGAAAGCATGTCAAGTTATTAAGATTACGATTGTCCATATAAAGATAATGCAAGTTAGCTGGTCTACGCCAAGCATTGATTGTTTTGTTTATCAATAAGCCGCCAGGTTCAATAATTCATCGCCGTTATCAATAACGGACTGGCATAATGCCTACTTAAGCAAACTTATAACTTAAGGTTCACCGCTTCAGGCATTAAACGCACGTTTAACCACTCTGTTGGCGCCAGCGGTTGACCGCCTAAGTGCACTGCATTGCGCCGGGGGCCGCCAGGTATAACTAACTCCGCTTCGTGGCACACTTGAAGGACATGCGCTCGTCATTGACAAAGGATGGCGCGACCAACCACTCCATAAAAATAAACATATACGAGTACCGGTCGTGACCGTGACGTGCTCACGCTGGATTGGTTGTCGCAGGCTCGAAAATGATCGTCATCACTTGATCCGCGTCAACCTGCTTGGGTGACTATACTCGACTTGGATTTTTGCATTATTCGCTCTGGTTTATTGTGTCCAGCTCTAACCTTATTTACTATGTAATAGTTACTTAAGATATTACAAAAAATAAGGAAATACCTCATTTGAATTTAATAAAAAACATTTCAAACCTAATTTTTTAAGAATAAAAGTTAATCCTCCATTTAAATAACAAAATTTTCGCTCAGGATTTTTAGACGAATTTTGTTCTATGTAATAATAACTTAAAAAAATTTTAGAAAATATGTTTTAACCTAATTGATGTGTGGGAAATAAATACCATCATTTATCTCTTGATATTAAAAACTCATATTTGAAAGTAATTAGTCTTGGTGGTTCTACCAAATCAAGGTTTTCAATATTCTAAGTGTCATATTTCCTATCCAATTCACTCTGCGGCTAGAATAAATACCATCATCTAGCTTAAGTTTACTAATTCTTGCTCATCATTTGCTCACTTAGTTTCCTTATTATCAAATCTGGTTTTACTACACAAAAAAAACATATTTCACAACAATTTTCCCCTTTTGATATGACAAAACAATCTAGAATTCGAAACTAACTCTCAACACTCAGGATTTCACTCTTATTCAAATTTCTAAGTCTAAAAATAGATATGTTCATTCAATCCATTTAATAAAATTCAAATTACATTCATTTCTCCCTTTTTGTTATCAACAAAATAAGGGTTAAATCAATTCAAATACTCACTAAAGTTCCCTTCTATGTTATATCCTTTCTCCTTTTTGTCATCAAAAGAAAGGGTCTTCATTAATTAAACATGAAGGCAAAAAGTCTTAATCTGAGAGGTCATTAACCCATTTTTTGAGATGATCCAAACCCCTAAATCTATCCCTAGGATGTTTTTAAAGTGAGTATTGGGAGCAACATAAGCATATATAAGTAAATACGAGCATGTGGAAATTCATCATCTCGTGCACAAGCACAAGGATACGCAATCGCATAGGCACAATAGCTTTTAATCATTAAAATCCAAATCCTTTTATAAAGACGAAGATATCCCGATACACAAGTTCTTCTCCGTCTCCCTTACTCCATGTTTTGGCTATCAAGGCTTCTTCTAATGGCCTCCTTTTTTTGATCTTTACTTACTCAAATTGGCTTGAGACATCCATTTTTCCTTAAGTAGTTAAGATGGATAAATACTATTCTTTTCTTTCTTATTCTTCCTCTTCATATTTATCCTTAAATGCTCCCCTCAAACTATGCTTATTTTCTTAATGTTGTATTTATTTAAAATTGGTTTATTTTAGTCATTTCTCGGATTATATTATAAGATGAGAATTTCTGGTAAAGAAAGATCTTAAAAATTCAGAAGCTCAGAGGTGATTATAGTGAGGAGGTTCAAAAGCTAGTGGATAGAGGAGAATATGGTCATTCTTTTCTTCTGCGAGGGAGTTTCACATTTTCTTTTTCTATTTGGTTTAATTGCTCTTATCCTCTATCATGTTAACTTGACTGCATTCAATCCAAACTACTTCCATGACATTACCTAACTTTTGTTTCAACTCTTTCTTCCTTTTATGATCTTTCTCCAAATTTCATTTCTACATACCATGTTTTCCTTTGATTATGGACGGAGTTATAATGCCATTTTTTCATTTCAACTCCATTACTACATCTTTCTTTATATTAATACAAAGATCAGAGAGAAATTCCGTAGATCAAGAAGGAGTACAAATGAAATAGACTTGGAAGCAAAAATCATAAAATGGATAATCTAATGGTGCACTTAGGTTCTTCTTTTCTTTCATTAATGTCATTAAATCAGAATCTTCTCCTTGAATGATTTGAAAATCACCAAAAATCAAGGATCTTTCTATTTGATCCTAAAGAGTTGGAATTTGTACTAATTATCTCCAAATATTGGCGATTCTGACATCAGATTTTTGTATTTGCTAAGTGTTCTTTGCTCTTCCATAAGCCTACGCTAGTGTGGGGAACTATATTCATATTTTACAATGTTTCTAGATATATCATACTTTGACTCATTAATATTCGTCTAAACTTACAAAGATTAAGTTTCAAATCAATAATTAGATGTTTTTTAAGGTCCTATTTATTTCATTTTATTACCTCAATAAATACAATTTACCTCATATATTGTGCTATTGAATTAATCAGTAGGTTTCGAGCATTTATCCTACGTAGTTCACCTAAAGGATTTGAGAGGAGTTATGTTGAAATTTCGAGAAATTTGCCTCTGACATCTGAGGAAAGGAATTTCTAGTACACAGAGAAAAGGGACGGAGATTTGAAAAATTTAGAAAAAAGATAGCATTCGAGTGAGGTGGAGAGATAATAAGGATGCTAAAGAGATTTGGTTGGGGATGTCTCAAAGAGAGAGAAAATAAGCTTATTTAGTTTGTGAGAAGTGTACGAAAACTTGGGAAGTCAAGATCAAAGGCATTAAGGGAGAATTTTGGAGAAGATATACAGGCATCAGTCACATGGAAAAACATGGTTTCCATCGGGAGAGATTGTCAGAGTATGTTCATGTAATAGCCTAGTTGATGTGTGCAGAACCTTTACGTAACCTTTGTGATTCACAAGATTTGCCTAGAGAGGAAATCTCGAGCGGACATGAGGTCACGGCGGACAAGCCTTCAAGTGTTCGCCGATCATTTTAAGAGGGCGGCCGACCGCTAAGCAACGTACCTCATGCTAGGTAGTCGCCACGTGTGAGTGGGTGGTCGGCTGCCCCTCTGGGGAGGTCGATCTCTCTTGGCATACCACAGATTTTCTTAACACGGCTGACTAGAAAAATTTGAAAATAATAAGTAACTCATTGCTCGGGAAGTTGGTCGATCGAGACTTTGCCATGTCTAATGCTTGGTTTAGGACAATTATTTTCATTTTCTTTTTCTTAGTCCGACTCTTGATATTCTGATTTATTATTTGAGTTAATTCACTCCCTCGGTTTATAAGATCATTATCAAAACATATATAAAATCTCATGCTAAAGATTGTCCGTATTTCTTCATTGCTGATTTTCTACTTTTATGTTCTTTTGCTATTGAAAATTTTTTATGCTTTGTTGGGACTCAAAGACGTAATTTTTAGCATTAAATTTTCTAGGGAGCCTTTTTCATTTTTCATCATTTACATCCAAAAAGTATCATTCATCAAAGTTTTCATCATTATAAAGCTCATATGGTATTTTTTCCCATAAGATTGTCTCACTTAAAGCTCTATTTAATATGACTCTAAGGAACCCAAACAATCACCAACGTTTCTCTAGGCATAATCATGTCCATTTCTCTAATATTCTATTCAACATTAATTTATTAAGGACCTGTGAATTGGAGAATTGTCGACTAAACCTTAAGCACATTCGTTACAAGATCTTTGCATCACTGTGTTTTCAAGACACTTTAAGCTAAGGATTACGCAGACTTGCTTATTTAAATAAATAACTTACTTTCCGGCAAGAGGATCACCCAGATATGCCCAAGACTATTAATACTAACCCATGTGGTTTTTCTCTTCCTCTACTTTTGAGTCCTAGTTTATTAAACATTAGTTCTAATGGGTAAACGATTTTTATACAATGTGCATCATATGTAGATATAATGATTGTATTAATTGTGCATAAGTCAGGATGCTTTAATTTTGTCCCACAACCACCACTTTCAAGACTTAATGATTTAGATTTTCTTATGTCATTATTTAAGTTTTTTATCCCTTTTTCCTTTTCTTACCAAGCGCTAGATTCAGAAATCTCGGACATACGCTCTGAACTATCCAGAATAATCGGCTACGCTTCTGTTCAGACAAATATATTGTTCATGGAATATATATAAAATATTTCTCGCTTACATATTAGAGATATAAATTTTTAATTATATTGATTTTCGATTTGGAGATATGTAATTTGAAAATTTGGGGATATTTAAGGCATCCGTATTCGTATTTGTAAAAGAAAGGAAGTTGGACCCTAATCTCTCGTATTTAACAGCGAACTCTAATTTTATTATGATTTAACGAAACATGCTTTTGATATGCATGATCTCGAATGCATTTAAATCAAATTGAAATTTGTTTAATGATTATCGAGGTCGTACTTATGCTTTCTACGATTATGCATCCATGTTTGAAAAGAAATGAAATTGTGCCATGATTTGAGAAACTGATATTTGCTATTCAACCATTTGACTGGTTTGTCGAATTTGAAATGATTCACTTAAATGTATTCGCACACCTGACAAATGTTTTCATTTAACCCGAGGGCACCCCGGGATGCCCACTTGTGACGAGATACTATGACGATGACATCACATGATTCCAGAAATACTAAGCGGACTTTGTAGGCAAGAGTCAGCTCTGACACGCCATAGGAGGTATCCGCAAACGCCCGCTATATTTATTCATAAAAGACGCTTCTGGCCGGGGAACCCATATCTGTGAGGACGCGCGACGCCACCATCTGAAGGACCGAAGTGGTCCTATTCGACGAAGTCCGGGTAAGCAAGTGAGCTAAGCCCATCGCCAACACCTGGGTAGAGCTACTCGGAAACACTTTGCATAATAACACTGGGATGCTACCGTCCTTGGTCATGGTCAATTTTCGCCAGATCCTTTCGCCGCCTCTATGTTATACTTGATTTGGAATGGACGGACATATGGGACATCGCGGGAATGACATAGCTCATTTTATTAAACATAATATGATTTATTGCGAAACTTGAGTTATTGTTTACTTAACGATACTATTTGACACTCTAATATTCACCTACACTATTAAGAATTGAGATTAATCCTCACTCACCGAAGATTCCTCCCATGTATATCACCTCTTTTTTCTTCCGCATTGTGATTTTTGTGCTGTATTTAATATCAGAGTATAGAGTTTCAGCGCATTTGGTGTTCGAAAAGTAGATCTTTGGTTTAAATCGGAGCATTTAATTATGGATTTTATTCTTTGACTTCATGAGGTCTCTTTGCTGAGGTCTATGTCAATTTGAGGGGTACTATTTTTACAATCAGATAATTTATGTATATTTATTTATGTAAACTCATATTTTACTCAGATTGAGCACATTGTACATTTCAACGTTACTGGGGAAATTTCGATATATTTGTGTATAAATTTAGGTTCGCGCGGTTGCATACGTTATATTAGTCAAGTACGACAAGAGATAACCGTGGCTGGGTCTGCTGAGCAGATTTTTATAGCCTTGCGCTGTCCGGATGTCGATTGTTGGGAGTTGCTGCTTTTGGAGAGGCTTCGGATGGCCATTCGTTTTATTGTGGACGATTTCTCAATTACATGTATTTATACAAAGCTTATTTGGCATACGGAGACCTCCGATTTACGGGGAGGTTCTCATTCCGATTTAGGTAGAAATACAACCGCATCCAAGGCACCGATGGTCGTTCACATTCTCGCTCGGGGCGTGATACCGGTTGGTATCGAGCTCTGGTACAGAGTCGTGGTTTTGATAAAAGGGGGCTAGAAAATATTCGGAAGTATTTATTTAAAGTCCTCACGACATAAAGAGTTTTATTACAATTATGAGATCCCATTGCCTTTTGTGCATATGAGTTATTCGTTGGGGGTTAGATACCTGTGCGATTCAACTCAGCATGTTATCGTTCTATCAGCTCTAAACCGTAGTTTTATTCATGTGGGGCTACATTTTATAACTAACTTGAATTCAATCATATCTAATTTAAGCTCCTTCTCTTTGTAAGATTATGATTACTAGACGAGGACAGGATTTCAGACTGGCAGATCTTAGATATCCGGCGGATTACTCGCTATAATAGATCCTTCTAATTTTCGGTGCCATTATAAATAATTTGCTTCATCATCATTATTTGATGGATTATGCATTGTATTTAGCAAGACACCTCCCATCGGAT
Organism: Dillenia turbinata; assembly: GCA_037126225.1. Taxonomy (NCBI): domain Eukaryota; kingdom Viridiplantae; phylum Streptophyta; class Magnoliopsida; order Dilleniales; family Dilleniaceae; genus Dillenia; species Dillenia turbinata. The sequence goes on from JBAMMX010000003.1 coordinate 18,711,591, forward strand.
TCAAATACCTTGATTTATATAATTAATTTATTTTAGGATTAGTTACCCAAGAATTCAACCCTAATCCTTGCTTTTATCTGTCTATATGGTGCTCTCTTTGCGTAATCCACGCCGCTTGGGACGCGGGTGCTGCGAGCACCACCGAGAGTCCTCAGAGCCCAGGCTCTAGGCACCGAGGCCCCACGATTACTGCAGACGTTCTTCTACTCAAGGACCTCCCCGCGCCACCCCTAAGACCTCCACCGCCGGTAGCGCCCGAGATCCCCTCCTCCACCACCGGCCGACGCTTGGAGGCAGCTGCGTGAGTGGTTTACATGGGGGCGCAAGCTCCACCTCCACTGGCTGTGACTCCGGGGCCGACCGCACCTACGGCCGTACCTGCCCACGACACCTGGCTCCTCCCATACCGGTCCTTCTATTTCTACTCCGATCGATGACATCGGTCACCCTGAAGGGATCCACGAGCTTACGCAGTCAAGAAAGAGTCTCGATGTACTTCTGGATGGACAGACTTTTTTCAGATCCGTTGACGCCTCGCAGCTGCCAACACCGGATCAACAGATTCCGCAGATCCTACTGATTGGGGGGCTGTCGAGGAGCCTTATCGTAGTTGCCGGTAGACCTCGACTCGAGATGCCCTCTCGTGGTGGGAGGCCATCCGCGATAAGGCCACGCACTTTCGGTGGGAGGACTTTCACGCGAGTTTGACCTGTACTTCACCTTGCTTCAACAGACCAAATGAGGACGGAGTTCCGCACTTACACCCCGTGGACTAGGTTAGTCTCGGGAGTACGAGGCCGAGGCTCAGACGACCAGTGCCTTTCTCGTCCTCGACATGGCTACACCTACCGATGAGATTTATGCCTGGGCATGGCCTACCGAGTATCGAAAGTATATGACGTGCCACTCCTCCTTTACACTTTCTCTGCAGGTGATCGATTCAAAGATATCAGAGTTATGGAGATCGTCTCGAGCTAAGACTAAAGTGCAGAGAGAAGTCACTTGTAAGAGGAAGATCAATCAAGGCAGGACACAAGAGAGGTAAAGAGTTTTGGACATCCTGGGAGGTTCTTCTAGTTTTTTGCACTGTGTGACCTAGACAGTGGACCTCGACCATGTAGCTTTGGGGGCACGCCTAGTGTCACTACAGTTTATGGCATGTAGATAGCCTTTCGTCGCAAATGCGTGCAACTACCATGCCTTCTGGGCATGTAGAGCACCAATTACTTGCTACTGCCATGAAAGGTCACTTTAAGAGGCCTGCCCGGATTTAGGTCAAGGAGGACCGACTTGCTGAGTAGTACCGGGTTTGTCCGCACAAAGCTGCCAGGGGTACCGCGTTCACTTAGTTCTTACCGCTCCTCGACTGTACGGGAGTAATGGCAAAGACAGATCCTCTGGGTCATGGCTGCCACTTGTGTGGTCCAGCTCGCAGCCCGCGCGCTGACGCAGAGGACGTTACGTACGAACCCGTATGTTATTATGGGTAATCCTCCCGGCAGCACTCTTTGGGCCAGAAAAATTTTTAGTTATGTCAACTTATGAGATTAAGTATATCATGGTGTCGATGGACAGCTTTGACTAGTTAAAGCTTCGTATATTGACTAGTTTGATATATATATATGATTTCATTTAGTTTGCTTCGTGATTTAACATCTTAATCTTTTCCATTCCTCACATTCAGTGGATCTATGAAAATATTTGGGATCGACGCCCGTGTTCTAATTAACACCGGTTCGCATTTTCTACGTGAGTATTATTTCGCTTCTGACAAATGGATAGATCGTTATCGCCGCTGACGAGGAGCTACTAATTATCACTCCTCCACCTTAGCAATTGGTCGAAATTAAAGGTATGTAGAGTGCTTATCTCTCTTGCTTGATTGGACCCCCGTATTTGGGGTTGGGTCAAGCACATCGAAAAGATTACTAGGTTGATTAAAATGAGGCCGACCTTGTTCACCGCATTAGAGAGGATTTCTAGGGAGTAAATGAGGAGCTCCAAGGTATTCTTGATAGATCCGTAGAGATGATGCATGAGGCCTGAACGTGATAACCTGACCAAGAGAAGGGGTCGATAATGGGCTCAGATTCCCGCCGACAGAAAAAATTAGTGAAGATATTCTCGGTGAAGCTCATTCCTCCACTTACGCTATGCATTTGAGAGTTGTAAATATACCTAACTATCCGAGATAGTTATTAGTAAATTCGGGAAAAAGAGAGAGTTCGTTGCTGACGCTCGGTTTGTCGGAGACGAACGGCTAAGCATCACACCTAGCTGTGTGCTCAAGGAACTTTTCCATTCCCCGGAAATGATTTGTAAACACGTCACAATGGATTTGGGACAAAGTGATTTCCGTGGACTTGGGGCACCCGCACGATGCTAATTGGGTGATCATGTGTTTCTCACCGAGTCCGCACATTTCATCTTGAGCATTCGTGGGGATTATTCCTGTGAGGCTAAAGTAAGCCTCTATATTTAATGATTATCAGTTTCATGGGTTAAATGTCATTGTGCATCGAATGTAGACCTCTGCATTCATTCTAGATTTTATCCAAAATTATAGGGATTTTTAGCAATTGGACTCAAGATTTTCCATCAAGTTAGGCTGGGTGACGTGATGCCCCATACTATGGGGTAATCAGGATGACAGTGGAGTGGTTGCACTCGAGCATGTTAGGCGTAAGGCCTAGAACAACATCTCAACAATGTTGAAGGGGATTTGGAAATGAAAGATAAAGCTGTGGTCATCCGTGGCTGGATGAGCCGCCAGACCGGTAAAGGTGGTTTCCATCCATGTATCTACGACATCTTGAGTTTGCCACAGATATGATTTTCTGGACGGTACTCTTTATGGGAGTTATACTCTGCTCAGGCAGCTGGGACAATCCGAGTCCCAGATATCGGGACCCTTCCGTATCCTCGGTAGGTCTTAAGTGTGGGTCACGTACTGGAGTTGCCAAAATAAACTATCCCGCATTCACACGTTCTTTCATGTCTCAAGATTAGCAGTGATTTCCTAAATAATCCTTCGTATGTACTGATCCTCCACTCAGCCGAGTCAGAAGAGGACTACCTCCAACAACAGAAGGAACTTGGGATCAAAGAAGTCGGAAGTCATGAGTCGAGTTAGCTTCATTGGTTGGGAGTCTCAGAGGAGAAATAACCAAGTCGAAGAGGAGACTTGGGAACCCGAGGTAGGTAATAAGAAATGTATCTCATTTATTCACCGTTTAGTTTCCTTTAGTTTCGAGGACGAACTTATTTTTGGGGGGGTTAAAAACGTAACATCTATTACGAAATGTTCGTACAAGTATACCGTTTTATGGAATATTTATAAAATATTTCGCCACATATAAAGAGAAAATTTTTTAATTATATTATTTTCGATTTTGAGATATGTAATTGGAAAATTTTGAGATATTTAAAGTATCCGTATTTTCGTATCTGTAGCTAAAGTGAGTGGGACCCTCAATCAGGTGCATTTAAATAGTGAAATTGATTTTATTATGATTTAATAAAACATGCTTTGGAGCATGCATTTATCTCGACGTATTTAAATTGAAATTCAAATTTGTTTTGTGATTATTGAGTGTCATACTTATGTTTTCTACGACAATGATCCATGTTTCCGAAAAGAAATAAAATTGTGCCATGATTCGAGAACTTAATGTTTTGCTATTCAATTACTGTATCGCTCGGTCGAATTTGAAACGCATTTTATTTAAATGTATTTTGGCACACTGACTATAAATGTTTTGATTTAACTGCGGAGGGCAACTGGATGCCCACCAGGATTTAGATACTATGACGACAACATCGATGATTCCTGAGTTACCGGGTTTTTTGTTTCAGAGGAACGAAGTCGCTTCTGGATACGCCGTTGCGAGCAGATCCGGCGAATCATCCGCTTATATTTATTCACAGTATCGGGTCGGCCAACTCCACACATCGTGGAGGACGCGCGACGCCAATCGGTTTGAAGGACCGCTGGGTCCTATTTGACGAGTCTGCAAGGAGTTAAGCCCACTACCAACAGCGGGTAGGGCTACTAGGAAACACTTTCGCATAATAACACCTTCGACGCTACCGCCCTTGGTCATGGTTGACCTGGGCCAGATCCTTCTATGTTCTTATGTTATACTTGATTTTAAATGGACGACATATGTGTGATATCAGGCGGACAATAAAAAGAGTTCATTTTATTAAATTTCCATATCATGATGGCTACTTAAAAACTTGAGTTATTGTTTACGAACGATACTATTTGACACCCAATATTCACCTACACTATTAAGACTTGAGATTAATCCCCCACTTATCGTAGGACCTACGAGGGATACTCACCCTCTTTCTTCCCCCGACGTGATTTTTGTCT